>CM022877.1:22168378-22197438 GCA_012654025.1 Pachypsylla venusta
TGACTCCAAACGGATGAAGGATCTGAATCTTTTTTGTGCTATATAAAACCTTCCATTTTAAAGTAAAACCGAACATAAGTTGTTACGTTCAAAAAAGATGTTAGATTATTAGAACATTAAAAATTATTTTTTTGAACTGAAACAAATGAAATTCCGACTCCTTTGTTTTTACCAAAAGGGGTCATACAAACAACACATCGTCATCGGTTCATTCGGCCTACTTAAAGAAGAAAAGGATTTTTAAAAGGTCTTGTATTTTTTTATTGCATGGCAGATGGCAGCACATCGAGTTTCATGTAACGTTCAAGGTTGATGTATTGGGGCCTCATTTTCAAATTCAATAAAAAAATATGTTTTCTGTTTGTTTTTCTTATATCACTGTCAATCCCGAAAATCCCGGGATTGGATGGCGAATCCCGGGACCAAATTTCAGCCATTTTAGGGCGGGATCCCGGGATCGTAATCCCTAGTTAGGTTCCAAAAATAATCAAATGCGACTGCGTCTGCGTAAGGTTGGGCTGTGTCGCAGACTCAGCCTAAACTCAGCACTACTCTTTACATGTTCTCTCATCTTCTCGAAACGAAGTTCGGGTACTCAGCTAGTAATAATACATTTTTTAATTCATTGAATAAATCATACATATAAATAATACAGAGACTTTTCCTAGGCTAAATTACTCAGCTTCTAAGTTTCTACTAATATGTTTTATCATTTTAAAAAGCAATATTGTCTTTCTTCTTCTGTTCGGTTGCAGTGTGACCTATGGGAGATCCATTTTCCTTTGGCCACTTCCACTTTGGGTCTATAGGTGTATAAAAAGGAAAAGAACCATATTATATCTTCCTAAGTTTCAGAGAGCTTAGGCTTTATTGTCCTACCTACTGGGAATTAATAAAGTTTAATTGTTCAAACAACCTTCTTCTCCATCCTTTCTCAAATGTTCCTCATTAATTTTTTTCAACGGCCGAATTCTCTTCTTAGCCTGGAAATTCTCCTGGGGCCGAATAGGATTTTCCTATTGTTTTTGCTATCTCAGTTATAGTACCTATCCTCATATGATTGTCTTGGTCTTCCTCTTCTAGTTTCTGGTTTACATTTCAATACTTGTTTGAAGATTCTTGTTTCTGTCATCCTCTTGACATGTCCATACCATCTTAGTTGTTGTTTTTATTTCTTTCAATAGTTCTTTCTGTCCGGTATATTCTCTAATTTTGATACTTTTCGCCGTATCCTTGTGTGTTTATCTAAAAATCTTCGTAAATATTTCACTCAGTATCTCGATATCTTGAAGTTAGAAATATTTTTTATTCCATCAGAAGAAGATTAAGAAGAAAATAACACACGAGTATCTTTTGTTTTGTTTGAAGTAATGTGTTATAAAACTTTATAATTTGATCGCGATAATACATCTGCCATTTGAATGTTTTGGTTTTACGCGGTATTATCGATAAACACTTTTAAAAAAGAACTGTTTTAGACGAAATTTTCACCTAAAGTTTCTAGCACTTACCGTTTTTGAGATACATTGTTCATAGGATGAAAATTTGGGCACTGGGTACCTCAAAAAGTGTAGTACGTAGAATTGAAAATTCGACATAAATAAAATATTTTCTTTTTCATAAGATAAGGTGTAATTTCTTCCCATGCCATTATAGCTTAATAACTTTTCCATAAGGAAAAGTAAATCATAATTGAGATTTTGAGAAGATACTTGAGGGTGACATCTTCACGAGCTGAAACCATTGAAAGGGTTCTGGGGGCATGTCAATTATCAGACTTCAGCAGTGTAGATCGCAGCTTATTTATGGGGCTGCAGTGTCAGACATCAGGCTAACATCGGACACGTGATGCTGCTAATGAACGAATGAATGAATGAATAGGATAGAAAAGTAAAAATTAATCATCCTTATTCATCATATTTGATTTTTCGTTTAGAGCTTTTTAGGGTATTAGAATATAGTCAATATTGATACAAAACACGTCAAAATGAACTTCGCATTTAAGACCTATAGATTAGGCAGAATTAAGGCAATTAGGTGACAGGTTGAGGCCTATAATATCCTCTTGTTTGTGGGTGTGTGATGGCGTGAACGATTTTTCAATAAAAAAAAAAAAAAAAATGGTTCCAGTATTATATAATTAGGATTTTAAAGTTTTGATTAAATAAATTGATTAGAAAATTATCATTCAGTACCTATACAAAATTACAATCCAATATAAGAAATATTGAACACTGTATATTGATCAAAATTTGAGGCCGAAATGCTGCTCCGCGTGCTCTTTCTTGAAAATCAAGGTCAACAGATGTTATAGAAGAGACTAAACTTTTATAGAAATGTGTTGAATTGTTGTTCATGAGGGTGGCAAATGAATGACGGAGAGTAAAATGAAATGAAGATAAGAAAAATTCATCACAGACATCACACAGAGGTAATTTGATATCTTTTAAATTGAGAGCCAACTTGTCTTGCTATTCATTTCTCACTTAACGGCAACCTCTTCAATTACTCTCATTCCTGTCATGTGACAACTCCTCCACTCATTCTTTTCATGTGACAAACTCATTTTCTTCACTTTGCTTCGAAATAATAATAGGTATAGGGGGACAAACAATTTCCTGTTTCTCTTTTTCTTTGCCCGGTTTATCCAAATATCTAAAGAGATCTTATTTTTATACACAAGCATGCGGAGCAGCATTTTGGGCTTCAATGTACATATAAATAAAATTGAAATTTTATTTATTCAATGGAAACGTGAAAATCTAGTACCAAATTAATAAAATAATTCTGGAACCATTTTAATTCATTCAGACCAACACACACACAGCAGGATATTGCCGGACACGACCTGTCAATTAAAAATCTTAATTTTCTGTATTCTATAGGTTCAGAAAGCTCGTTTGACATGTTTTCATATCAATGACACATTCCTGGAATATTTACTTTAGTGTCTCCTTCTTTACCTTCACCTTTCCTAATTCTATTTGGGGACACCGTCTCTTTCATTAATTCTTTGTAACAAATTTAATTACAAATAAAGCTCTATATTCTAATTCTACCATGCCACAAAATTCTGTTCACCGACCGCTCTCTTTAGATGTACCCTTTCCTAGTGCTGTAACGGTTCTCACTGTATCCATGCGTAGAACATACATTCAGATGTTGTACACGAAGAGAGATGTGGCGCCTCAAGTCCGACCATCATTCAACCGCATTTCTAAAGAAATTCTGATAAATTGGGAAAATGTCAAAGTGCTCTGTGGACTCTTATTTGAAAAGAACGGTTTCTGACAAAAATGTAAAATTGTTCATTAACAGATAATTACTCTCTTTCATTTCCCCCAATGTGGTTTTCAGAAACGATTTGTAAAAAGGATACCGGACATGTGGATGTGGGGTTTTGTCTTTATTTCAAGTGACTAGGATTATCACAGAAAATTTATAATACCTGACCTTGTTGGTGATTTTCTGACCACACTCCACTTCCAATTTCTGTCCAATATCACCCACGGTTGCAATTGGTTATAGATTAAATAAATTGATTGTAAATTGTACGTTAATAAATAATAATAAATAACAATTTGCTGGAATCATTCAAACCAGCTAACCACCTCATCCAGCCTGGTCTGGTCCAGGAATAGTCAGCGTTGAACTCATAACCCTTTCTGACCACACGCATAAAAATGTTCCTGTCGTATTTGCATTTGGTCCTCTTCTATTGGTTAAAGTGCTCAAGGAATTAGACAGCTTCCAATTTCGGGCATAGTGTTCCCAAAAAGAGATTTGACATCGTATTCGGCAATTGATCAATAGTAGCATCCTCGTTTTCGATGGTAGCTAGATTTGTGAAACTGCAGCTACCTAGAAGTTGTTGTCTGTAGCTTATGTTTTTTATTTTCATCATACATTTAACCTTGTAGGCGGATAATCGGTTTGGGCCCCAGAAACAAGTCAATCACTGCAATATTATTCTTTTCTAACACTCTTTCCCAATTCTATTTTGTGTTCCGTAATAATCTGTCATGCGAAAAACTTTTGTTCAGTACCAACTCTCTTTAAATATACCCTTTCCTGGCAAGAAAATCCAAGTTTGCTTATCAAAGTATTAATGCTTTGAAATTGCAAAGCGCTGATTGCTTTCCAACTTTGGTTTGGTTTGGAGTTTTTTTAAGGTTTGTGTTTACACGGACTTGCTGGCTTGCTTCCTTCGATGGCTACATTTTTCCCTCTATGGATACATTAATACAATTAGGTCAGTAACATATTAATATAGAAGACTTGTTTTTCATCTTATTTAATACCATCAACTCAGATGGAATCGGACCGTGAATCACCCTCAAGTAACACAATCTCAAGTATGACCTAATTCCTCTATGGAAGTTAGTAAGTCATGATAATTTGATTGGAAGAAATTAAGCCTTCGGAAAGCGACGACAAACGTATTCTAATTAAAATTTCAATGAACATTTTTACACTATCCTATCTCCCAAAGATACCTGACTTCCTAACCGACGCCTCCTAAAAACAAAAAATATTTCTACTCTCAAAGTTTCTGCCCCAATGAAACTTTTGTTGGTTTCATATTGAAAGTATATTTTCGTAAATTTCCCTGAGAGTGATTTATTTAATATGAAAATTTGTCAATTGACTTAAGGGAGTTTGTTCCGCTATAATAATACCCCATCACACGCGAGCTTGATTATTCATTATACTGTTTTGGAAGACGAAATTTCCCCGTCGGATTCCATTATAAGAAATTAACAAATTGAAATAATTTTGATTTGCAAAAATAAATGAACTGAACTTTTATATTTTAATATTGACTGAAAGAGTTGATGTGTGGAAAAATTAGAAAATTCCATATTAATTATTGTTGGCTACAAATACGCCACAATACCCCACCCCACCCCCCTAGTGACTTCGTCACGAATTAACGGACTAGAAACCGATCCGGTGGCCAAATGGGTCTACCAGACCGATTTTAATTTTTTTCTGATTTGCGTCCGGAGCTTGGGGTCTGGGTATAGACTCTTCCAATAAAGCAGGTTTAATCCTGTCTATTGAGACGGTTTGTTCTTTATCCCTAACTAAAAGCTTAAATGTTTTGTTAGACCGGGCTAAAACAAGGTACGGGCCTTCATACGGTTGCTGTAGGGGAGGATGCACTGCATCTTTTCGCACAAATACATGGGAACAAGTTTGTAATTCCCTGGGTATGAAAATCGGTGTATGGCAATGGTGTGAAGAGGTGTGGGAGTGATGCGCCGCATGACATCTCTGAGGCGGGACACGAAAGTTTCTCTGTCTAAGTGAACTTAGTGAACATCTGATGGCTTAAGAAAGATGTCAGCAGGAAGCATAACATGTTGTCCATATACCAGTTCAGCAGGAGTTGTGTTCATGTCTTCTTTAATAGTCATGCGCAGACCGAGCAGCACAGTAGGCAAAATTTCTGTCCAGTTTGAACTTTCATGACACATTATTGCAGCTTTGAGAGTTCTGTGAAATCGCTCAATACAACCATTAGCCTGAGGGTGGTAAGCACAGGTTCGAATGCGTTTGATTCCAAGAATTTTCATAAGCTAGTGAAACAGGTTACTTTCAAACTGCCTTCCCTGGTCTATAGTGATTGACTGTGGTACACTAAATCTCGATATCCAGCCTTCCATTAGTTTTCTTGCTATGGTCTCAGCAGTGATATCTTCCATGGGTAGAACCTCTGGCCATCGAGGAAATCGGTCAATCATAGTGAGACAATAACGCTGACCGTTTGACAAGGACAGGGGGCCGATATCAATGTGGATGTGGGAAAACCGTTCATTTGGAGTTTCAATATGCTGAGGTGGACTCTTAGTATGTCTTTGACTTTTGACACGGAATACAAGCGCGGACGAAATAGCAAACGTCTTTATTCATGTAAGGCCAAACAAATCTGTCAGAAATGAGTTTCCTGGTGGATCTGATACCTGGATGGTTCAATCCGTGTAAAATAGAAAAAATTGTTTTTCTGAGAGAAGCTGGAACAAAAGGTCGTACCTTGCCAGAAGAAACATCGCACACAATAGTAAATTTGGCATCTGGAGAAACAAGAGTGAATGATTTAAGTACCAAAGAACTTTTGTTTTGCTTTAGCAGGTTTTGAAGCTCGAGATCGGATTTTTGTTCTGAAGCAAATTTACTAATATCCACACTGGACGACACTGAAATTTCCTCAATACGAAAGAGAGCATCAGCCACTACATTGCTTTCTCCTGATACATGCTGGATTTTCGTTGTAAAATGACTAATAAAATCGAGTTGCCGAAGTTGCCTGGTTGAAGAGTTGTTACTACTTTTCTGAAAGGCAAAAGTGAGAGGTTTGTGGTCTGTAAAGATAGTAAAGTCTCTTCCTTCAAGTAAGTAACGGAAATGCTTAACACCTGAAAATGAGGCTAATAATTCGCGATCATAGGTACTGTATTTTCTCTCTGCTGAAGACAAACATACGATTTTTCTTATCCGCGTGTGTGGGGGGAATGACCGAAATATCTGCCCCAGTGTCTACTAAAAATTTAATATTAGAAACTTTGTCTGAAATAAATAACCTACTGTATTGCCCAAGACAGAAACACGACTGGATGTGAGTACTGTCGTGGCATAGATTCTCCACGCCTGCGTCATTCACCACTAAAAATGACTGGCTTCCTAGTTTTTTGAAGAACCCCTCCACGAACACGGCAAGCAACATTTTAATGCCTTTTTACCAAATCGTTTATGGAACCAACATAGGGGACTATAAGACCTATTAGGTGTTAAATCACGAACGTTCGTTGTGGGTGAATTTGATGTTTGTTGCGGTAGCCTACTTAACATGTCATTAACATCTTTTAGAACATGGGTTATTTTTAACAAAATATCGTTGGCGCTGGTAGCACGGTTAACAGGACAAACCTCTTCAGCGTTCTGATTCTGAATAGCTGAAATTTGACTACATTTTGAAACTTCCATCAAATTATCAGCTAAAGTTGTCAAGTCGTCCAAAGTTTTTGAGGAAGCAAGTAAGATCTGCTGGACACTAACTGGAAGTTGCTGGAGCCACAACGTTTTTAACAAACTTTCAGAAAAATGAGGGCCAGCCAAGTCTTTCATATGTGACATAAGTTGGCTTGGACTACGATCACCCAGTTCTAAGCTTGAGTTAAGAAGTTGACAATGGCGGTGCGCTTCTTTACCTTCATCATTTTCGATAAGTTTTTGTTTCAATGCTTCATATTTGCTGGTAAGTGGAAGATTCAAGATAATAGCACTCACATGATCGAGGACTTCAGAATCAATACAGGAGACAGCTCTGTCAAATCTTGTTTGGTCACTGGAAATGCCCGTTGTCCTGAATTGAGATTCCAACTGAGCGAACCAAAGAGCCGGTCGTTTTTTCCAGAATACTGGTGGTTTTATTGAGACTCTAAAAAGTTCTGTACTCGGGGTCACCAATATGGAAGACGAAATTTCACCGTCGGATTCCATTATAAGAAATTAACAAATTGAAATAATTTTGATTTGCAAAAATAAATGAACTGAACTTTTACATTTTAATATTGACTGAAAAAGTTGATGTGTAAAAAAATTAGAAAATTCCATATTAATTATTGTTGGCTACAAGCGTACGCCACACTGTGCTCAATTTTTCCTATATTGAATTAATAATTATAATAAATGAATGTCTTTGGTGACTTGAAGTTTTTTTTTGTGGAAAGCATTTTAATTATTTAATTTTCGTCAGATCGACTTTTTCAAATTAGATAGAAATTTCTTTTTTTCTATCTTATATTGAATTGAAATTTTGTACACTGAAGGATAATTGAGTTTTCTATATCCATTATGCAATCAAAACGTAAAAATCCATTACCAAAATTTATAAAACTGTGGAACCATATGTTTTTTTTTTTTTATTATTATTATTCTACGTCATGAAAAGGGGATACAGCAAAACGCTTTCGATCTGTCACCTTTGTCTTATTTCTGAGTAATCTTCTAATCCATTATGTTCTAGTAATAGATATGCGAAGGTCATTTGACGTGTTTTTATTACATTGCGAGGAAACGTTATATGAACGGAAAATTTTCGGCCCCGCTTATTAAGGGGTACTAAGTGGAATCTCCATTGAACGAACGAAACTAGGCTCTGTTTTCTATTCCAGAACAGTTTATTGGTTCGTTTACCTTCTTAGGGAATGAATAGTAAGTCAATATTCCAGAAATGTGCCAATGATATAAAAACACCCCAATTGACCTATTAATTATTGGAATTTATAGATTACGCTGAATAAAGGCAATTAAGTGACAGGTCTTGACCGGCAGCATTTTGCTGTACCCTTTTTATCTGTGTGTGTGTGTCATGGCGTGAATGAAAATTTTATTAAAAAAAGATGGTTTCAGAATTTGTTATTATTAATTTGGTACTAGATTTTCAAATTTTGATTAAATGAATTGATAATTCAATATAAGAAAAATTGAGCATAGTATATTTGGTCGGTCTTTCATCCCTCTTTTACTTTCCTCGCAAGTGACAGATTAATTACTTATTTTATATATTTTAATTCAATTAAACATTTAAAAATCAGTACACTTCTCTCCGAATATCCTTTTTCCATCTGAGCTATCCAATATTGATCAACATTTGAGGCTGCATAATGCTGCTTCGCGTGCTCTTTACTGAAAATCAAGGACGCGTGTTATAGGGTGTTGATATTGATATATCTTGGTACCTATATTCTCAGTGTACAAAACACTAACTTACCATCAAAAGAGACATGTGGAGATCATATTAAATCGGTATCGAAAATCTTACCTGAAATCACACAAAAAAAATCAAAATCAGTTTGGATTAAAAAACGCGTCATACAATTTGATTTATAAGAAAAGATAAAATAAAAAAAAAGTGTTTTAAAGCACCAAGCAATCTTTTGTTTGAGAAGTTCAAGTAGTATTTCCTAACTATCATAGCCCTTTCAGACGCCAACCCTGTAAAGGATGTCAACTTTTAGATTTTTGTGTCTTTGGCTTAAGAAGTGCCGCTTACAACGGACGTTGTTCAGTGGACGGGGATTCTACGTATTAATTTTTTACCACTTTTTTTCGGGTCGATTTGTGTATGGAAATGATTGCTATGATGCCCACAAAGAAATATGTATTTATATTTTTATCAATTTTTCATAGCTTAAAGGGCTATGAAAAAGAACACCAACCACAATCGATTACTGTAGAATTGAATGAAATTTGACAAAATATGCTGAAATTTTCGGACCCCATTCCTAAATTTTCAGCCTTGTGATTTTTTTTCAATAATGAGTCCGATCGATTTTATCAAGACAAAATTGTGTGAACCAAAATAAGAAAATCCTTTGTGTTCTGAATGTTGAAGGTAAAGAAATGTGTTCAGATAAATGAAAATGCCTGAAGTTCCTTCATGATTCTCTTATTCACAAACTTACTAGTTTGGTTTAGCGTAAGACTTGCCTTGAGGTTAATTTGTGCGTACGAAATGGCATAAAAAACTGGTTTGTAAACTCTTGACCGAATGAGAGAAAACCGTTCCCAGTTTCATTTGGGAATGCGCAGACAATCTCATTCTTTGAAATGGCTGATCGCATTTTGTAAAACAAATTGTGAATATAGGTTGAGACTAACCCTCATATGAATTTATAAATTTATTCTTTATTGATAACAAAGCTTAACTGATGTTTTTTCTTTGTAAAGTACTCGTAGGTAACTAATTAATAATTTGATCTTTTTGAAAATAAAAAACTCTTAAAACTCTATCCTATATTTTTTTGTCGTACGTTTTTTTTTTATATATATATATTTTTTTTTTTACGTTTTTTCAGAGAAAAGGTTACTGGGCCTACGTGCTGAATCTACGTGGCTTTCAATTTCAACACTTTTTCTCCCTTTGTCACTTTGTTATATTTTCATGCTATGTCTGACANAAAAAAAAAAAAAAAAAAAAAAAAAAAAAAAAAAAAAAAAAAAAAAAAAAAAAAAAATATACGGCCCTGTTCCCACTACACGTTGCAAATCGTCACGACAAAAAACTGATGAATTATAAATGCGTTTTTTATCATCGCAAGTGGGAACTCAACCGTCTGCCACCATTTTTTTGCATCGTACGACAAATAATCATATAGTGTGAACGAGATTAAGAACTGATGAATTACATCATGTTTCAGTGGGAACATAACAGATTGTACAAAAGATCGTGAACGGGATGTAATACTTGGCCCTTTTTTCCTCTGTCTTTCTTAAATCATATTATATTTTCTGCCACCTCCCTTCTCTCCATTCCTCTCTTCAAGGGTAAACTTTAATAAAAACCGCATTGTCTCAGATGCTGACAAAAATAAAATTACCGTGCCTCTTTCTAACAGAGAAGCCTTTCCTGTCAAATTAAAAGTCTGTTACTCGGATTACTTCTTTCTTTTTAAGTCGTAAACTTTCAATTTCATTATTTTAATTTGTTCTTTAAATATGCCAAGATGGAAAGTTTGATATTTTATTGGCAACCAACAACACACACCGTACCACTCCTCCAACACTTTCAAAAGTTTCCAAAGAGGGTGCTCGGGGAGACATCAATACGAAGCGTACGATATGACTTTGGAATTTTATCATAATTTTTGTGGTGATACTTTTTTTCTACCGAAGATAGAGAAGCTCGAGAAAAAACCGTATTAAACTTTATCTTCCTTTATTCTAGGTATTTGGCAGATTAAGTTTGTCGCAGCTATTTAAAAAAATATAATATCATTTATCAGCGGCAACCTTCGGCTGTTGTCGCAGCTCGCCTGTGAAAATATTTTTAAATGGATTTGGCAGCCTTTGGCGGTTGTCACAGAAAAATACTATTTCAATTAGATTTGGAAGTCTTCGACTGTTGTTGCAGCTTTATAATGAAAAAAATATTTGAATTAGCTTTGGCAATCTTCTGGAGTTATCGCAGATCTTTGGTGAAAAAATATTTAAATTAGATTTGGCAGACTCTGGCTGTTGTCGCATCTCTATAGTCAACATTCAGCTGTTGTTGCAGCTCCCTAGTAAAAATATTTTAAGAGGCCCCAGGTGAAGATAGCTTCATGAGACCCGAAATTTGTCGATTATATGTTTCACAGGTCGATAATATTTTTTAACAATTTCATCAAATTTAGAGTGACATTGCCACTTTTAGATAAGTGACCAAAGCACCAAACCTGGTACCCTTTAGGTCCACCATGGAGATAGATTCAAGATGTGTCGATGTAGACCCAAAATGTGTAGATAATACATACGTTACAAAGAGTCCGTTTTAAATTTCATCAAAATTGCCATTTTAAGTGAGGAAAACCGAATTTTCTAGTATATTCGTAGTACTTAGAATTTAACAGAAAATTGGAATATGTTCTGAAAAGTACAAGGTGCGCGTGCGCCCGAGTAAGTTTCTTTTTTGAATATGCTCCTGCACCGTATTAAAGTCGTACGAAGACGGTGCTTGTCTCCCCGAAGGTAGAATTTTTGAAATTGTTCATTATGCCATAATATCTTGTCCAGTTAAGCTATTTCTCCTGGAAAACAAAAGTTTTAAATTTTCTCTGAATTTTTCCCCACCAATTTTATTTTTATTTGTGATTTGTGGAGTAGAAAAGCCCAGGACCAGAGAGGCCCGTTAGGCCGGCCATACACGCACCGATAAGTCTGTGCAGACTTGTCTGCACAGACTTATCTGCGCAGACAAGTCTTATCTGCGCAGTCTGTCGTGTATGGCAGGATCTGCACAGATTTTGTCTGAAAATCGGAGACAAAATCTGTGCAGATCATGCCATACACGACAGACTTGTCTGCGCAGATAATTCTGTACGGACAAGTCTGCAAAGACATATCGGTGCGTGTTTGGCCGGCCTTAGGGTTCCCGGGCTCCTCTTCAACACAATTCCCGTTATCCTGTATCTCTCTACCCAAAGCCAAATTGATTTTCAATGTGAAAGAACACCTCTGGGTAGAAGTCAAAAGTATATTTATTTTGAATTTCTCCAAACCCCTTGATCAAAGAAGGATGAAGTGATCCAAAGACAATCGAGCATTTGCAGTGGAAGCATAACTCACTTACTGGCTTTCCATTGTGGCGAATCGGCGTACAGTCCGAGTTCGCCTGAGAATACCACCAACAGGTGCTCTTCCTCATCAGAAATCAATTTTGGTTTGGGCACAGAGTTTCAAAACAACGGGAAAGCCCATAACAATACTAACGGTACGCGCTGGTCCTGGATTCTACTTCACCACAAATCACAAACAAAAGAAACTTGGTGAGGAAATATTCACAAAAAATTGAAAATTCACAACATGTGCTTTCCAAGAGAAAAATAGTTACTTGTCAAAATATTATGGCATAGCAAAAAAAATCAAGAAGAGACGTCCAGGGATATTATTCCCGTCTTCCTACGATCTGCCGTTATGATTCCTCCTCTGCTGTGAAG
This sequence comes from Pachypsylla venusta, assembly GCA_012654025.1. Taxonomy (NCBI): domain Eukaryota; kingdom Metazoa; phylum Arthropoda; class Insecta; order Hemiptera; family Aphalaridae; genus Pachypsylla; species Pachypsylla venusta. Next base: position 22,180,861 of record CM022877.1, read on the forward strand.
CATTTTCAAAAAAGAGACTTAACGGCTGGACCTGCACATGGTAAGTTGACCTTGAAATGACCCTGAAGCTTTTTCCGAATCATTGGGGTCACCATGATACGACCTAATGTAGTAACCGAGGAGAGCAAGTCAGTTTCATTAGGTGACGTTACTGAGTCCGTGTAAATACTGCTTCAAACCAAAGACGGAAAGTCATCAGCAAATTAAAGTTATTACTCATTGATACTATGGCACGAAAGCGAGGGTTACCGTGGCAGGAAAGCATACAGCTTAGAGAGTAGGCACTGAACAGAAGGTTGTTCAGTGCCACGTTGCCTGTTAGAATTAAGAAAAGCTGAATTGGGAAAAGATGAAGTTAAACTTTGGTCAGAATATTTTTGTTTTCTCAAACAGGATCCGAAATATTGGAATACTAAAACAGTTTGATAGTCTGTCAAAAGTAGCGCCACACTATGCATTATGAATCCACAGTACACAGTCGTGCTCAAAGGGCAGTTAAACACAATTTACAATTCAGATTTGAAAATCCCTTTTATGTTTGTTCTTCTCATATAAGCTTCAGTTTGGTACACATATTCGAATAATAAATGAGGTGCTATAGTATTTTGTATTGCACCTGATGCGGACGCTCAGTACGAAATACCCCTCCTCCTTGCAGCTAATTTTTTAGTGATTGGGTGGGCACGAGGCACAAGGACCTAGATACACATTTGTCTCTGTGAAAAGGTTATCCATGTTTGGAGAAGATTGACCAAGGTACACATATAGGGTACTCTACGACAATCCTTGCTTAATGTCAAGTATAAAATTGACAAAAAGTTAAAACTAGTTCAAACTTTTTTTGTTTTGCAACCCCATTTTGATCTACGTTCCGTCACTGTGATGTTGCCTATAGCTATATTGCGACGTTAGAGTACATATTTCAAATTGGAACAAATTTTTGTTCCAAGCTTCGCAACTGCAATGTTGCCCACAGCTATATCGCAACGTTGTAGAACATATTTCAAATTCCAGACCCTTTTTGTTCTACATTCCGCCATTGTAATGTTTACTATAGCTATACCGTGTATATCGCAACGTTGGAGAGTATATTTCAAATTGCAGCCCCATTTTTGTTCTACATTAGGCCATTGTAATGTTTCTTATAGCTATACCGGGTATATCGCAACGTTGGAGAGCATATTTCAAATTGCGACTTTTTGCTCTAATCTCCGCCACTGAAATGCTACCAATACCTAGCTATATCACAACGTTAGGGAGCATATTTCAAGTTCCAGCCTCTTGTTGTTTCAATTCGTTCCGCTATTGCCTATAGCTATATCAAGATGTTGGAAAGAATTATAATTCAAATCGCAGTCCTTTTTTGGTATGCATTCCGCCACTGCAATGTTGCCTACAGCTAAATCGCAAGATTAACTTTAATACGTTGAAGAGAAACCAAGCTCTAATTATTTATTTTATTGGAAAGGGTTACGCAACAATATCAAACAATAACTACGTTCTACGCTCCGCCACTACATTGTTGCCCATAGCTATATCGCGACGTTGGAGAGCGAAGCGGTTGAAGATTAAATTTAATACGTTGAATAGAAAACAAGCTGTGATCAATAATTTTATTGGGAAGGGTTACGCATAGGGCTTCGAATCCCGCAAATGCGGGATCCGCGCGTTTTTTGCGGGATTGGAAGCCCAATTTGCGAGATCCGCAAGCTCCTATCCCGCAAATCCCGCAACATTTTTTTTTAAAAAAAACACATGATCTTAGGTATTGTGAAGGAATACAAAAAAAAAAGAGGAAGTGAAAATTGGTATTTTATCATTTTTACTTTCCTTATCCTATGAAAAAGGAAAGTATTGTAATGGGCTGAAATTTTCGATGTCGAGTTTTCAATGCCAAACACGTTTTGGGGTCCCCAGAGAAAATCTACCCAGTTTCAGCCATTGGTCCGTGTGTGTCTGTCTGTGAACAAAATATCTGAAGAACGGCAAGTGTTAGAGACTTGAAATTTTGTATGTATGTCAGTTTTATGCCATGAATGGCAAAATAAGCTTTTGGTGGAAATCGAATGTACCGTTGGCGGTTATATGCCGTTTACTAGTGGTTTTCGCATATCCTGCTTAAAATGTGAACGGTAATAGAACTTTAAACTTGGTGCCTATTCATATCAATTTCATGCAAGAAATTGAAAAATACAACTTAGGTTGAAATGAAATATATTGTTGGCCGCTAATTAGAGGTTGCAGGCCACTTTTTGGCGGTTCCGCCTAAAACCAGAATGGAAAGAGCTAGGACTTGAACTTTGGTGCCAATTCATATCAATTCCATATAAGAAATTGTGTAAAGATGTGTAATTAATGTAAATATGTATGTGTATTATATGTGTAATATATAATTATATTTCCGCTCTGGGGACTTCAAAACGTGTTTTGGCAATGAAAACTCGACATCGAAAATTTCAGCCCATTACTATATTTACATAGATAAGGAAAGTCGTGTGATGTTCACACCAGATTTTTATAAACACAACTCTTGGTTGATTGTAGTCAAAGATCAGGCAAATATATGTAAAAGCAGTTAGCGTAGATGGTGCATGTGTGAGGATATACCTACCTACTGAGAACTTTCTTTCTTATAATATTAAAAAATGAGGGATCCCGCGGGCATAATCTCAAATCCCCCATGCGGAATTCAAAATCAATCCCGCATGCGGGATTGGAAGCCCTAGTTAATACATTGAATAGAAAACAAGCTGTGATCAATAATTTTATTGGAAAGGGTTATGCAACAGTATCAAGCAATAAGTACGTTCTACGCTCCGCTACTGCGATGTTACCCATAGCTATATCGCGACGTTGGAGAGCGAAGCGGTGGAAGATTAACTTTAATACGTTGAATAGAAAACAAGCTGTGACCAATAATTTTATTGGAAAGGATTATGCAACAGTATCAAGCAAGAAGTACGTTCTACGCTCCGCTACTGCGATGTTACCCATAGCTATATCGCGACATTGGAGAGCGAAGCGGTGGAAGATTAACTTTAATACGTTGAACAGAAAACAAGCTGTGATCAATAATTTTATTGGAAAGGGTTATGCAACAGTATCAAGCAAGAAGTACTTTCTACGCTCCGCCACTGTAATGTTGCCCATAGCTATATCGTGACGTTGGAGAGCGAAGCGGTGGAAGATTAACTTTAATACGTTGAACAGAAAACAAGCTGTGATCAATAATTTTATTGGAAAGGGTTATGCAACAGTATCAAGCAATAATTAATGAATAGGGGGATCTCCTTTACATCACCTTGCCTAGACATCAGGCTTTCACCGCACCGGGTGAACCAATTATAAACAAACATTTTCATAACTCGTCAATGACATAAAAGAGTTTTATTTTAATTACAAGAACAATATTTGATTGATTTCCTGAAAGTTTCATATACAGGTCAAGTTTCATATGGACATTGCTTAACAACAATGATCTAACGGGAACTGGTGTATTCAACGTGCCATAGCCGCTGGCCATAAAGGTAGCTTTTATGATTTTCATTCTACATCTAATAATTAGGGTCAAATTTAAAAAAAAAAAAAAAAAAAAAAAATCTGTCTATTCAATTTTTGCAGTAAATGGATATGCAAAATACTGAATGTTATATTTAAACGGTAAGTGTTACCTATTGGAATTTCTTTTTTTGCCAAAAACCTAATGCATATTTAATACTGATATCCTACTGAAAGAAGAAAATTAATAAATATTGGATTATCTCACAATGCACAAAGGAGAATAAATGATGGACTGTATGTGTGTTGGAGGCGGGTGAGAAACGTCATGAGACTGAAAAGAGATGAAGAAAATTAGATTTGAGAAACACCAATAAGGAATATCATAAAGACCGAAAGATTGTCGGACAAAGAGAAGATTAGGAGCATTCAGGCAGTGACAGTGTCGGCAATTTATTGACCGTGATTCATTTTCACTGTCCTCGTCGGTCTAGAATGAACATGTTCTCAACTGCCTGGAAGAATATTTTTAGTTTTGCCGGTCACGGCACTGTCACTGTTTAGTGTTTAATAATGTTTTACGGACACTTACAGATAAGGAATGATATAACAGGCCGAGTAGAAAAATATTACAACAAAGACCCAAAACAAATCTTTCAATAATATTTCTTCAATTTGCAATCATCAAAAATCAAACTAACAAAATGGCGGCCGATTGAAATTTTCAAAGTCGATTTTCTCAAGATCTACTCAATTATTTTTCATATTTTTTCCTCTCATTTAACAGGTGTGACCGTGGACAAAACTGTCGGATCTAACTTCAAAATATATCGCTATACGAAATTATCAATATAAATTCAGTCACAACATAAAAACATTTTTGAAAAATAGTTTTCTTTTGATTTTCTTGGAAAAATTAGAAAATTTTGTATTGATAGAAAATGAAAAACCATGGTGACATTCAAGATGGCTCGGGGAAAGAAAATCTTTAAATTTCTTCTAAGATTCGTGTGATGTGTCGAAATATGTTTTTTGGCCTGAAATTCGAATAGGTCGCTCAACCCTCAGGGACCGATCAAATTCAAAATGGCGATGGCAGCCTAAGAGTAGAAATATGAATAACTGGTTCTATGTTTTTGGGGTCGGAGATTCCCAATATAATATCCAAATATGCATTAGGCTCATGTTCGCCAATAGCCTCTTTTTCAAATCACCCTATCAAGTTGTGTGAGGTGTCTAAGAATGTTTTTTGGGTCGTAGAACTCGAATTTAGGGTCACATGGGAATTTCAATACTCAGATAACCCTTCTTCCATGTAATATAATGGCCTCGGAAAAATGATTAAACTGGCCCTGTGTATCGAAAAGGGTCAATTTATATGTTTTCGAGGTCGCCGATACTAAAAGGCCACCATGTCGGTTTTCTTTGTCAAACATGAACCTAACGTGTATTCAGATAGTATATTGACCCCAAAAATATAGAAATCCACTATTTTAAAACCAGAAACAGTTATTCATGTGTTTTATGCCACCATTTTGAATTTGAGCAGTCTCTGAGGATTGAGCGACCGAATTGACCAAAAATTTGAAATTCAACAACCAAAAACATTTTTTTTGGTTGTTGTATGCATTATATATATATAGTCTTAGCAGTAATTTAAAGATTTTCTTACCCCGAACGGTCATCTTGGACGAATCTTGAATTGTGGGTCTCTCGACAAAATTGGAGGGTGTCACCAGGGATTTTCATTTTCTAGAGATTAATACGAAAAGATTGATACCCCTTCCAACTTATATCATCAAACTGCACACGAAATAGGATTTCGTGCCCTAAGACCCCAGAATAATGGGACAGAGTAGGATTTGCCTTCTTAGTGAAATATTATACGCAAATGAAAAAATGAGCCGCTATTTAAAATACTTCAAGATATCGCTCTGAAAAATGATATACCTGTGCACCCTTAAGTATATGTGGAAAATAAATTGGTGAAAATCGGTTGAGAAGCTTTGAACCTGTAGGGTCAAAAAGTATGCAGAATGTGGGGAGTATGGGACTACGCTTCGCTCCGCCTCATAAAAAATAAACAATTGTTTCTAAAGGGTGGACGCTGAAAAACGTGAGCACAGAACTAGGGTATGTAGAACACGTCATATCCAACACAAATAAATCTATAAATCTATTATGTACACCGTGTTCAAAATTGGCAGTCTTTCTAAAGCCGAAATTTAAACTCAAAAATCATTAATAATTTTTTCATCATGTTAATTATCTCTCGTCATTCTCAATAATTGAAAATTTTTCAGTTCCTCTCCCGCCAATTCGAACATGTTCGAAAACAAATTCAGGTTCCCTCAACTTGGAATTATCGAGAGTCGACTATATTCCCTAGATATAAATGATAATATACAAATATGCATCATATCCGATCTACAATGCCATACCTACCACCAACGGATCTTGCTTGTCTCCCTAATTCATCCACGACTTTCTAAAAAAATTGTACGGAAAATCCATTAAGACTGGTGGAAAATTTTCTTTTTTTTTAGAAGAAAACTTTTCAGTATACTTAAAAATGACGCGAAGAAGAGAATAAATTGAAAATTTGCCGTCAGCGTCGTTGTCAAGTTTGAAAGTCAATTTGTGAATAAAAAATCCATCAAGTGTGCTGCTAATTGATGAGCGATATTATTGAATTGGAAAGCATTTTTTTTCACTTCTAGTTTTAAGTAAGCGGGTAAAGCTCAAAAGCTAATTTGAATTCAAGTCGTTTTTTTTCTTTTCTTTTTTATAACGTAAAATGCCTTTTTAAGTTTGAAAACCCTGAAAAATGATTTTTTTCCATTAGTATCATATCAGACGGGAAAAAGGCTCGTCGACTGACATCAGTTTATAATATCGTCTCATTAATATGCAAGGGTGAACTATATTATGGTCTGCCGAGCAAGTTATACTTATAAAGTGCACGTCTCCGAGATTTTCATAAAGGCTTATATAACGTGGGTATTTCAAATATTATTATCCTGGAACCAAATGTCACGTTTTCAATGTGAAAGGAAAGATAAAATATAGGTTACACGGATTTGAATACAATGTTGTTTTAAATACATATTGTATATAGAACAGTCAAATATAATAATATCGTATCCTAGTGGGGGGGGGGGGGGAAAAAAATATTATGACTATATTGAGGGACCGGATACACAGCGCTTAATGTGGGAGGGACGATTATAGTCGACCATTAATGTTTTACTGGCAAATTTAATGTTTTCCCATTATATTTGACGAAATCAAGGGTAGGTGGGGGGAGGGTGATCGTCTCTGCAAATTATCATGGTGACCAGGATGAACGATAAATTAATTTGGAATAACCATGAAAGTCGTTTCAAAGTCAAACTTTATTTTGGTTTATTATTTTCATATTTTCAATAATGTACTTTTGGAATCGTCTCCGAAAAAATGTTCCCTTAAAATTTAATATCTTACGCTTCAAGGAACGTAAAATCCAAAAATGCAATAACACCGCATATGTGATTAACGGTGACGAAAAATTTTTGCATACCAAATTTCATGAAAATCGCTCAAAATTGGCCATCACGGCGGACGGTGTGCGGTGTACGGTGGGCGGAAGGTGAACGGATTCTTTATTCCATTTTCGGATTCTGCATGCATACCTTGGGAGGTTTTTTTTAGCCAGTACAATAATAATCCCATGTGTCACATTGGCAGAGTTTTTACAAAATAGAACCATGCATTTTTCATTGTAGGTATCATAATTCTACATTAAACAATCCAACATTAAGACTTATATATTTTTAAAACATTTCGATTATTTTATTTTATGAACAAAAGAATTTTTTAAAGTTTTAATTTTCGTCGATTGACTTTTTCACTTTTTTCCCTCTAAAACTCTAAAGTGAAAAAGTCAATCGACGAAAATTAAAACTTTAAAAATCTTTTGTTCATAAAACAAAATATCAAGTCTCAATAGACATTTAAATCTTTGAATAACATGTTAATTATAAGTGTTAAAAAATATTAACTATTAAATAAAGTAAATTTAAACAAAACACTTACCAAAACACTATTTATATTAATTTACAAAGAAACTAGTTTCAAATCATTCGATTCATCATCAGTCTTGTTGTTTGTGTTGTCACCAGTCTTGTTGTCATTAAGTGTTTTGTTTAACTTTAATTTATTTAATAGTCAATAGACATTTCTATATTAAATTAAACATTTACATGTGTGACATACCTATTTACCTATTAGGTACCTATCAAAGTTAAAAAATTTAGTGAACGTTTGTGGAATTCAAGAAGAAAAGCGATGTCAAAATGAAAATACAAAGTTGATCCTTGTTTTTTTTTTAAAAAAAAAAAAAAAAATGTTATAACCCGATTCCCTTGACATTACTTCAGGACACTCCTTTTTACAGCCATGTCCTTTCGAAAACGAGAAAATTCGATCAAAAAATTTTCGTCTGTAGAATTCAAGGAAAAAATCTATGTCAAAGTGAAAATACGAAGTTGATCCTTGTTTTTTTTTAAAAAAAAAAATAATAATAATATTATAACCCGGAACCGCTTGGCATTACTTCAGGACACTCCTTTTTAAAGCCACGCCTTTTCGGAAACGAGAAAATTCGATGATTCGAACCCACAACCTACAGACCAAGAGTATCAATGGTCTTAACAACTCGACCGCGGATATCGTTATATCAAATTATGTCCCCTATAATATCATGCAACTTTTTCCCTTTTTTTCTTGACTTTCTAAGTATCCGATTAGGTATAATAGTTGGATAAATATTTCCCGTTGCCATTGTACATTTTTGTCAGATGTTATAAAAAAAAGGCTTCCATTGAAAATGCTTTTGGGGATATTAAATAAAAAACGTAACATTTATTGTAGGGCATCAGGCTTAGAATGTGGAATCGGAGGGGGTAATATCTTCCATTGACAATATTTGGAGGGGGAAAGGTTGGTTTGGACAGGTGTTTTAATTTTTCAAAATAATATTTATTGTACACTAGTTGTTCCGCCCGTGTACACTAATATAGTTGTTTCGCCCGTGCTTCGGTACGATTCTTATATATTGCTATTTTTGTTTTTCATAGACAATGGAATTGTGGAGGAACGGCTTATTTTGCCCGTTCCCGGTTTCGAACTCGTAACTCTGGAATGGCTGGCCATACCTTTGCAGAAAATGTCCTAAAATAACTACTAAACGGCCACCTTAAAAACTTTCTCGCTTTGAGTTGATATGTTGTCGCGAAAATAATTAAGATATCGGACTGTGACTGTGCGATTTTGGTGAATAAATTAGATATTTGGCTGTAACTTGAAAACGGCTTGACATATTTTAGTTTTGACAATTTTCCTGACTTCGTAGACCATGTTTTTTTTNGGGGGGGGGGGTCATTCCTATCTTTTTTTGCTATATGCTACCGTTTGGGCTGTGGTTTTGGAACAGACACATAAGTACACACAAATTTCTGGTTTATATATTTAGACTAGCGGGCTATACTACTGATAGAATAGAAGAATGAGGATAAATATGAATGTGTAAATCTGAAGAACAGATTAAGGAATAATAAATTAACTGCCCAAAAAATAAAACTATTCGGAAGGGGCTATCTCGAAGCGCTTCCCAAACTTTTTTCTTCGCGCCCTTCTTTTCACTTTTGTGATAAAGTCGCGGCTCTTTTAGAATACCTAATGTCCACTTCCAGGAAGGTTTCGTAGATCCCAGTTGGGGGTATGTTAGATTAGGCCGTTTAGAGGATATCATTTGATCAGATAAAATACACTTAAATTTGTGAAAATGTAAGAAATGAATTTATTTAGCACTTATTTTCAAGATTTCAGTAGTCACCATGTCCAAGTGAAGTATAGCGCATATACACACATACATAAAGTGCATTTCAGGATGTATACCGGGGTCAAAAGTGAAGNAAAAAAAAAAAAAAACTTGCCATAAAAATGACAAATAAAGTCAATTAATGTGCCTAAAAGCCAGCGTCTATGGCACGTTGAAAAATGTTCCCGTTTGATCACTGAAGTTAAGCAACGTCCAGCGAGATTTTACCATGTGGGTGTCCACGTGGGTTCGCGCCCTCGTGATGCTAGCTATTTTTCCTGCCCAACCCAGAATGGGTGAGGTCAATGTGGGTAACTGGTTTGCAAGTTTTCAACAAATGGGGGTGAAACCCCCATCTTGAATGACCAATAGAAAAAAAAATGGGGGCCCGGAGCAGGTCTTTGTCCACGGGCCCGGGAAAGCTCTGAACGGCCCTGCCCACACGGCAGGCGCCCCAGTTGGAATATTAAAAAATCATTTCTTATTGCACATCTAGAACATAAAACAAACCCACATACCAAATTTTAGCCACCGGAAATTTACCGGTACGGAGAAATCGTGATGAAAAGGTGATTTTCATTTTCATATGTAAACGAGCCCCTTTTTCACCTGCGGCGGGCGCCCCAGTTCGAATATTTAAAAGACCTAAGTGGGGCCTATATGCCAAATTTCTGCCTCCTAGGACGTACCAAATTTACCGGTACGTAGAAAAAGTGATGAAAAGGTGATATTATTTGATGGGCGCACACTTTTCCCCCGCGGCTGGCGCCCCTGTTGTAATATTAAAAAATCCTTTCTTATTGCACATCTATTAGAACAAAAAAGACCCTGCATAACAAATTTCAGCTATCGGAAATTTACTGGTACAGAGAAACAGTGATGAAAAGGAGATAATATTTTATGGACGCGCCCTTTTCTCCGCGGCTGGCGCCCCAGTTGGAATATTAAAAAATCCTTCCTTATTGCACATATAAAACATAAAATGAACCTACATACCAAATTTCAGCCACCAGAAATTTACTGGTACGGAGAAACAGTGATGAAAAAGATGATAGATTTGTGCCACGAAGTAATCGCAGTATACGATTTCGCACGAGAACAAAATATGTGTGGCTTATTTATTTTTTAGAAAAAATGGAAAAAAAAACTCTGCCAATGTGACACATGGGCTTATTATTTTGCTGGCTAAAATCACCCCCTCCTAAAATTTGATACTTTAGAAAAAAATAATAATATTCACCCCCTCCTAAAATTTGATACAAAAGAAACCCGTCCGTACTCCGCATTTTGATAGATTGAGTTAAGAAAGTCACCACACAACATTAGCATTGCTATACGAGTATTGGCGAGCTAATTTTTTTTAGGGCTAGCCTTAAAGGTATTTAAACCTAAGCCTGAACTAAACATTTTGTGCTCGTATGCCTACCTGGCTAAGGTGAAAGATCTGGGCAAGCTTAACAATCCTTAAAGGAGAATTCAAACTAAGCAGTGACAGCATTTAGAAGTGATTTCCTCTGATGTTAAGCTCACAGTGATGAACTGCCACCAACATGTACGATTTCGTAGATTTCAGTCAAAGCATTCGACTGGCCCATCCTTGTCACCGATTCTATCTTTCCCTATCACAAAAGTTTAATAATTAGTTCCAAAACTGCACGCGATACAGTCTGCTCGGCCATAAAAGAAGCGGCAGGTAAAATTAATATCCTTCTTATTTTCCTGTTTCTTTTTAACGCTCTTCCACAACTATCACGTGCCGCGGTCTAGTATTACCATATTCCTTCAACTGCCTGTGGAAGCATATTTTTATTTTTCAGGGTGGCTCACTTGCCGGTCACGGCAACTGTCACTGCTTGGTGTGAATTTTCCTTTAAGTTAACTAGTTTTCGTAGATCCCATGCTAGTCTTCACGCAACCTTTTCGCGCAACGCCACTGACCGTATCTACGACAAAAAGAAAAAATGCTAATTTTGCGGATGACTTGTAAGACATAGTTCTATTTCTTTGTTGTCCAACAATGCACAACGGACCTGTGAGGTTTGTAAAAGCAAAGTAACCAAGGGACAAATATTTTCTTTTGAATCTGCATTTTATTGTGGAGAATAATAGAAGAAGCAAACGAGGACTCAGGAGAAAAGGAAGGCGATTGCCTTTCAATGAGGTGGCCTTTTTTTGGGTAAACACCCAAAAGAAATGTCCTCCCAACTTGAACAGAATATTAGAACGGAAAACTATGTCAATTCAGCACGATTTTTTTTTAAAGAAAACCATTATTAGTCAGCTTCAATGACACGGTGAATTCAGAAGTAACCCTTGAACCATGAAGTTAAGCAACATTTAGCAAGGGTCTAGGTGGGTTATCAGGTAGATTCCTGATGACCACTTAGGTCATACTGGCTATTTAATGCCCAACACACTTTAGGTGAGGTCAATGTGGATAGTTTGTTTGTCTAGAATGAAACCCCATATGTTAAGGAGACATTAATCTAAAAAACAAAACCAAATGAAGTCAAGCTTTGACCATCAGAGCCAGAGCCATGTAAAATTATGGTATCACCACTTACCAAATGAAGTCAAGCTTTGACCATGAGAGCCAGAGCCATGTAAAATTATGGTAACAGCACTTACCAAATGAAGTCAAGCTTTGATCATCAGAGTCAGAGCCATGTAATTGTATCGCCACTTATCACCCACTATCGCCCTATATCCCTCCTGTGTGCATTTTCAAAAATTCTGGAAATATTAGTTTACAACAGGTTGGTTTGTATCTTGAACATCACAATATTTTCATTGAGGAACAATACTGATTTTGCCCCGAACCATCAATGTCAGATGTTCTTACACTTCATGGCCATATTCTGGAAATATTAGTTTACAACAGGTTGGTTTGTATCTTGAACATCACAATATTTTCATTGACGAACAATATGGATTTTGCCCTGAAGCATCAATGTCAGATGTCCTTACACTTCATGGCCATATTCTGGAAATATTAGCTTACAACAGGTTGGTTTGTATCTTGAACATCACAATATTTTCATTGACGAACAATATGGATTTTGCCCTGAACCATCAATGTCAGATGTCATTACATTTCATGGCCGTATTCTGGAAATATTAGTTTACAACGGGTTGATTTGTATCTTGAACATCACAATATTTTCATTGACGATCAATATGGATTTTGCCCTGAACCATCAATGTCAGATGTCATTACACTTCATGGCCATATTCTGGAAATATTAGTTTACAACAGGTTGGTTTGTATCTTGAACATCACAATATTTTCATTGACGAATAATATGGATTTTGATCTGAAGCATCAATGTAAGATGTCATTACACTTCTTGGTCATATTCTGGGATGTGACAAAGGCATTTGATTATGTTGATCAGCCACTCCTAATATGTAAATTGTCACATTATGGAATAAAATGTTCTGCACTATCATGGTTTTCATCGTATCTTCAAAACAGAAATGAATTGTTTAAAATCTCAACTCAAAATGGTGGCATATCATCGTCTTGGAAGTAGTTCTAAAGGAGGAAGGGACAATGGCACGGCGCCTTACCTGACTGAACGTTGAGTTGTTGCTGAGAATAGGTTACAATTACTGGTCGGCCAGCTTAAATTTTATTATTCACTGTATTTACACACACAATATTTTTTTACACAATTTAAGTTAAGAACATTTTAAGGTTTCAAAAAAAGAAAACCTTTAGGACACTTGGTAGAACTATCAAATACAAGAAGTGAAAATAATTAAAAAACACTTGACTTTATGTTCTACAATTTTTGTAGAACATAAAGTCTTTCAAAAAGTTTTATCACACCGATTCTTTTTAAACTACTGTCTGTTCTTTCCACGATAACCTTGTCCGATTTTTATGAAATTAGGTATCTTCTTAGGATAAGCCGATTTGTTTACCGTGTATTTCTTGAACCCTAAATTTCAAAGAATTACCAGTTTATCTTGTATACAGCCTTTTATCTCTCGAGAACCTTGTACGACTTTTATGTAATTTGATATGTTCTTAAGGATTAACTGATAGTTCACAGGATTACTAAATAACAGCCATTGCATTTGACCCATTTCATCCCCAGTGTTTAGAAAACACAGAATTCCTAAATGAGGGAGAGAGTGAAATATATGAGGGAAATTGAATAGGCTTTGTGGTTTAGAGAAACATTTGCCGGACAGCGGGAGGTCTTTCCCCTCCTACAGAGTCGAAACAAAACATTTTGTAAATTTCATCATTGCAGTTTGCAGTAATGCAATTCATGTAGTGCAGGTGTAAGGTGCAAGAAGGACGAAGAGACGTTCACTCTATTGTGTTGCATAATTATTATTATCATCTGACCCTTAACGTGGAATAGACTCTTTTGTTAGTTTTTTAAGTTTGTTTAATGCGGTGACCTTCTGGATTCTTGGACCACAAAGTAAATAATTAGTAGTTTTGTGAACTGTACAACTCACTCACTTATAATTGCCACCATTTGGCGCCGGGTGGCCTAGTAAGGACCAAATCTACTCCTTATAGATTTGATGAATGTCAGTAATATATTTCATCAAAAATGGGAAGTTCGAGAGACATCGCTGTACAAAATGACAAATAAAAGAAAAATTGTCGTGTTTAAACTCCGACCTTGACTTCGTTCGGTCAAGCATTGTAGAAAAACACACAGACGGCCATTCTCCGATTTTAAGAACCTCCAAAAAATCGGTGCCTGCGCTTTACTTATCTTATTGCTATTCAATAAGATGGGTAAGCAAGCTACTGTCTGAAAGTACCCTTAGGGTATGGTAGAAGGCCAAGAATTTGTTGAAAGAGCGCTGTCTAATCGATTTATAATTTTTATAATGATGATGCTTTCACAAACAGGTGCTATTGACTTTCGCAGAAATTTCGAAAAATTTGTTGTGAGTTTTCCAAAAATACTCTCTTTACTCCTGCCGAGCAGCTTCTCCACCTAAAAACTTTGTTGGAAGTCTTTCCATTACCAATACACAATACAAAGTTTGTTACCTACTTACCTTCCTATTGTTGTAATTCTATTTTAAATTTTACAAATTTTTTACAAAAATCGTAATTAGCATTTAGTTTGTAGAGTGGGGGGAGTAAGTTATGTAATTAAGAGAAGTATGGATAAAAGACGTTGCTTACATACTCTAAGGTACAATGTTCTGATATTCTCTTTACTTTATCTTCCCATATACGAAGTATAGGAAAATAAAGTCAGTATTGCATTGGTGAAAATTTTCGATGTGCTTTTTTTTTTTTTTTTTGNNNNTTTTTTTTTTTTTTTTTGCTTTTCCGGAAGAAATTAGTTTCTTTCATTTAAATTGATCAACTTCTATATAACATTAAGGGAATCTTGACACTGAGCAAAGACAGTGCCAGTGCCGTGGCCCGCAAGTGATCTGCCGGACGAAACTAAAAATATTCTTCCACAGGCAGTTGAAGGAATATGTTCATACCGGTACGTGACAGTGTATCATTGTGAGCTCACGATCAGTGGGAATTACTTCCCGGCACTGTCACTGCTTAGAGTGATATTTTTAATTCCATTGTGCCCCTTTGATATTTTCAATTCTATTGTGCTCCTTTGATATTTTCAATTCTATTGTGCTCCTTTGATATTTTCAATTCTATTATGCTCCTTTGATATTTTCAATTCTATTGTGCTCCTTTGATATTTTCAATTCTATTGTGTGACGGGTCAATAGGTACTATTTATTTATCTAATCCTGGCATTTGAAACAATATCAGACGTTTGTCATAGAAGACAAAGGCTGACAGTAAGTAACGAAAATTTGAATAAAAGTCTTATGATTATTTATATGTCAAGAGCTTTTATTTAAATTGACCTTATAAAGGGCGATTCATTTTAATTAATATAGGTAGTTTCTCAAATCATTCGAAAATGAAAAGTTTTGGTTTATTATTTTCATTAATGAACACTAGGAATCGTCAGAATTAGGAATCGTCAAATTTTACGTTTTAAGGTACATAGGTAGGAACACAGCATCCAAAATCGAACCTTTTGTCTGTGATTGGCACATTTGACACTTAGCGTTATCCAGTTTTTTCTTTGTTCAATCAATGATTATTCTTAGAAACAAAAGTATTAGATAGACAACTATTAATAAATATACAAATTATTATCATAGATTTGTATTGACGTTATTGTTAAGGATGGGGAAACAATCGATTCAGATTACAATATTGCTGAAGTATTTGGAGAATATTTTTCTTCCGTTTACGTGGACCCTTCCGGTCTCCCCACTTTGGACACCACTTTCCATCGGTTTCCTGATGTTATGAATACTTTAGATATTCCTGTCATCAGGGGGACTGATATAGTGTTGGCTATCAGGGAGTTGAGCTCTTCTAAGGCACTGGGCCCTGATAATGTTCCAGGTTTTATTATCAAAGGCTGTTCATCAGCATTTATTTCAGTTCTCTGTCACCTCTTCAATAGAAGCTTATGTAATGGTGTTTTTCCGAATTGTTGGAAAATTTCCACAGTAGTTCCCATTTTTAAAAAGGGAAGTCGATTTCAGGTAGGTAATTATCGACCCGTGTCACTTCTCTCCATTTTTTCAAAAATTTTTGAAAAAATTATCTACAGACATATCTATGTTTACATTGAGAACCACTTATCTCCGCTTCAACATGGTTTCAGAAGCAAACGATCTACTGCGACAAACTTGTTGGATTTCCTCGATTATGTTTCGCCTTTTGTGGAGGGAAGAGGGCAGGTGGATGTTATTTATTTTGATGTTTCAAAGGCGTTCGATGTTGTGCATCACGAACTATTGTTGTATAAACTTGAGAAATATGGTATCTCTTCTTCTCTGGTTAAATGGATCAACTCCTACTTAAGTGAAAGAAAGTTTCATATCAAAATAAAGAATTCATATTCTAGTTGGTTTCCGATAAAATCGGGTGTTCCACAAGGTAGTAATCTGGGGCCCTTGTTGTTCCTCATTTTTATAAATGATATTGTTCGTGATATCTCATGTCAACGGCTTTTATTTGCCGATGATTTGAAAATTTTCCTTGGATATTATAAAAACTCATTGGCGGATGGTCCCGTAGCTCTCCAGCAGAATATTAATCATGTCCTCGCATGGTATAAAAATAACTATCTTTCAGTGAACTCGTCCAAAACCCAATGTGTTACATTTAGCAGAAAAACGAATCCAACGCTGGCGAA
>CM022877.1:22226006-22237347 GCA_012654025.1 Pachypsylla venusta
GTGAGTTGTTGGGCCCATGTCCGGGATGGTTTCGGTAAAAAAAAAAAAAAACATATATTTTGTGGGGGGGGCCTTGTGAGCCCGTCATCTTGGAATTTAGTTTTTTCTCAATATATATTAAGAAACGCTTAAATTATTGCGACCAAACTTTTGTGAGATGCTATACGTTTGACACTTAACGGCTTTTGACCACTTTCAGTCATATATTCTGTGGGCAGGGCCGTATGAGTCCGCCATATTGGAAAATCACTTATCTTCAATCTTCAAAAGAACCCCTCCAAAAGAGTCTAGGCCTTTTTTGAAGGGGGGCATTTTTTGTCACACCCTTAAGTGACCGGGTGTCACTCCTCGAGGATGACACCTCGGGTAACTTCATATAGGTGGTTAATTCTAACTCTTCGCCCACCCGGAAGTCCCCTCTGGGTAACACTACCAGGGTTGTCCTCCTCAGGGGTGACAACCCTGGTAACATTTTTTTTTTTATTTGGCTCAAATTTTGACCCGAGTGTCACCCCAAGCAAGTCATCTCGAAAGGGTGACACTCTTCGACCACACATCAGTCACCTCCTCGGGATGACTGGAGGTGCTTCGGAGTCACCGTAAATCACAGAGGAGGACCGCCCCTGCCGCCCCCCCTAGCTACGCTACTGGATTAAATTTCTGGGATATTGGGGGTATTTCTGATGTTAATGGTTATTAACGTGTCTTTTGGTACAGTCGTATTTATCCCTAAAATCGCCAGTCTTGTCCGGTAAAAACATGGGGGGGGGGGAAATCCCCGTGATATTGAGGTTATTTTTGTGCATGGCAGAAGTGTCTTTCTTTGATGTATACCTATCCCAAATTTTTCCAGTTTGCTGCGGTCAAATGATGGGGGTAATGGGAAGTCGAATCTCCCGAATATTCAGTGTACGTTTGTGCATACGTTTGGACAAAGTGTCTTCCTTAAATACAGTCATAAAAAGTATTGCGGTCAAAAAATGGGGGGGGGGGTTGAAATCTACGGGATATTGAGGATATGTTTGTGCATGGCAAACTTGGCTTTTTTGGTACAGTCATATTTATGACTAAAATCGCCAGTCTAAATGAGCGGGGAGGGGGTCTACCTATAAATTTCACTTAATTGTTTTAAGTAATTTGTTCTACAGAGGTGAAACGGTGAGGAATCCATTTTGACCTATATACCCCCTAACCGTGCGAAAGGTAATATTCGGTTCGATCACTGTAAGCACACAAAAATCTTTGAATAACATGTTAATTATAAGTGTTAAAAAATATTTATTTTCAAAATTAAATTAAAACAAAAGACCAGAAATACTATTTATTATTATAACGAAACTAGTTTTGAATCATTCGATTCATCATCAGTCCAGTCGAGTCGAAGTATGGAGTATGACTCTGGTGTCTCTAGTAAGTGTTTTGTTTTAATGTCAATTTGATATTTTACGTTTCAAGGTAAAAAATCCGTTTGTTCTCAGGCGCCGTATGCCGTGAAGTAAGTCCCACTTGAAGGCAAATTGTGCATCGAAAAATTTCACGGTCAGTTTCATATATAGAACTCATACTAAAATTTTAATATGAAACCCTAAGGGGCACTTTGTATATTTAGCGTTGATCAACTTTGATAAAATTTGGTATTCGAGTCCCATTTGAGGTCTATATGTGCAAATTTTTCATCACGATCAGTCATATAGATTTGTCTTATACGACTCCTCTCCTGAAAGGGGTGAAAAGGCTCCCCCTCCTATATTCTACCAGACGATATAGAATCAAATTACTTTATTACTTCCATGTAAAGTGTAGAATAAAAAGTTAAACAATAACAAAAAGATTAAATTAGAGACATGAGCGCGAACGACCAAGTTTTATTTTATAGATGTAGTTACAGTGCTTTTAAGCCACAACGAAGAAAGAAAAGAAAAAAAAATAAATTGGAATAATGGACATTTGCTCCGTGCTTGTGTGTGAATATGCTATTGTAAATAAAAATAGAATCCATGGCTTCATTCAGCTTGTCTCACGATGACCAGGACAATCTGGTCAGCGTCATTTATTCACAATTCCAAACAAGAGCCATCAAAACCTTTTCGGTAACTTTATATCAACCTGTTTCCTGTTTCTACCATTCTTCCAAAATATTTCGTACTGAACATTATTTTATCTCTAGAGATTATATTTTAGTTATTAAAAAAAGTCATACAAGAAAAGCTTAAAGTAAATTTGCCCGGCTTGTTCTTGAAATCCTTTGTGCATACAAATTAGGCAAACTAGAAAACCTTGTGAGTTTAAAATTAAAATTATTTAATACAAAAACATAATCCTAATTCTCAAGAAAGAATAGGACAACCAAAAGTTAAATGAAAGTTTGGTGTAAATTCAACATGGCAAAGAACATAGAAATGAAATCATACTGCAGGAGATGAAGTTCGGCAGCAGTTCAGCAGTATAATATGAAGTCCTTAGTCTTAGTCCTACGTAAGTAGATAGAGCCGAGTGAGTGTGTACAGATGTGTCTCTTTTTATTTTTTGAAATTACCTATTTACGTAAAATGTGAATAAATTAGATAATAATTATTTTTTAAAGTTTTAGGCTAGATTCACATGACCGCGCGGTATCATATGAACACATCGATACAAGTATGTAGAACTAGTACCGCGCGGCACCGCGCGGTCATGTAAACAATATACACTATTTAGATAGATCTTGTGCCGCGCGGTCAGGGGCGTAGCGACTGGGAGGTATGGGGGAGTGACACCCCCCCAACAATCTCCAACATTCATCAGTCGGCAAATCGCGGATACTTCATACATACAATTTTTGGGTTCATGGAGATAAAATCGGATATTTTTTTTTAAAAAATCCGACATTAATATCGGAAGTATCCGCGATTTGCCGACTGACGGATCCATAAAATCATGAATTTTTCGGTTCATGGAGATAAAATCGGATATTTTTTTAAAAAAATCCGACATTAATATCGGAAGTATCCGCGATTTTCCGACTGATGGATCCATAAAATTATGAATTTTTCGGTTCATGGAGATAAAATCGGATATTTTTTTAAAAAAAATCCGACATTAATATCGGAAGTATCCGCGATTTGCCGACTGATGGATCCATAAAATTTTGAATTTTTCGGTTCATGGAGATAAAATCGGAAATTTAAAAAAAAAAAAAAAAATCCGACATTAATATCGGAAGTAACCGCGATTTGCCGACTCTGTTTGAAATTCGGATTTCAAACAGAGTGCATATTGCTCTTACAAGATTTTAAAAATTGTATCATCAATATTAATCAGTTCCTGTAACGTCAGCATCTTGTGAACGGTCATTTAGTAAATTCAAATTAGTTTTAAATCATTTGCGAATAACAATTGGAGATGATCGTTTGAATGCATTGATGATGTTATATTCTTCGAATTAGGCTAGGTTCACCGCGCGGCGCGGTGAACCTAGCCTAATAATTTTGATATCTAATATTTCTATATAGACATCACATAACATTCATCTATCAAAATTGGACTTTGATCTTTTAAAACTTGACAATAGGCAAATGGTATTTGTAGATAGGTTCTCAATAGCAGGAGAGACTCACATGATACCTACTCTCGATAGTATTTCATGCTCTCAGTCAATATAAATTCATTGCAGTTCTGATAAATAAATCTGTGATACGTTATCGCATAAAACTCACTCACAAATTTTCACTCTCTCCTTCATAATTATATATTTAATTTATATTCTTCTCATAAAATACTCAATATTAAAATGTCGGACAAAAGAACAAGAAGTCAATCAAGAAAAACACTTGACAATAAATTAAAAAAGAAAATGAGCCTTAGAAATAATGACGAAGAAAATTCGGACTTTATATTTCTTTGCGATTTTTTTTTTTATTATTCCAAAAAATTACAACAAATGTTATAACAAAACACCGAGCAACAACACCGAGAAGGCCATTCTGTCTTTTGGTTCTGATTTTGGGGATTAAATCTTTTTAAGGAGTTTGGTGATTGCAAGGAATTTGAGTACTTTATTTGTTTCTTCGGGGGAGTCTCCCAATATCGTTGCTAGGTTTACAGAACTTGATTTAAAGATTGTTTTCGTTTGGTTGGTGAAATTTGGACAATCTACTAGTATATGGGGAACAGACAGAGGGCCAGATTTAAAATTAGGTGGATATGCGTTAAATTTGTGTGGCCTAGTCTCAATCTAGGGAGAGCTACTTCAAGGGTTCTTTTAGCAAGAAAGTCGGTACCACAGGATTTAGGTTCATTTTTTATAATTAAAAGTTTATTTGAACTTTCTTGCCATTCTTGACACCATTTCATACCAATTTAATTATTAGTGTACACATAAATGTCACTTGTTGTAACAATGGAATAAAAATGAAATGAGGATTTGAGAGAAAATCTGCTCCCTCATTCCACCAAAATATTGAGAAGATTTAGTGAAATGATTTTTTTCTTTTATCATGAGGACAGCTAGTGTTGATTGATTGGAGGGCACTCTTGCAATCTGAGATGATCAGAATTTTAGAAAAGGGAGACAAATTCTGTTGGACATATTCTAAGCCTTTAAGTATGGCCATAAGTTCACACGTGAACGTAAAAACAATATAATATTCAGTAAATTCAGTCAAAGCAAAGAGATACATTTCGTGCTAATTCCCGACAAATTTGACAATCCATACTTCTATTATCACATCAACAATGGCAATCAAATCAAAAAACATGTAGAGAGGTACAAAAACGTAAAGATTTATGACACGAAAAATTTCATTAAGATTTGGGAATATACAGACGATGTACACTTTAGCAGATTATACACTATACACAAAAAGCGGCTATGTGCTGAAATACTTAAAAACATAATAAACAGAACAAACACCAGTTATAATAAAAACAAAATATCAGATTTAGATAAAAACAACAGAAACAACACTCACGTTGCACATATTAAAAACAATAAGTATAGCAAACAGACACCAGACTCGATCAGTGCAAAAACAAATACATACTATACAAAAACAAATACATACTTCACAAATAATAACTCACAAAATAACAAAAATAAAACATCAACCGATTTATAAATCTATTCAACATACAAAATAGGAAAAAAAGACAAAACTCAAATGGACCAAAAAATTTTATCACACCCCATAACTATCAAACTTCAGTAAATTTCACGACATAAAATATAGTAACATATTATCCCCAATAAAAACATAAGATCATGTTGTTATTACAATCAGCACCTTACACAGCACTCCACATCTGCCACTAAATCGAATGAACAAAAGAGACTAAACAGATATAACTCGAAAGGTGCAAAAACTTTTGTTGCACCCCGTAATTATCAAACTCATAGTACATTCTGTGATAGTAGGTACTGTAAGACCAGTGATGATTATCTAACATATCATGG
This sequence comes from Pachypsylla venusta, assembly GCA_012654025.1. Taxonomy (NCBI): domain Eukaryota; kingdom Metazoa; phylum Arthropoda; class Insecta; order Hemiptera; family Aphalaridae; genus Pachypsylla; species Pachypsylla venusta. Next base: position 22,231,438 of record CM022877.1, read on the forward strand.
CCAGCACACTCCACATTACCATTCGCACTCACCTGCACGGACATGTGGATCACACTGGGCCACACAATCACATGACTGTCGTTACGATTCCCATGACATCCATGGTAAACCGTACGACTACAATCAGTACCCTTCCTCTTCTTTTCAGTAAACCTTGACACATCGCAATTTCCGAATGACGATAGAGTGCATACTCATGATTATACACGCTCGACATATTATAATAAAATTAAAATAATTAAAACAAACAGGCGCCCAAAAAATGATAATCCAATAGTAATCTAATACAGATCTTTTTTATCCCCCTCCATCAATGCATGTCTTCACCCTCAAATAAACTGTAACTCTTGAACTTCACTTCAACCATCGCTTCGCTTGAATGTGAATAACGGTCGACTCTCCAGAACACACCAAGGAAGAACTGGAGGCGGGCACTCCAGATCTTTGACTGCCCCCCTCTCATGAAATCTCTTTACAATAATGCACCATAATACAGAGTCTCCAAAACAAAATATCATCTGTTGAAGTGTTTTTGACCTCTCTAAAGAAACAGTCACATATTGAAGCCCGACATATTTTGTTTCACGGAGACCTGGCTAACGGAGGAGTGCGCCTCGTGTTGTAACCTCCCAGGCTATGTCAACACGACTAGTTTCTACCGAAGGGATGTATCAGGTGGCGGGGTATCTATTTTTATTAGGGACACCTACAACTTCCAACCTGTCCCTATTGAGATTACCCCTGTAATATTTAGAATATTTAGCTTTGAGTATTGTGCTGTGGCCTCCGAAAATCTTGAATTTGTATATACCGATCTAATAACCCCTTATCTTTTTTCGGGGTATTTTCGGACTGCCTTAATAAACTTCTAGAAAAAGTCGGTCATTTTAATTTCATCATACTTTGTGGTGATCTGAACGTAGATTATTATTATTATTATTTATTTTGTTTCAGAGGTGTCTAACCTCTGACACATTACAATGAAAATTAAATTTCCCTATCTCTATCAAAATGAGAGAAAACCGGATAAAATTATAATAGTAAAAAGATCTCTTATGTTATTCTAATGACAGACTGACCCTAACATCTACACTAAACATGTATAATATGGAACCATCTAATACCGGCCCTACTCGAATAACGGCTTCGTCCAGCACCTGTATTGACAACATATTTATAAATTTTACTCAAAACATATTAAATACATACAAAAATATATTTAGTGACCTCGGACACCACAAGCATGCTCAAATTATTAAATTCCCTATCAATAAAATAGAGAGGACGGAGAGGGTATAGTTATGAGAACATTCTCACCACTTCAAATGGAGGCCTTCTCTCTGGCTCTAAGCCAAACTAACTTCAGCCCTATCCGCTCCTTCAAAAATTTCGGCCATCAACTTTCTTTCTTTTATGACATCTTTCTTTCTTTATTTAACACCAATTTTCCTCACAAAAATGTTTCCTTAGGAGGTCCGAAGAGGAGAGAGTGGATATAACTAAGGGCTTACTAATATCTAGTGCTAAAAAACGTGCTTCATCAGTGTTCACTCAGTCGATCCTTCCTTTCACGAATACTATCGTTCTTACTGAAGAATACTAAGACATGTTGTAAGACAAGCGAAAAGAAGGTACTCTGTTAATATAATTAAGGAGACACCAAAACATAAAAAAAATCAAGACTATATGGAACATTGTAAAAACCTTTTCAAAATTAAATAAAAGAAAAACTGCCAATATTTTCAATCTTACCGTCGGTACATGAGCCTATTCTAGAGTTTGCTTCTTTCATTTGGACCCCTATTTTTTATGGTAATCAAAGATTGAAACGATTCAACACAAATTCCTGCGTTACCTTTCTTTTAAACAGGGAAAACCTATGGAAATAAGGGGTCACAATTATAAGCAAATTATGATTGAGCATAACGTAGTGGCCCTTTTTCCCCATAAAATCCTCAATAACAAACTTAATACGCCTGAGCTATTAAGTTTAATCAATTTCAGAACTAATCCTAAAAATAAGAGGAATTGCAACCTCTTCTCCCGCAACTCCTACTCTACCAACATTGCAAACAACAACCCAATACCCAATGAACCGCCTCATGAAGCAGGGTAATCATTATGTGTTGATGGTAGGTGTTGACTTTTCTGTTGACTAGGAAAAATTTCTCCGAGATAAGATCTTAGAAACAATTTAGAAGTAATTATATATGTCATTGTTTTCCATTTTTTTTTTTATATATATATTATTATTATTATTTGTATTTCTTTTTGCATATCTTAATAAACATGTAAAATAAAGTAACCCGTAAAATCATTAAAAAAAAAATCAACTCGAAGTACTCTCACAATATAAAATTGAAAATAAATTCTACACAATCTTCATGAATCATTCTGTATAATATTATATGAAAAGGACTTTAAGGCATTTGAGTTTGCATTTGTTACGCTCCACTTCATTTGCTTATCTGATAATGTGATGAAAAAGCTAAATTTAAGAAAAGAAACACTCGAGAACGGAAAAAAAAATATTTTTCGATTTTTGTCAATAGCAAAATGTTTCGAAAGAAATGTATCGCGATCGTAATAGAAAACAGCCTTTGTAGAATAGTTGAATAATTGTGTTCCACATATAGAAGTAAATCAATAGGCCTTTTAGAAGATGGGAAAAAGATTGTTGAAGAGATTATTAAAGACGAAAGGAAATACAATTTTCGCAAAGCATCATCAGGTGTGATAGAGAAAATAATGACATTACGGATTCATACACGTGACAAACGGGAACGGGGTACGGAGGCGTTGACAAAATTCCAACAATTATAGAGCAGCTTTTGTGAGGTTTGTACTTAATGTGAGATTTGTACTTAAATAAATGGTACGGAAAACCGTACTAGACTTTCTCTTAATGTATAATTTGTACAATAAAATATTATTATTATTATTATTATTATTATTATGTTTCAACAACCACAACGGTTATTGATCACAATTAATAAATAAATGTGTGAAAGCTTACCGTTCAATAGACATTTTAAATTAAATAATTAGACAGTATCGATTCGGATTAATTATAAAGGTGGCAAGGTTTCGATAGTACTCAAGACTACTCTGCAACATCGGCTTGACTATGATAGTCTGAGTACTATCGATAGCTTGCCGCCTTTATAATTAATCCGAATCAATACTGTCCAAGGCCGGCTCTACCATATAGGCGAACTGGGCAACCGCCTAGGGTGGCAAAATTTGGGGGGCGGTAAAATCAAAATCGAATTTTATTTTCAGCGGGATATAAAAAAAAATGTATACATACATATTAAAATTGTGTGGATTTAACAAAAAGGTTTAGTGTCCATTATTTCTGTTGCAAATATATATATGACTCTGAATTGTTCAATATTAACCAGAGGAAAATTAATGTCCAGATTTTGATTGAAAAATCATGAATTTCGCTACTAGGAGGGATAACTATTCAGTATTATCATTAAAAATATGAATATGAGTACTTTTACTATTTATATTAATTAACGAACAAATTAAATATTATATGGGGGGGCGGCAAAATTCATTTTGCCTAGGGCGGCAAATTCTCTTCAGCCGGCCCTGATACTGTCTAATTATTTAATGTATTTATTATCTTACGATTCTTCTATAAAAATATTTATTTTAAATTTACTTTATAAAATCCTGCGCCTCGTCGATTACTGCCACAGCTAAAGCATCTATGATGGCTTGTGAAAGATCTGCCAAAAATGTGTTTAAACGAGTTCCACTCTCAAAAAGTAGTACTGGTCTCACTTCGCCAAACACGGGTTGGAAAACATCAACTTGTTCTTCCAAATGAAAAAGTGTCTCCGTAAATGGACAACCATAGTTACATGCTGAAATCATATTTACAAAAATTAATATTGTTTAACACTACGCAGTAAATTTCAACTTTAACTCCCAAAAAACTCTGCCAATGTGACACATGCGTTTATTATTTTTCTGGCAAAAAAAATAACCCCCCCAAAAAAATTGAGGGGGCACGTGACGATTCCACCCTCAATTTTACATATACCTAGTAAATTTGAAGTCTCCGGCTCTTACCATTCTCTTTTTAGACAGGATTAATGAAAACCACTAAAAAGCGGTAAATTTGATTGCAACCAAAAGTTACTGAGGACCCAAATATGTCATACATACCAAATTTCAAATCTCTGGCTCTTACCATTCTCGTTTTAGACAGCAATACCGAAAACCGCTAAAAAGCGGCAAAATTCGCCAAGGGTGTATTCGATTTCACCCAAAAGTTTCGGAGCTAACTGAGACCCCAAATATGATATTACATACAAAATTTCAAATCTCTAGCTCTTACCAAACGGATTTTTATTTATTCGATTTTTGGATTCTACGTACCTTGAAACGTATATCAAATTTTGAGGGGGGGGGGTAATTTTTTTTCTCTGACAATTTGCTTATGTTGCAATACTCGTTTCTTTATTAAGTTCCTAGGTCGGGGATTTCCAACTTGTGTATGTATGGGGGCTGCAAGAGAAGTTCCTAGGTCGGGGATTTCCAACTTGTGTATGTATGGGGGCTGCAAGAGAATTGGCGTTTACGTCGCGGGCCGCACGTGCAAATATAGGGGGGGGGGGCACTTCTATTATTGAATATTACCTAGCTATAGTAAATTAAACAGAATGTTGTGGTTTTGCTGCATCGGTTTTCAGATTCAATCGACCGCTTCACACTCATATTTTTTTTTTAAACTGCACTAATCGAATAAATTAAAAATTCTGGAAAGTGAAAAACAAAAAACAAATCTGATAAAGATAATTTTAAATTTAAAAAATGAAATTTTCGATCCAAAATGATTCTATGAACATTCGCGTTTACATTGAAAGGAAATTTCTATAGTGGGATTAAATTCAAGAGTCGCCACTAAAAATTCCCCGTGTGAGAGGGATTTTTTTTCTGGAAATAGAAGAATTAAATTTTAATTGCACGAAAGAGTTCAAATCTCCGGAAGCTTCACGGGCCGCACAAAATGTACCGCCAGTTGGAAATCCCTATCCTAGGTAGTAGGTACCTACTTGTACTTTCCTAAATTAGATTTTACTTCATACTTGAAGAGTTGGGTGCCCCGTCAAAATGATATGTTTTTTCAATTGTCAACCCAGAAATGCCGAAATATCTAGTGTAAGTTGTCAAAGCGCGGGGCCCGTAGCAGGTGCTACAATTGTTAATCCGGCCCTGATTTAAAATCTAACACTGCGTAAATTAAAATGTATTTTAATTCGGAGACTTGCAAACAACCACACTACCTTGAATACACCAGTTCCCGTCAGATCACTGAAGTTAAGCAACGTCGGGCGTGGTCAGTACTTGGATGGGTGACCACTTGAGAACACCACGTATCATTGGCTCTTTTTTCCGGCCCAATCCAGGCTAGGTGAGGTCAATGTGGGTAGCTGGATTTTTATAATTACCAACATTTTACAATGTTTTTAATGTCAGCAAATGATACTTACCATCACTGAAATGACTGAGAACAGTTAAAACTAGAACAAAACGAATAAGAGTCTTCGTAATTGTATCCATGATGATACGTCTTGTATCGTCAGCAAATGATAATATAAGAATGATACTTACCATCACTGAAATGACTGAGAACAGTTAAAAGTAGAACAAAACGAATAAGAGTCTTGGTAATTGTATCCATGATGATACGTCTTGTATCGTCAGCAAATGATAATATAAAAATGATACTTACCATCACTGAGATGACTGAGAACAGTTAAAAGTAGAACAAAACGAATAAGAGTCTTCGTAATCTTATCCATGATGAAACGTCCTGTAATCGTCGGCAAATGATAATAAAAAACTAGTGATGTAGAAGCGACACGTAAGTATCACCTTTCTATAGTCTGT
>CM022877.1:22247255-22262369 GCA_012654025.1 Pachypsylla venusta
CTGCACGAATACAATACTTTATCTTCTAGGAAGAGAAAGTAAAAATATGTTCATAAAAAGTTATGAAGAATTTTCATATACTTTTGAATTACCCTCTGCACTGACGTTAAACAAATTATCATGACGTACATTACAGCTGAAATGAGAAACCCAGTATTATAAAAAGTTTCAGGAAGCTACCTATGCGAGTATGAGCTTTTACTGTTCTGATAGTTTCAAGTCCCATAAGGACTAAAGTTTCGTTTTTAGAAATCCCAGCAGAACTCTCATCACAATCTATAATAATGATAAGAGATAACTTTTGGGTTATACACTTTGAAAAAGTCCTTCAAAGTCCTGAGATTAAATTTAAATTTGAAAGTCTATTATTAATAAGTTTTTAGATTACAAATTTTTGGGCAAAGCAGAAGAACATGAGGCAGCTTTAGGGGAAATAAAGAGAGTGAAAAATAATTATAAAAGATCCCAGCCAGCAGCATTGCAGAATGCAGATGCCTTTAAATTCTAAATAATGTACCAGTGTTTCTCAAATTGGGGGGATCGACACAATTTAAGACTTTTTGGAAAAAAAGTTAATGGAAAAAATCTTTTCACACCCCATAACACGGGGTCATATTTCATATTTTCTTATTCACTAGCGCAAAAATAAACACGTCAAATGACTTTTTCATTCAAATTTACAGATTACTCAGAATTAATACATTTAGGTAACAGATCGTGCCCGGCAGCATTTTGCTGCATCCTTTCCGTGTGTGTCATGGCGTAAATGATTTTATTATATGGAAAACTGGTTCCAGATTTATATTATTTTTATAAATTTAGCAGAATTAAATAGATATAAGAAAATTTGAGCACAGTATATTTATTTTTAAAAGTTATGCCCTGGAATCGCTTTCGCATTACTTCAGGGGACTCCTTTTAACAGCCATTCCATTCCGGAAACGATAAAATTCGATCAGAAAATTATCGCTTCGGGCAGGATTTGAACGAACATCCTCCGGATCAAAGGTCAATGGTTTTAATAACTCGACCGCGGTGATCGACTGAGCACAGTATATTGATCAACACTTGATGCCGCAAAATACCGTTCCGTGTGATCTTCCTTGAAAATCAAGGGCGCGTGTAATGGGATGCTAAATGTGTCCAAAAAGTCTAGAGTGGCCTTTTCATTATATGCATACACAGTGAAATAAGAGCTCTGGGCAGCGGAAACAAGTTTCGCCTCAGCGGAAACTTGAAAAAAAAAATATGAGGATCTTGCTGGTCAATGTCATTAAATTTAAATCCGAAAAAAGCAAGAGAGTTCGAAGTCCAAAAAAGTCGAAGTAATCAAAAACTATTGATCCTCGAACATTATAAATATGATCATTTTAAAACATTGCGCCCCGGCAAAACCCCACTTTGCTACTTTGTAGAAATGACCCTGGCCACCAGTATTTCTTATAAGTCAAAGTTTAATGACAAGATAAGACACGATGAGGAGAGTAGATAATTTGATAATTCCGAGGTGGAAAATGCTCTTCAAAATTGTTTGGATAACAGAGTCGAAATGAGTGCCGTGGGAGATTTCCTAATACCTAGAGATGGGCAAGAACTGTTCACTTCAAGGATTCGTTCTAGTGAACTTTTCAGTTCACTAATTCGAAATCGTTCTTCTTTAAATATATGTGACTTACAGTGACGAAAAATTTCGGGGCACAATTAGAAGTCTAATAGGACTTACATTCAAAATTCATCAGCCAGGGTCAATGGCATGTTGAATACACCAGTTCCTCACTGAAGTTAAACAACATCCAGCGAGTTTTGTCTTGATGGGTGACTTCGTGGGTTCGTGACTCCTGCTGATCCGGCCCAACACAGGCTGGGTGAGGTCAATGTGGGTAGCCGGTTCGTAAGTGTCCAGCGAATGGAGGGTAAAACGCACGTCTCGAATGACCAATAGATGTTAAAGAGACGTTAAGCCAAAAAAAAATCATCAAAATCGGCCAACGCTAAGAATCCGCTCACGATGTGCGGTGTACAGTGTAGAGGGGGCGACGAAACAAATGGATTTTTTAGCCCTTAAAAGAGATTTGCCATTTGTCATATTGGCAGAGTTCTTTAGAAAAGGTGAATACTCATTACTCGTTTGTATGCCGTTCTTCGCCGTCCAACACTCTGACCGATCGATAAATATCAGAAGTGCTTGCAAATTAATGACGCAAGCAATCAAAACAATATTGAATTTTATTTTTGAAAAAGTCATAAATCATTCAGATGTACTTCTATAAAATGAATTACGACGATTACAGGGTACCACTGTTTATATGTATTTTGATTTAATCACGGCATTGCCTTCTGGGTAGGTACCTTCTAATCAATCTTAACAAATTTTCATCCTTCTAAAAAGTGCACTTCACGTTGTCCATGACCTTGAGTACATAGCTCATTGCAAAGAATACTTCGAACAAAAGAATATAAAAATATTATCAATCTTCGGGGAATCATTTCTAGAGAAGGATATATTAAAGAAAATAGAGATATGAGTAATAAAGATTTTAAATTGTATACAAACTTTAGAAGGAAGCCAAGAAAGGGTGGCAACATGTTGGATCAAACATTTCGGTGAACTCGTAGTTTTGCGTGCAATGTGGGCAACAGTACCAATCCAAAATCTGATGTTTCCCCCCCTCCCAAAAAAATAAACACTAGTCTGAAACCCCAGAAAAATCAGAATTAAAAAACAGTTAACTTCCAAACTCACTCTTTGAAGGCATAACAGAAAAATTACCAACATTTTTATTTATTTGAGTCACAATTAACAATTGAGGTTTTCTCAATCTTTAATAAATTGGACCTGGAGTCAATCAGTCTGGTAAAAGGGCTTGAGGGTCTACGTGTCTACGTCAAGCTAAGGCGAAGAGCCAAACGGACGCAGCCAAATGTATCATTAGAATAACCAAATTCATGATGAGGACCCTGTACATCATCTATCTGATATTATTATAAAACCATTTGTTATTTTTATAAACTTGGCAAGATAGTAAACGAAACGTTATCAAGTAAGGGAGATCTAACAATAAAACCATTCCATTATTATCGGACAAGATGGGATTTTCATATAAACTTTATGCTTCATGTGCCATATTGGGGAGTTACCTACACCGATTTTTTTAAATTACAAACCGGCTGTTTCGCTCGTGCTTCGCTACGATTCTTATATTGCTGTTGTTTTTCAAAGACAATGTTTTTTTTTGTTGGGGGGGGGNGGATAATTGAGGGGGGGGGGGGAGTATGGGTTTGTGTGATCAATATAAACATATAAACGGCCCTAGTAGCTCAGTTGGTTGAGGCGGAAGCTGTTGGTTCAAATCTCCGCAGCTGATCACAATAGATCTAAATAAAAGTCGCAGTGATAACCCTAAAATGGGTTTGTGACCATCCTGCATATTGCAGCTTTCAAACCAAAATTTATATGTTTCCCAAGAGGTCTTAGAGACATGTCCAGTATGGATGGTTATTATTTTCTGTTTTTCTTTTTTATTATTTATTTATTCATTCCAGGTTTCAAACTCGTAACCCTGGAATAGTTGGTCGTAATTTTGCAAACTATGTTCTAAATGAAGGACTAAAAGGCTAACTAAAAATTTCTCGTTTTGCATTGATATGTTATCGCTTATCGGAAAGTTTGAGATATAAGACCGTGATTTGCCGAATTTGATCAAATTGGGAATTGGGCCGTAACTCAAAAAGGGTTTAACATATTTAAGTTCTGATAATATTTGTGAGGTCGTAGGTCATGGTTTTGGGGTCGGGGGCATTCCAATCACTTTTTCGATATCTGTTACCGTTTGGGCAGTGGTATTGGGACAGACAACCCCTACACACACTTTAATGGAGAGTGAAAACTCTCGTCTCAAAGGTCCTTAGATGTTAATGAATAATGAGACGTCCATATTTCCATAACCTTGATCTATTGTCACTGCCTTCTTTTCCTTTTTCTATTTTGAAAATTACTCCGAACCATTAAGCCTAACGTCCGTTTCGCCGTAATTATAAGATCTGATCGAGTTGATATATCACACTTTCCTGAACTGTTTCCGGCGGACCTAAGCCCTCACAATAAACCAAAAATTGTATCACTCTTAAATTTAATCACATTAAGATGGAAAATGGTAATTTCTTATCAACCCAACTACGGTTTGCTCGTCTGTTGGGAAAAGTATATTTATATTAAATAGAACATACTTCAAAATAAGATAAATGTGTTGACGGAACTTAAGAATCTAAAAGGAGGTTTCCCCGGGGAAAAAATAACGAGGAAAAAAAATTAAACCTGACTTGAGGGGGAAAATTATAATTGAGGCAAGTACCGAATGTGAAAATAGAAAACTACACATTTTGATGAGAAAACTTTTTCTACTTTCCCTCCCCCATCTTCCATTCTCCCCGAGTTACTCAACTTGCTCCTCCCTTTAGTCCTTCTCGCTCCTCTTCTCCTTCCTTAATATCACATCACACGCGCCTTGATTTTCATGAAAGAGCACGCGGAGCTGCATTTTGCGGACTCAAATGAATACTGGGTGTTACACACACACCGAGGGAAGCAAGCCAGCTTCAGTAGGTGACAGTCCTAAGCCCGAGTAAATACAGATGTTTTGGCCTAACACCAGATGGTTTGGTCAAAAAAAACTGCTTCAAACCAAAGAAAAGATCTACGCATACGCATAACGTGAGAAGCGGGTGTGGGAATCCATGGCAGAAAATAGACAGCCAAAGAAAGTAGGCACAGAACAAAATGTTGTGCTGGATGGCATAGTGGAATTGGAGAAGGCAATTAGACGAGCCCAAATAGAATAATTGGGAAAAAGTAAATTTAAAGAAGAAGAAGATTAGGTGTAACATAATTCGATGTCAGATGATTTCATTTTATAAAGTTATGTCCGAAAATGATTCCATCCAACCTTTTTTTTCACGTTTTGTAAACATTTAAAAGAATGACGTGAAACAAAAGTTAGTGAGAAAAAATAAATCTTTCTCCTAACTTCCAAGATCTGTGTCCTGGAAGGGAAACATTTTCAAACATGACTTTATAGAGCGAATTCATTAAAACTTTTCTTCATACAAATCCTTCAATAGGCGATAGATTCCGTAGTTAGATTTTGATATTGTGTCGATGAGTAATTAATTCAATTGCGAAATTATAATTTATTTCTATTCAATAAGGAAAACAAAATTAACGAAGAATTGCATTGCGTAAGATCACAGATATAAAAAATACGCAGAAACTCCTGCGTAATACATCTTACTTTCTTCGGTCAAAAATGCATCTTACTTGTTCCGTCTGTTCTGGGATCAACTACCCTTTTTATACCAGATGTTAAAAGACCAGACGGAATGACAATGCTGTGATAGAAGCGGGGGAGTCCTCTTGTTTGAGGTATTACTTGTGTGGACACCCTGGCGAGAACAAACATCGGTTACATATTAGAGTGCCCTGGTCAGTGGGTGTGCCGAATTGGTAAAGATTAAAAACTTGGTTCGATTCTTCTTCCGTCCCATCTTCGGTAGAAACACTAAACCGGGCGCTACCAGGCATTGACACGCGACAAGTGGAACTGCACTAAAATATGTATGTTAGGTATATTACATCATAAGCTGAAGAAACCATACAACTGCTAACATACGAGTAAAGCAGTGCAAATTAATGTAAAAGTTCTGGAGATTTAGCAAATGTGTTGAACAATAAAATACTATTGGAGAGGTCGTGAATAAGGAGCTCGACATCGTGCAACATATGTATTTTTGGGCCTTGGGTGGAGACTAACGGGTTAAGGTCTATCATTGCTCTTTCCGAGAACATGAGATTTTGTAAAGTGGCTGGGTGATTTGTTGTGTGTATGTGCGTTTATATTAGCTGATGTAAATTGAAACTAATTTGGGTCTTTTTGTATCGTATTACCCTCCTGTACGATTTGAAATTCCTTAAATATTGATATCTTGCTTTTTGTTTTCTATGTCGGTAATATTTTTATATGCCGTAATGGTCGAAATCTCGGACTCCTTTTTACCAAGTAAGTTAAATTAATTTCTTATACTTATTTTTCATCACAATTTTTAGAAAACAGGATGTTCGTAACAACACAGCAGCTTTTTGAGCCGGGGGGTGCACAAAAATAATTTAGATCAAATCCAGCCTATATGGAAGATGATGGAATGAGGAACGCTCCATTGGGTTTGCAGAATAACTTATAACCAGCTTGTGATCTCGTGACACCTCTCTTTGACTTGACTATCTTGGGATGCATAGCAGTCCCTTATACACACTTAGCTAAAATTAAAAGGTTATAGAATTCATTATTACCAACAATAAATACTTCCCCCTGTATAAGTAGTCAGCCTTTGCTTGGTTTTCAAAATGACAACAATTTTGTGTTATTATCAAAACTCATTATTTTTGTATGCAAAAGCACATATAACATTTTTTTGAATAATAGTACGGAAAAATGGTTAAAACTGTTAAAACAAGAAAAATTTTGTATTAAGAATAATTTTGTCATACTTTTTCGAGCATAATTCCGAAAATCTTTCGAAAAAAATATTTTTCGGAATTTTTGCACTAAAATTTTCCATGAAAATTGTAATTAAATTAAATGAGAAACCTTGTGGCACTCATATGTACCTAATATGATTATTCAAATTCAAAGGACTTAAAATGTAAAGAAAAATTTAATACCACAGAACGTGATCTGAACGATGCATTTTATGAAAAATGTTACTTTCATCAAACTTAACCAGCATTAAATTTTTCGTCGAATAACGTCCTCAAACATTAAATTCGGTCCAAGAGTTTGGTCTAGCCAACGATCATACCATTGAATGCACCAGTTCCCGTCAGATCACTGAAGTTAAGCAACGTCGGACGTGGTCAGTACTTGGATTGGGAACACCACGTTGGCTCATTTTTCCGGCCCAACTCAGGCTGGGTGAGGTCAATGTGGATAGCTGGTTTGCAAGTTTCCAGCGAATGGAGGGTAAAACCCCCGTCTTGAATGACCAATAAATGTTAAAGAGACGTTAAGCCAAAAAAAAAAAAAAAAGAGTTTGTCAGAATGGACTGTCAATTTTAAGCTGTATGCTAATAATATGTTAATAATTTCTTAAATGCAGAGATAAGTCAGATTAGTTTTCTATTATTTTGAAGTAATTATGTAACCCCTATTTTCGACTTTAATTATCGGTGCTGTACTATCCCCATGCCGCAGTTTTCCCAATCGCATTAGAGAGCAGTGACAAACAAAATATTTTCCATTATATGCCGGGTGAAACTGGAGCACCGGACAAATTTTTGTTCTCATGTGATGGGCACACTACAACGTCCAATTTAAATACTAAGTGTTACCTGAGGACGTAAATCGACGTAAAATTTAATGCTTTTTGAGTTTCAGGGAGGTCATATTTTTCATAAAATGTATCTTTCAGATGTTATAAGGACAAATCTAAAAAAGCTATTGTGCTAAAAAAAAAATCACATTCTGTGATAGGTACTAAATGTTTCGTTACTTTTCAAGTCCTTTGAATAATCAAGCTATATTGGTGTCCTTGAACAGACATGAGTATCTGCATATTATTTGATGTGAGTGCCACAAGGGTTCCCATTACAATTTTCATGGAAAATTGCAGTGCAAAATTTCTTTTCCTGAAAAAATCATTGGAATTATTATAATTGTAAATTTTATTTTGTTTTGAAGATCCAATTCATTTTTGTGTACCATTAGCCAAAAAAAAGTTATACAAAAGGTATAGAGAAGTAATGAGTATTGAGAAAAACACATAAACGCCGCTTGAAAACCAGGCAAAATTGGACTATACAAAAAAAAACCTCTTAAATTTTAGCTAAGTTTTTCGGGGTTTGTATTGTGATTACTTATAACTGTATTATGATTTCTTATAACTTGTTAAAATTAATTTACCGCTCATATGAAGTCTCCTTGTTGGTTCTTGTGATGAGTGTTCAAAGATGTCGAGAACCTTATTCACGATCTATTAGAACCTAATAATGAAACAATGAAAAAAACAATAGAACCTAATAATGAAATGTTTAATCAGAATTGGACCAAAAGTTCGAGAGTTGTCGTGATGAAAAAAGAATTTAATGAGGGAAACTTCTAAATCAAATCCCAGGGTTCCAGCTTCAAAAATAAAGATTTAATAAAAACACCTCCTGACCGAAAAAAATCATAGAATTAAAAATACACCCCAATTTGTTTACTTATTTAAAATATAAGTTTTACTATTTTCTGTTCAATTTCAGTTAAATTAGTGAGTATGACACTGTCCAGGCACCTGGTGGAAACGAATTTCATTCCCGGTGGCTTCGGAAATTTGTCGACTAGTTTGTGATTTCGGCGTGCTCACAGCTTCGCAAGGACACTTGAGTAACTACTGTGAGTACTGACCGCTGACGTCATTACCAGCGTAAAAATGTTTAGTTTGTACCACAAAAATGGTGAAAAGGACGTTGGTTTTTACCAGAAAGAAATTCTACATTTCGGTACATTTTTTTCTACGTTTTACAGCTAACTTCAAGGTATTTACCTAATAGCTGTTAAAAAAAACGTACCATAATTTCACTCACACAATATTCCCTTACTTGAAATATTAAAAATACTTAACAAGATCACTGAAGTTAAGCAACGTCCAGCGAGGTTTTACAATATGGGTGACCACGTGGTTTCGCGACTCGTGATGCTGGCTGTATGAGGTCAGTGTGGGTAGCTCGTTTTTTTAAGTGTCCATCAAATGGGGGTAAAACGAATTGCCAATAGATGGTAAAAAGACGTTGAAAAAAAAAAAATACTTAACTATCACCATTAAAATAATTACAGGTTATAATAAAAATATTTCATTAGATTAAATGAATGAATTTTTTGCAAAAAAAAAAACTCGTTACATATTTTTTTTATTTTATTTTTGGAAAAAAGAACGTTACCAGCACGTGTACGAATCACTTAACACTTTATTCACAACCATCCAGGAAAATAAATGGCAATAGAAACCGTCGCGCAGGCGTATCTTAAAGACGAAAAAAGAATGTAAAAGAAAAATATTAACATCAAATTTTGTAAAAAAACGTGCCTCCACCTCGCAGCCAGCTCACCTCCATCCCGTTCTGTTATCAGCTGCTACCTGCTACCCCAACCAATACTTTCTTATCATCAAGGTACCTGGCTGGCCGGAGGTTCCTCCCTTCCTTTTTATAATATAGGGTGTAATAAAAAAAAATCTGCCAATTTACTCAATTTGTTANAAAAAACGTGCCTCCACCTCGCAGCCAGCTCACCTCCATCCCGTTCTGTTATCAGCTGCTACCTGCTACCCCAACCAATATTTTCTTATCATCAAGGTACCTGGCTGGCCGGAGGTTCCTCCCTTCCTTTTTATAATATAGGGTGTAATAAAAAAAATCTGCCAATTTACTCAATTTGTTAAAAAAATATTAATTTATTCAGGCCCACCAACCTGGGGGTAGAAATGGGGGGAATCCTCCCGGGCCCGGGGTATTTGGAGGGGCACGGAATTCCAAGGCGCTAAAAAAATTTTTTTTAACCCTAGATTGCTGGAGTACTTTTCTGTACGTTATTGCTGGACATGCGTCATTTTGACTCGCCACTCATTTTTCTTTGATTTTTTCGGTTGGTTTAAAGATTATATGAGATAAGTTTTTTACCCTCCTGGTGTTGGCCGTACCATACCAACTACTACTCACATTATCCTCACCCCTTCTAGGTGGGACCGGGGAAAGCCGGAAAGATTTTTTTAAGTTGAGAAGAAATAAATACTATTTTTTTTATTTAAAAGAAAATGATTGAATTTATTGGTTTAAGTGTAACAAATAGGTACTGGAAAGGTAATCATGCCAGTTCAAAATTCATGACCCTCCATAAAACTTCAAAATGACTCACCAAACGTCAAAATGATTCACCAAAAAACTAGCGTTATCGCTGGAAATGTGTCAAATTGACTCGCTAATAACTTTTACGAAAAATTACTATAGAAAAACAAATAAACAATTACGGCTGGGAACACTTCAACATCTCACTTGAAACTGACTGTGCGAGGAATACATGGAGTCTGAACGGGATCGAAAAAAATGGGGGGGGGAAAAGNCTAACATCATTAGAAAATGACTCATGTCCATCAATCTAGGGTTAAAGCTTTTACCACCTCGATTACCTTATTCATACAGTTTAAAACTTGATTTATTTGATTCATTGATCATGATTTGTTATTATATAATAGAAGTAATTTAACATCATTAGTTTATATTATACATCATGAATACTTATATTTAATGTTTAGGTTATTTGCTTTTGAGGATTCATGGATTTTTGTATCCCCGGTAACTTTTCAGTCCCGAGCCCGGATTTTCTCTTGGTGGCCCTGAATTTATTCATGAATTTCTATGTTGCCCCCTTTAAAGTAATTCCCCTCAGATAGAATACATCTGTGCCACCGTTTTTTCTAATCCTCCAAGCACTTCTGATATGCTGTTTTAGGTATGTCCTTAAGGTCTCCGAGCGATTCGGTTTTTATATCATCAATGGGTCTCTTCAATTTTGGGAACAAGAAAAGTCACAGGGGGCTAACTCTGGTCAATATGGCGGCATGATTACGATGTTGTTTTTGGCCAAAAAATTACGAACAAACAATGACGAGTTAGCGGAGGTGCGTTATGTTGTTTTTTGGTCAAAATTGAGTAATTTTGGACCGAACTAGGCTGCCACACGCTTCAAACCCAAAATATCCCAAAAAATTGCATTATATGATCCAACCGATATGCCGACATCCTCAGCGACTTCTATAATAGTTTTCTTCACCTCTTCAATATTTACATTGGTGGTTAACGTACTGGGCCGGAACGTCGTCATCTACCTCTTCTCGACCTTCTGTGAGATCTTGTATCACTTGTGAACACTTTGGCTTAGTCTGCACTCATCGTATGCACATTCAACATTTCAAGAATTTTTGAACACTGAATTCCATTTTTTACACAAAATATTTATGGAATTATGAACATACATTCGGGATAAGTGCAAGCATAGGGAGGAAAAAAATTGAATGTCGAATGTACCTACATAGCCCGCGAAATTTAAAAATTCACCTTATTTTTTAAACAGACTTCGTATTACACGAAACATTTCGACATGCTTTCACCCCTTCATAACTATGTTCTTTTTTGTGATGTTTTCTAATTTGGAAAAGAAATTACCTGACCTGCTTAAACAGACGCTGAAATACAGGGATTCAAAAAATCTTTTTTATGGTATACTTACTTACTGAGTCAGTTTAAAAATAATTTTTATGTATTGAATAATTAATTTTAACTTATTCCTAAAATTTGAAGAATAAAACACAAAGTATTAAAGTATTTTGGTAAATCTACAAATACCTTGAAATGGGCTTCTTAAGTAACATACAAATTTTATATTGGCGATTTGTGTTAGCCTAACACAAATATTTCCTTGTTTCCGAAATAAATGGTATGTAGTGTAATCGAACTAAATGGTACGGAAAAGCGTACTAGACTTTATACCCCTTGTTCAACTAAAATTGGCAAACTGCTCTGTATTGAACATATTATTATTTCATTTATAGTAAGAAAAAATATATATTACAATTCATTTTGGAAGACTCAGGGGCGGATCCACGAGGGTAATTGGGCGAAAGTCCCCCCCCCCAAGGTTCTTGCAGTAGGCAAATCGTATGAACATATAATTTTCAATCAATTTTACGCTGCATTACAACATAATATATATCACGGCCGAGTTCAGTTGAAAATCTCTTTTCGCTTCTAGAATTCACCTTGCTGTTGATATATTATGACATTCTTTGACACATTATACCAATAAATACATTTTACTTCCTTAGTCCCCCCCCTAAAATTTTACCCTGGATCCGCCCTTGGGAAGACTTCGGCTGCAGTCGCTGCTCTGCAATCCAGATTTTCAATATTCCTGACATAGCGGCCGCTCTTGATACCAACTTGGAGTTTTTACTCAGGCATGACTTCCAGAGACCTCATTGAGACAATTAGGGTATCTATTTGACCTTGAATTGAACGATTATTAAAAATCGATCATACTTTGTTATGAGCCGGGTTTTTTTAAGGACAAAAATCGTTTAGCTGCCTATGACGTTAAAAGGAATTATTTATATGATTTTATAGCTCCATACTTTTTGATAGAAAATACAAAAATGTGGCAGGAGAAATAAATATAGATCGTCAAAATCATATTTTCAATATTCCTGACATACATGCCGCTTTAAGTACCAACTTAAAGTTAACTCTGGCATGAGTTTTTGATCTAGAATTGAACTTTGATTTGATCTAGAATTGATCGAATATTTCAAAAAATTCTGAAAATCGATTTAGTCAAATTTTTTATTTTTAATAATCTATCTATCTATCTATAATAATAAAACTCAATGTAACGATAAATATATAGGTATAAGTATGTGTGTATCTGTGTATGTATCACTAATTGTTTATCCGAAACGGTAAGAGATATCAAAAAATTGAGAATGGACCCCCCCAAAACCATAGGCTAAAACTCCATCATTGACCTCACCCAGCCTGATTTGGGCCGGAAAAATAGCCAGCATCACGAAGGCGCGAACCCACGTGGGCACACACATAGAACAACCTCGCTGGACGTTGCTTTACTTCAGTGACGTTGCTTTACTAACGAGAACTGGTGTATTCAACGTGCCATAGACGCTGGCCTTCCAGACATTTTAGTGTACAATATAAGAAATCTGTCAGGCAACATATGGATCGTCAAAAGCGGTTAGGCCAATAATTGCCAAAGAAAAATCCAGATTTAAATTTTTTCTAACAGAATTAGCGACCGGTTTTGGTAGCTTTCACGGCAGCATGAGTTCCAGAAACCTAATTGGGATGTGTGTTCGATATATAAACGAGTATTCTAACGACTCATAAATTGTTTGAAACATGGACAGACATACTCAAAACAACAAATATAAATACAGCAGCAGAAACCTTGACAAACAGACTCATTGAACATATAGACAAATGTACTGAAACTAAACAATACACAAAAAGACATAGACCTATAAAACCCTGGATGACAGACTCACTAGTAAAATCAATACGAACTCGCGACAAATTAGGATTAAAAGTTAGAAAACACCCCAACAACATTAGACTTCTAACTTACTATAAACAATACAAAAAGAATTTAACAAAAACAATACGTACAACTCGAGACAACTACCATAAAATGATAATAGAATCGGCGGAAGGAGATACACGAAAACTATGGAAAGCGAGTAAAGAGTTTACTGGAATGACAACAAAGAAACAAAACATTACCATCATCACTCATAATAACCAAACCTACGACTGTTTAAAAGACAAAGAACTAGCTGCTGACACATTCAATCAATACTTTTCAAACGTAGGTAAACAAATCTCAGAAAGAATTAGCAACATACAGACTGACACACTGAACTTTGCTCCATCATCATTATTGATCCGAACTGACAACAACTTAGAAATGGACTCAATACAATTGGCACAAAATCGACAACCCTGCTTGACATTCTCAAACGCTACTGAAACTGAAATAAGAAAATACATACNATACGGAGTTAAACGATTTTTTTTCCTTAAAAAAATCAGCACATCACAAAGTTACGGACGACTTTTGAAAAATCAGCCGACCCGATTTTGACAATTTTTTTGAAATGCCGGATCAATTCTAGATCAAATGCATATATTAATTGTCTCGATCGGATTTCTAAACCTTATTCCGAGTAAAACTCGAAATCGGCACCAAAAACCGCCGCCATCTTTGATACTGTCCTATTCTGGCCACTTCTGGGATGCCAATTTTGTTATTTTTTCCCCCTTAATGAATTTGTTCCACCACAAATCTTATATTGTGACTCACCTATATATCTCGTTCAGAGATACGACAAAAATATATTCAACTAATCTTGTGGGAAATTTAAAGATCGTTCATTAAAGTAATTCGATAAAGTTAACCGTTCTCGAGATATTTCCAAAAATCAAGAAATGCGCATAAAATTAAAGATGGCGGACGGTAAAATTTAAAATGGCGGACGGTGCCACAGTTTTCCCACTTCACAGTACTTTTTATAATATTAAGCTATAAAGCAAAATTTAGAACTATCATTTAATGTTTTTAACCCATTTTTCGTCTAAAAGTCCCTGGCTATAATGACAACATTTCCACATAATTTCACAAAAAGTGGTCGGAATATATTAACATCAGGTATATCGTTTTAACGGATTCCTTCTTTATCCCTTCTCGATAAATTAAAAATCTACTTAACCCAACGTTCAATGGTAGCGCATCCAATTCTTATTTTATTAAATTTAATGTCTTAACACTATTGATTAAGAAGGAAACGTCGATGGATAAAGGGGAAGCTGAGGAGAATAAAAAATACTGATAGAAAGCATTAATCATGTACACTGAACTCAAATTTTGGTCACAAAGCTTACACAAAAGTTACTCTACACATCACCGGAGTACCCCTATATTTCACACATCGCCTTTTCTCTCTGCTCCCAGTATTGACTATATTGAAGAAACAAAGTAGAGATTTCTTTTTTCAGCTGGGGAAGTTTGGCTGATTGAAATAAATTATTGAGAATCATTATGGAAAAAATATGCAGCCGTCTTTCACAGGAATACACTAACAAGTCTCATCAGACACGGAACGTCGCATCGGGTAGGTTCGGGTTGAGTCGGGATTCACCAATTTTTAATAGAAAATATATTTTGCATAACTCTCGGTTTATTATTTTCAATAATGAACCTTTGGAATCGTCACGGATATTATTACCTACCACACAAAGTTTTGGTTTATTATTTTCATTAATGAACCTTAGGAATCGTCACGAAAAAAATATTCACATCTCATTACATTTATAAGACGAATCAATTGGCATCACTACTATGTTAGATCTTTAGAAATTAAATAACATAACTGATTTGGGTATTCTGCTTGATTCCAAACTTCGTTTGAGACGTTAAACCAACTTAAAAAAAAACTTCTGTTCAGCCCTAAAATACTTTTAAT
>CM022877.1:22269021-22302935 GCA_012654025.1 Pachypsylla venusta
TTTTTTTTTTTTTTTTTTTTTTTTTTTTTTTTTTTTTTTTTTTTTTTTTTTTTTTTTTTTTTTTCTGGACGAATTATGAGGCTAGATACCAAAAACAGGTCTAGAAAAAATGTGTGTCCGTCCAAAAAATCGCACATCTACAGACTTTATTATTTGTCCGATTTTGTTCTTTGAGGCCATAATTCTAGACACAATGTTCTTTGAGGCCATAATTCTAGACACCATTGGAGATAGCACCTTCTGGGGTCCACTTATAGGTCAAAAGGGGATTTTTTTGGGTGACCCTCTAGAACCCAAACAGCAAGCCCGATTTTGATGGACACTTTTTGTACCACATTTTAGACAAATTTTGGGATTGACAAAAAGTGTTGATTTCTCAATAAATTGAAATGAAATTTAATATTTTTTGCTCAAATAAGAGTGCAAATAAAATAAGGAAAAACTTTGCTATTCCCATTTTTTCAAAAAAATTATCAAGGGGATCTAGAACGGGCTAAAGTTTAAATAATGTACACCCTGTATAACGGTGTTTATTTTAAAGTTTGATGTAAAAGTTCCCTTATTGTGTCCCAGGTTTCTCGTCTATATATCTAAACCATCAACAGTGTACATTTTTATTTTCATCAGTGTCGTAAGAGAACAAAGTCAAAACTTATTTATCTCCGGGAAGTTAAAAATTGGCCTTTTTGAAAAAGGCCATTTTCGATAAAAATGTCTGAATTTAGGACAAATTTAGAAAAAAAAAATTTAGGACAAAAAGTGATAACTAACCTAAATAAGAAAACATTTTAGCTAAAAAAGACCAACATTCATCTTTTCAATTCTTTCACAGCGGTTCCAGAGGAATGAGAAAATTTCAATGCAATAGGAAAAAATTAGTGTTATTTCCAAAGTTATTGCATTGAAATATTCTCATTCCTCTGGAACCGCTGTGAAAGAATTGAAAAGATGAATGTTGGTCTTTTTTAGCTAAAATGTTTTCTTATTTAGGTTAGTTATCACTTCTTGTCCTAAATATCCACCTTGCTTCAGACTTTCTACCCGAAGATGGAAAATGCAAAGGAATTTTTTTCCTTATTTTATTTGTATTTTTATTTGAACAAAAAATTTGTACCATTACATATAATTTCTTGAGAAATCGACACTATGTCAATAAAAATTACTTCTAACCTGGATCTCCTAATAACCATTCGATTGGTCCTTTTCCTATCCCTAGAGCTTTTCAAAATTCAAAAAATTCCAAGCCGCCCCTAAGTTAAGGGCGGGTGACCGGTCATTCTGGGACACGTTGTATATACTAGAGATCTGCGACATCAGCCGGAGGCTGCCAAATTTCTAGAATTCTCTGTCCGTCCCTTTCTCTCTCTGTTCTGTGGCTGTGTAGCTGTAGTGTTTTGTAGAAAGAAAAATGAATACAAGAAGAACTATACTGTATTACTCTATTGTGATCTATTCAGTGACTCGTTTTATTTGGATCATAGCTCAATTATTCATCACATATACATCTCTGGTTCAGAAATATTATCATAGCAATAAATAGCAAACGGCGCGACGTTTGAAATCTCTTTCCATCACTTTCTATTAAGATGTCAATATCATTCCAAAGTTTGGCGATATGCAAAGCTATTAGAAGCAGCTATTATATGAACGTAATTGGGTGATTACTTGCAGACCAAAAAGAAATAATAGAGCCTGCTGCAATGACCCCTAACTTTAATAAATTCACAAATTTGAAATGCTTTTGTTCAAACAAAATAATGTTATGGTTACAGAAGTCTTTGTTTCATTTGAAAATTTAATTATATGTCTGCTTAGTGGTTACTACAATTTTGTTTCTAGGATTTTGTTCCATACTAAAATTTTAGTATGGATCTCTATACAGGGTTTGCACTTTCTATTTGTCCCATAGGATTTTACATGGAAATTTTGTCTTATGGTTGGCATATCCTCCCAGTATGTTAACAAAATAGAAATGATAGTAATTTTTGATGTACTTTTTAACGAGGATTCCATTATCACGAAAATCGGATCTAAGGTTCTGGACTTAGTACCGATCTAGTTCCTATTAATACCAGTGGAAATTTAATTCTTCTATCTATTGGGAACGCCCTCAATATCATTCCGTCATGTTCTTTAAACAATATCACTATACAGGGACGTAACTAGGGGAGGGAGCAAACGGGACAGTTGCCCCGGGAGCCAAGTTTTTGGCCCGCCAAAACGGAGTACTTGGGGCGCTGGTCGAGTGAGGGGTGTGGTCGGAGGAGGATGAATCACCAGAGAGTTCCTTCCTCCAGCGCCCCTTATATATGCTACTATGAAACCTATCATTCATGTATTATGAAACCTATCATTCATGCACCATGAAACCTATCATTCATACACTATGAAACCTATCAATTCATGCACTATGAAACCTAATTACCTAATCATTCATGCACTATGAAACCTATCATACATGCACTTTATTTTTGAGGAGCTATTCCATACCATCTCCAATCATATAAAGTACCTATGAAATATTGGGGCAAATATTTCATGATTGGGAAAATGTTATTGCTGCTGTCAGACGGTATGGGTGTGGAAAGGTATGCGGTACGGGTTGCTTGACAGAGAATACAAACAATATAGCTGTTTCCTATTTGAAGAGACGTGAATAGCATGGTGATGTGTATGTGTGTGTTGGCAGGATGGGCTGGGGGCAATCCGAATCCTTGTGTCTACATTGTAAATTGTACTTTCATTAATAATGAAAGTAAAAATTGGATGTGTTAGAAGTAGACAAACAATTACCCCCACGCGCCGGAAAGAAAATATAATTTTAGCCCGTGATGGTCACTTTTGGCACTTAGTGTTTACCGATTTTGATTAAATTTGGTATTTAGGTCCCATTTGGGGTCTAATTGCGCCCTGAAACTTTTCAGTCACCGTCAGTCACATAAGTAAGGTCCCATGCTAGTATTTCTGTATGGAACTTTTTTTAGCTACTAAAATGTGCCCAACTGGCAGAGTTTTTATTTCTCTTTTTCGCACAGCTAGTGACTATAAGTCAGTAGGCATAGACAGGGTCTCAACTCCAAATTTTAAAAAATCAGTAGATTTGTGTGAAAAAAACTTCATGTGACGTGACACATGCGTTTATTATTTTACTGGCTAAAAAAGTATCCTCTCCCTCAAAAAAATGAGGGGGGGGGAATTTTTTTTTCTCGTGAAGATTCCAAATCTGGGGCGTAATTAGACCCTAATTATGGATACATACCAAACATACATACCAAATTTGTAGTCTCTGGCTCTTACCATTCTCTTTTTAGAGAGCAATACTGAAATCCGCTAAAAAGCGGCAAAAACCGCCAAGGGTGTATATGATTGCACCCATAATTGGGGTCTGAGACCCCAATTATGACATAGATACCAAATTTGAAGTCTCTGGATCTTACCATTCTTTTTTTAGACAGGATTAATGAAAACCGCCAGCAGTATATTTGATTATACCCAAAAACCGGCAGCGGTATATTTGATTGAACCCAAGAGTTTCAGAGCGTACTGAAACACCAAATATGACATACATACCAAATTTCAAATCTCTAGCTCTTATCATTTTCTTTTTAGAGAGAAATACTGAAAACCGCTAAAAAGCGGCAAAAACCGCCAAGGGTGTGTTCAATTGCACCCCAATACACAATTAGAGCCCAGATGGTACTTATACCAAATTTCATCCAAATCGGTCAACGCTAAGTGCAAAAGTGCCCAACACGGCGTACGGCGCCCGGCGGCGGCGGACAAACGATTTTTTTTTATTCGATTTTTGTATTCTACGTGAAACGTAAAATATCAAATTTTGAGGGGGGGGGGGTATTCTTTTTTCCCGAAAATGGGCCTATGTTCACGCCAGTTTTTACTTTCCTTATCCTATAAAAAGGAAAGTATTGTAATGGGCTGAAATTTTCAATGTCGAGCTTTCAATAAATTCATTTTTAATTTTCTTATCCTATAAAAAGGAAAGAATTTTAATGGGCTGAAATTTTCAATGTCGAGTNATATAGCGCTGGCGGTTTTCATTATTGCTGTGTCTAAAAAAGAATGGTAAAAGCCAGAGACTTCAAATTTGGTATGCATGTCAAATTTAGGGTCTAATTACGCCTCAGATTTGGAAACGTCACGAGAACCTCCCCCCTCCCCTCAGTTTTTTTTGGGGGGGTATTTTATTTGCCAGGAAAGTAATAAACCCATATGTTACATTTTTACCATAAAAATTACAAGATGCAACCAAATGAGACATCGCCGATCAAAATAGGTTCGATAGATTTTGCTGTAGCCCCGTGAACATCCAAGAAGAAGATGAAGAAGAAGATAGGACAGTGTAAAAATGACCATTTTGAAATGTTTTTTTTTCTCAGAGTTCCCGTGACTTTTTTTTTTCGAATTGTTGATTTCATCTCATCATCTACCTATCTGATTATCAAATGTGCAAAAATAGTCACAGCACATACCTACTTTTCTCGTGGCTGTAGAGAGACCTAAAAATTGTGCTTTGTGAAGTAATTATATCACTTGTGCAACGCTCATTGTATTTGACTTGGCGGGCAAAGCGCTGCCGCGCTCCTCAATAAAGACAGGTGCACTGTCTGGTATAGAAAATGTGTATTTTTCTGTATTTTTCCGTAAAAATATTTTTCTTCCCACTTTTCTGGTAGCAACAACAATTATTGTTGTTTTCATATCAGTTCACTGTGGTGTAAATCAGAATTTCACCTTTACTGAAATTGAAAAAAAAATTGGATAAGAAGGTAATTTTTGTTTTTATATTGCAAGACTTAGCTGTATGACCCGTGCTTCGAAACGATTCTTTTAGGAGAGAAGCTCTCAAAGTGAGGGGGGGCTTACCCCCCCCCCAGCATTAATTCGTGTCCGTAATGTTTCCCCAGAGGGCTTATAGGCATGTCAGATCTGAATAGTTATTTTCACAATTCTATTTTGCCTGAACCCGATATCAAACTCGTAACTCTGGAATGGCTTGTTATAGTTTTGCAAATAATTTCCTAAGGGAAGGACTAATAAGACTATCTAAAATTTTGTCGCTTTGAATTGATATTTTGTTGCGACATCGACATAGGTAATTTTAGTTATCGGACCGTAACTTGCCGAATTTAGTCAATATATTTGAAATTTTCTCGTAACTCAATAACGGTTTAATATTTTTTGGTTCTGATAATTTTCCTGGGCTCGGAGACTGTGATTTGGGGCGTCCATTCCCATCACATTTTTGCTATTTGCTACAGTTTCAGTTGTGGTATTAAAACAAACAAGTTTAATCCATACTTAGTACACAGTTATACACAGATTTCTGATTTATACAGGGTGTCCCATTTTAAGTGACCAACTCAATTTATTCCGAAACTGTTGGAGTCACAAAAAAATTATTCTGACTGAATGTTCATAAAAAAAGGGGGACGTATTATTATGACCCTGGCTGACTTGTCAAGGTTGTTCTTCAAGGTCAACTTCATGCTCTTAAAAAATACGACCTGAATTTTATTACATTTTCGGAATCCCCATTTAATTCTACGTTCATTTGACTATTCACTTTATGTTTTCGTTAAATTTTTTTGCGCCAATTTTGGGAATGTTTTTTGGTCTGACCCGCAATTTCCTATATGATGATTTCCCTTTTCACTTGTTTGTTCATTTTATATAAAAAAAAATCACTCTTGCAATGCATTTCAATATGCCACACTGGTATGTCAGACCAAAAAACATTCCCAAAATTGGCGCAAAAAAGTTAAAGGAAAACATGAAGGGAATAGTCGAATGAACGTAGAATTAACTGGGAAATCCGAAAATGTAATAAAATGCCGGTTGTCTTTTTTAAGAAAATGAAATTGACCTTCATCTAACCTTGAAAGACAACCTTGACAAGTCAACCAAGGTCATCATAATACGTCCCCCTCCTTTTTATTAACATTCGGTCAGAATAATTTTTTTGTGACTCCAATAGTTTCGGAATAAATTGAGTTGGTCACTTAAAATGGGACACTCTGTACCTGTACAGGGTGAACTTAAAAAACGTTAACACAGCACTAGGGTAGGTAGAACTCGACATTTCCAACACAAAAATCACTTTATTCATCATATGCCATTTTCGCTTTGTTTTTAAGATGGTGGCTATTTTGTAAATGTCGACCTTCCTTACCGCAAAAAATTTCTTAAATTTTTTTTTGGCTACAGATAAAAAAATGTGACACATGGGTTTATTATTTTTGTGGCAAAAAAATACCCCCTCCAAAAAAAATTCGGGGGGGTCTCGTGACGATTCCAAATCTGGGGCGTAATTAGACCCTAAATTTAACATACCTACTAAATTTGAAGTCTCTGGCTCTTACCATTCTCTTTTTAGACAGGATTAATGAAAACCGCTTTAAAGCGGTAAAATATACCGCCAGCAGTATATTTGATTGAACCCAAAAGTTTTGGAGCTAACTGAGACCCCAAATATGACACATACAAAATTTCAAATCTCTAGCTCTTACCATTTTCCTTTTAGACAGCAATACTGAAAACCAAAAATCGGCAAGGGTGTATTCGATTGCAACCAAAAGTTTTGAGCACAATTAGAGCCGAGATGGGACCTATATACACAATTTTAACCAAATCGGTCAACGCTAAGTGGCAAAATTGTACCATTTTTTTCGGTATTTTGCACTGAAATTGGCATGCATTAGATAAAATATATCAGTACTTTAGGCTGCTAAACGACACCAAAAACGCCAAAGAACAAAAAAGGGTGAAAAAAATAAACTTAAGAACCATATAGCTCTGCTCTCCTTATTTTATTATTTGTACAATTCTATTTAAATTTCTTGAGAAATCGACACTTTTTGTCAATAAAAATCACTTCGGCGGGTCGAAACTTGATCTCACCATAACCATTCGATTGACCATTGGCCCTGTTCCTATCCCCAGAGCTATTCAAAATTCAAAAATTCCAAGCCGTTCAAAAGTTATGGTGGGTGACCAATGACCACTGACCAATCATTCTGGAACACGCTCTATTATAATATTAGAATACACGTCGATTGAGTGTGCACACCAACATCGTTATCCTTCCACGATAACGACAATATCAGCTGATTGAGTGTGCACACCAACATCATTGTCGTTCCACAGCTGATTGAATGTGCACACCAACATCGTTATCCTTCCACGATAACGACAATATCAGCTGATTGAGTGTGCACACCAACATCATTGTCGTTCCAAGATAACGACAAAAACAGCTGATTGAGTGTGCACACCAACATCGTTATCCTTCCACTATAATGACAATATCAGCTGATTGAGTGTGCACACCAACATCATTGTCGTTCCACGATAACGACAATATCAGCTGATTGAGTGTGCACACCAACATCATTGTCGTTCCACGATAACGACAATATCAGCTGATTGAGTGTGCACACCAACATCATTGTCGTTCCACGATAACGACAATATCAGCTGATTGAGTGTGCACACCAACATCATTGTCGTTCCACGATAACGACAATATCAGCTGATTGAGTGTGCACACCAACATCATTGTCGTTCCACGATAACGACAATATCAGCTGATTGAGTGTGCACACCAAAATCATTGTCGTTCCACGATAACGACAATATCAGCTGATTGAGTGTGCACACCAACATCGTTGTCGTTCCACGATAACGACAATATCAGCTGATTGAGTGTGCACACCAACATCATTGTCGTTCCACGATAACGACAATATCAGCTGATTGAGTGTGCACACCAACATCATTGTCGTTCCACGATAACGACAATATCAGCTGATTGAGTGTGCACACCAACATCATTGTCGTTCCACGATAACGACAATATCAG
This sequence comes from Pachypsylla venusta, assembly GCA_012654025.1. Classification (NCBI taxonomy): domain Eukaryota; kingdom Metazoa; phylum Arthropoda; class Insecta; order Hemiptera; family Aphalaridae; genus Pachypsylla; species Pachypsylla venusta. The sequence continues at coordinate 22,276,901 of CM022877.1, forward strand.
CTGATTGAGTGTGCACACCAACATCGTTGTCGTTCCACGATAACGACAATATCAGCTGATTGAGTGTGCACACCAACATCGTTGTCGTTCCACGATAACGACAATATCAGCTGATTGAGTGTGCACACCAACATCGTTGTCGTTCCACGATAACGACAATATCAGCTGATTGAGTGTGCACACCAACATCGTTGTCGTTCCACGATAACGACAATATCAGCTGATTGAGTGTGCACACCAACATTGTTGTCGTTCCACGATAACGACAGAGACAAAGTCATACTTAGTATGTATGCTGTAATCTACTGACGGGTAATTCGAATTATGTCGCTAGTTAGTGTACATTGTATGCATAGTCCTAATGTTGCCATCTGTGATAAGGAGCAATCTAGTGACAGTTCACATGTAGGTAACTGCTTGAGTTTCCACACTTTTTGCTCTATTCGGTAGAAACTTGAAATTTACGGCTTTTAGGGCGCTAAACCTCAAATTCGGGTCATATCTCCAAAATTGGCAATATCACTCGAATTTTCATGAAATTTAAAACATACTCTCTTTATAAAATATCATCGACAAATAATTGGCTCCCAGGGGGCTATCTTCATACTATAAATACCCTGCTGCAAACCTTAAATTCGGGCCACTTTTCTAATCCTGGCAATATGATTTCAATTTTGATAAGATTTAAAACAAGCAGAAAGCAAATCTAATGTAATTCAATTTTTTTTCACTAAAGAGCTGCGACAACAGCCGACGGCTGCCTAATCTAATTCAATGATATTTTTCACTAAAGAGCTGCAACAACAGCCGACGGCTGCCTAATCTAATTCAAATATTTTTTTTTTCACCAAAGAGCTACGACAACAGCCGAAAGCTGCCTAATCTAATTGAAATATTTTTTTTTAGCACTTTAGTGCGACAACAGCCAAAGGCTGCATTATCTAATTCATATATCTTTTTCCACCAAAGAGCTGCGACAACAGCCGAAGGCTGCCTATCTAATTCAATGATATTTTTCACTAAAGAGCTGCAACAACAGCCGACGGCTGCCTAATTTAATTCAAATATTTTTTTTCACCAAAGAGCTACGACAACAGCCGAAAGCTGCCTAATCTAATTGCAATATTTTTTTTAGCACTTTCGTGCGACAACAGCCAAAGGCTGCATTATCTAATTCATATATCTTTTTCCACCAAAGAGCTGCGACAACAGCCGAAAGCTGCCTAATATTATTCAAATCTTTTTTTAGCACCAATAGCTGTGACCACAGCCGAAGGCAGCAAATCCAATAAAATTAATATTTCACTAAAGAGCTGTGACAACAGCCGAAGTCTGCAAATCCAATGAAATTAAGACTTCAAATAAGAGCTGTGACAACAGCCGAAAGCTGCAAATCCAATGAAATTAAGACTTCCATAAAGAGCTGTGACAACAGCTGAAGGCTGCAAATCCAATGAAATTAATATTTCACTAAAGATCTGTGACAACAGCCGAAGGCTGTCAAATCTAATTTAATTAATATTTTACTAAAGAGCTCTGACAACAACCGAAGGCTGCAAATCCAATGAAATTAATATTTCACTGAAGATCAGTGACAACAGCCGAAGGCTACAAATTCAATGAAATTAATACTTTACTAAAAAGCTGTGACAACAGACGAAGGCTGTCAATCCAATGAAATTAATATTTCACTGAAAAGCTGTGACAGCAGCCGAAGGCTGCAAATCCAATGAAATTAATACTTCACTAAACAGTTGTGACAACAGCCGAAGGTTGCAAATTCAAAGAAATTAAGACTTCAATAAAGAGCTGTGACAACAGCCGAAGGCTGCAAATCCAATGAAATGAATACTTCCTAAAGAGCTGTGACAACAGTCGAAGGCTGTCAAATCTAATGTATTTGAAATAAGGAAGGTAAAGTCTAGTACGGTTTTCCGTACCATTTATTTATTTATTTTTGGATTGGATCTCTGTTTCATAGTTTCTGCTTAAAAAATAATCCAAATCGACAGTTTGTGTGGTTGAGCAAAGCCATCAATATGGGCTTTCCAGCAGTGTTCTGGGTAACATTTTCCACAGTTTTATTGTTTGGGATGCATGGTAAGTTGCCATCAGTGTTCTGTGTGACAATATTCACAGTACTATTGCTTTTGTCACGGCGGTTTTTCAGCACTTTTCGTACTTTTTTCTAGATGAAAATTCTGACATTTTCATTTTTGTTGTATATTCTAGAAAACAATCAATTTTCAGATCCCAGCGACCTCTAAAAAGTTCAGGGTGTATACCAGATCATTGCCACATAAAGATAGGAAATTGACGCAAATTCTTTTTTTTTTTGAAACCAAACTTATTGAGAAAAATGGCATTTTTCTTCTGGCTGTGTAGATTTGAGGGCATGTATTTGGACATGGCTCGATCAAAATCATATTATAGACGTCTCCGTGGCAGAGTGCTCATCATACTTGGCTTGTACCAAAAGGGTTCCGGGTCCAATTTCGAAATAAGGTACCGGGTCCAATAAAGACGGGTCGAAAATTTGAAAATGGTTTTTCCAAATTTCTACTTGGTCTGATTGTGATTGGGGGTAACTCAGCCTCCTGAGGACAATTGCGTAGCTGCGGTAATAACGACAAGTGATAGTATTATAAGGAAAATGTTAAAATGTAGCTTAGGCTTAGCAATATTGTAGTGATTGTTGAGAATACCTTGAAATGCTATGATGGCCACTAAAAAGTGTGACATAATAACACAAAGATATATACATTTACAAAATCATATTATTTTGGGCTGAAGAATATGTGGATACCGGGTTCACATTGAATTATGTAACACCCTGTGGAAAGTTCTATATCGGCGATCGGCGACAAGCTCAAGTTATGCGTAAAGTACCTAATGGCCAATGTTATTTTGTAACCAGATCAACCAGTCAAAAACTTTGCTAACAACCAAAATTTTCAATCATTCTGTAAAATTCAAAATCAATAAGAAAAATATTTCGCTCAATTCTTCAAATAAAATTGGAAATTTCAGAATCACAAGTTAGCGTTCTTGTTTTAAGTTTTTCATCATTTTTCATAAGTTCTTCGAACCATGGATCCATGCATCGTTTTCATTGGTCCTTCAGGCCGTGGATCTTCCAGTTTCTCTTTAAGTTAATAAGATAAATAACTTATTCAAGTTTCAAACCATCCAGTTGTGGTTTCAAGACAAGTTTCAAACCATCCAGTTGTGGTTTCAAACCACCCAGTTGTGATTTCAAGTCAAGTTTCAAACCATCCTTCTTCTTCTTTCTTCTATTATTTTAATGTGGTGCGTGTCAACTGGATTTGTTATATACACCTCAAACCATCCAGTTGTGGTTTCAAGTCAAGTTTATAACCATCCAGTTGTGGTTTCAAGTCAAGTTTCGAATCACCCAGTTGTGGTTTCAAATCAAGTTTCAAGTTGTGGTTTCAAGTAAAGTTTCAAACCATCCAGTTGTGGTTTCAAGTCAAGTTTCAAACCATCCAGTTGTGGTTTCAAGTCAAGTTTCAAACCATCCAGTTGTGGTTTTCAAGTCAATTTTAAAACCATCTAATTCGCGGTTTTCAATTCAATTTTAAAACCATCAATTTTGTGCTTTCAAGTCAATTTTAAAACAATCAAGTTTGAAGTTTCAATTCAAGTTTTTGCAACCATCAAGTTTGTGGTTACAAATCAAGTTTTAAAACCATCAAGTTTGTGGTTTCAAGTTAAGTTTTATAACCATCAAGTTCGTGGTTTTCATGTCAAGTTTTTGAAACCATCAAGTTCGAGGTTTCAAGCCAAGTTTGAAACCATCAAGTTCGTGATTTCAAATTAAGTTTCTTCAAGTATTTCAAGTAATTTTTTAAGATGTCTGAGCAACATGCAAGTAAAGTCAAGTTAGCTTTACTGAATGCAGAACAACAGCAGCTATTCAGTTTCACCCAAGATGTATTCGATTCCATTGCTACTTGCAATGTGGATAAGTCAAAGAGATTTCAATTTCTGTCTGATAGTTCAACTATTGATCAAGTCTACGACCAATTCAAGCAGGTCACAAAAGAAATTGAAGAAATTAAGTTGAGAGATAACCCTGATTATCTTCCAAATTTTCAAGCCCTTAATGCATTTATGTCTTTATATGGCTCTATCAAGTACCATATTAAGAAGTTTGAGAGCAAAGATGTTCAAGGTTCCGTGGTGTCCTTTGAAGCTCCTAAATTACCTCCATTGGACTTAAGCTCGTTCAATGGTGACGTCAACCAGTGGCCTTCATTTTATGCAGGATTTAAAAGTATGATCGATGAGAACAAGTCTCTTTCGAATGATATTAAGATCCAATATCTGATCTCAAAATTGAAAGATCAAGCTCTTTCTGTTACTGCTGGTTTACCAATCATAGGATCCAACTATGAGATAATTTTGGAACTCACTAGTTGAAAAATATCAAGATGTCAGATATTTAGCGGGACACTACATGGACAATATCATTAATTTCAAACCAATCAAAAATGCAAGCAAGACAGAATATTGTAACTTTATTGATAAGCTTGGGTCATCTGTCTCAGCTCTACTGTCGTTGAAAGTTGAGAATTTACATGAATTCTTGTTGTACTCTCTCACCATCAGGAAGCTAGATTGTGAAATGGGCAAGAAATTCGAGTCCGAAATATTGTGTGACAAGACATTACCTAAATTTTCAAAATTATTAGATTTCTTTAAAGACCAGATAAGAGTAATTGAGCGAACTGAAAGTTCTCATTCTCACAATACCAAACTCTTGTCTAATCCTAAAAGTATGAATCCTCCTTCCATGAAGTCTTTTCACAAGCCTATAAGTATGGTGACAACCAAAAATGAAAAGACGTCATGTCAAGTTTGCAAGAATGGTTCTCATTTATTGTTCCAATGTACTGACTTCAACAAGATGGACTCATTTTCTACTTGGAATGTGCTAAATCATTAAAGCTTTGTTTTAACTGCTTAGTCCAAGACAATCCGCAATAACCTGTGCCAACAAGAATGTGTGCAAGTTATGTCATTACAAGCATCATACGCTCTTACATTTGAAGACATGTAAGAAATCTCAGAAACAAAACCCTCAAGATGTATCTGCAATGCCGAAATCTCAAGATCAAGGAAACATAAGCAAGTCGGTTGCAGTTACTTACATAAGCAAGAATGTTTCGTCTAATTATACAGTCCTAATATCTACCGTTAAAGTGAATGTTATTGATTCTCATGGCCACGCTCAAACAGTCCGTATGCTGATGGACAGCGGAAGCATGAGTCATTTTATAACAACCAAGTGCTGCCATAAGTTGGGCCTCGAGTTCAATAAGAGCTCAGTTTCTGTTGATGGAATTGGTTCAATTCAAAGTGCGGTTCAAGGCGTCACCTCATTCAAGTTTCACTCAAGATTTAATTCGGAAAATGAATTCAAGAGAAGCCAAGCCTTTGTTGTTGATAAAATTACAGATAAGCTGCCTGTAAGTCCTATTGATACAACAAATGTATGTCAACTTCAAGAATTAAATTTGAGTGATGATCAATTTCACATCCCTGAAGAAGTTGAAGGTCTCATTGGGGCAGAGTTGTTTACTCAAATTAATGATAATCACAAGATCATAAATTTCAATAACGGTCCCAGAGTAATCAAATCCAAACTGGGTGACATCATCATGGGTAAAGTACCCATTCTAACAAGTCCAGTGATTGATTCACACTTTGTGTACGTTCGTGGAGCCGCCTTTGGAATCATGGGTACAAAGGTTTACCCTCCAAGAAGTACCTACACCTAGAATTTCATCTTCCAAAAAACATGAATGTGGAAAATTATTTTAAATCATACAAGCTCAAGACAGATGGAATATACAGTGTAGCCATACCATTCAAAACCAATGCAATCTCAATTGGTGGTTCTTTCAATTTTAATAAGAAAAGTTTTCTCTCGTTAAAAAGAAAATTATCAAGTAATTTGAAAGTCAAACAGCCACACAAGAAATCAATTCACGAATATTCAGCGTAATATTTTGAGTACCACTGCTCACATACGAAGAATTGAACACTGTTTTGATTGAAATCAAAACAATTTTAAGCAGTCGTCAACTTCATCCATTGGAGTCCGTTCTTTCTGCTCCTCAAGCTCACACGCCGTCTCATTTTCGCTTACAATATCCAGTCCAGTTTATTGATGTACCTTTGAATTTAAGTTGTTTCAATTTGGTCAATCAGATGGTACAGGCGTATTGGAAAAGATTCAGAAATAAATATTTAAACCAACTACAAGAATGGCTCAAGAATAATGTTCGCCTCAAGTCAGGTCTTCTCGTTCTAATCAAGAATGAAAATTTTCTTGTTCACTTTTGGCCCCAAGCGTTGATGAAGTGCACCTTATGAAGCCGTCAAGTTGTGTCCTTTACCAAACCAAAATGTGGTTTGTTCTCATGACCTGGCCGAGATTACTGAGTTCGATTTCCTTGGACTTCCGAATTTATATTGTTATTGTACTAAGTTCAATGTTCCTTTCTATCATTAGTTTAATGAAACTAATTTGTTTCATGGGGGGAATATGGAAAGTTCTATATCGGCGATCGGCGACACGCTCAAGTTATGCGTAAAGTACCTAATGGCCAATGTTATTTTGTAACCAGATCAACCAGTCAAAACTTTGCTAACAACCAAAATTTTCATTCATTCTGTAAAATTCAAAATCAATAAGAAAAATATTTCGTTCAATTCTTCAAATAAAATTGGAAATTTCAGAATCACAAGTTAATGTTCTTTTTTTAAGTTTTTCATCATTTTTCATAAGTTCTTCGAACCATGGATCCATGCATCGTTTTCACCCTGTATAGTCTTACCCTGTTTATATGTATATTGGGAACGTATAAAATCAACCAGATCTTCTTAGGAAATATCGTAATATGCAAACTTTCTAAATATGGACAGGTTCAGTAGTTTTTTCTCAAGAATTTACCTTCAAAGAAAAGTGTTTGAGAGTGAGTTGGACCAAAGGCAGAATACATGACCTCAAAAAAGAGGGGAAGGTCAGAAATAAAAATTGAAGACCAGGTTTTACCTGCTGTCGATAAATTTAAATACTTGGGATCAGTCCTAATGATGAATGCAGAACTAGGATGTGAGAAGAATCATAGAGTGAACTGTGGTTGGATGAATTGGAGAAAGATGAGTGGAGTTTTGTGTGATAGGAGAGTGAGCGTGAAAATGAAGGGAAGGGTGTACAAGGGAGTAGTCAGACCGGCTTTGTTGTATAGCGCAGAAACCTGGGCTATAACAAAGGCACAAGAGAGAAAGTTTGGAGGTTGCAGAAATGAAGATGTTGCGATGGATGTGTGGGATTACAAGGATTGATAGGGTGAGAAATGGGAGAACGAGAGGAACAGTTAAGGTTGGAACACTGGACAGAAAGGTTCAAGAGAGTAGATTGAGATGGTTTGGGCATGTAGAAAGAAGAGGCAAAAATTATGTTAGTACGATAATTGATGGAATAGAGTTGGGGAGGAAAAAGAAAGCAGGGAAGGCCAAAGTTGAGATGGAGAGACAAAGTGGGGGAAGATTTAAGAGAAAGGAAATGGAAGAGAGAGGAAGCGCAGGATAGGAGGCTGATAAGGACAAGAATTGGGATGGAAAACTCCGACCCCAAGTAGGTTTGGGAAAGCTCATAGTGAAAGAAGAAGAAAGTAGTTTTTTCTCCTTCTGATAATTACTATACAATCAATGATAATAATAAAGATGAAACCGTCTATTTTGTAAATAAATGGCAACCTTCTTACAGATTGTAAACGTATGTTTGGATGTAAATTTGATGATTCCATGTATACTTATAATGGGGACAATATGTTCGGCAGTAAAATGGGATCAACTGTTATCAATTCCATGGATAAATTGTCTACCTTAATGAACATAGCCAATGTACACAACTCTGAGGTCATGACGAATTATCCGTGCAACACTATCGATGATTTTCTCGCGTAAGTTTTAATAAATTGTTTTCAATAACAAATTTGAACCGAACAGATAAAAAAATCACCCCTCTATTTTAGTAATTGCGTAATAGTCCATGCATTTCTGGGGCTGGGGGATTCAGAAGTGAGATTAACCTTGGTTAAAACTTTATCTTCTCCTCAACCACTGTTTTGGTGCTATAAATTGTACCCCTCAAAGGGAATTTAAAAACCTTAATCAGGATTTTTATCATTAGCTCAGTTTAAGTTAGTCTCAGATTAATCTGCAAGTTTTGATTATTATTATTTTTCATACAGGATAGTACAAAACCATTAGTTTTCAAACTGAGGTCAACTCCTAATGAACTGTACAAGAGTTATGTCGAGGACAAACAATAGGATCCCCTATTGGAACAGATTTGGTTATTTTTTAAAAAAATCAACTTCTTTTCTTGAATTGGGATACTATGTCAAGTAAAACCATATTAAGGCAGATAAAATACTATATCTTCACTTGACTGTAAAAATTAAAAAGTTGTTAAAGCTGACTAGTTTCGTGCTCTCCTGAGCACATCATCGGAGCTAGGTTGGTTCGAACCTAGCGTAATCTAGGGAGCACGAAACTAGTCAGCTTTAACACCTTTTTAATTTTTACAGATAAGTGAAGATATAGTATTTTATCTGCCTTAAAATCAACTACATCAGACGACTTTCCTTATCTATATAAAAAAAATGTATTATAATAGGCTGAAATTTTTGATGTCGAGTTTTCAATGCCAAAACATTTCTTGATATATTACAATTCATCCTAAGTTGCATTCTTCAATTTCTTGTATGAAATTGATATGAATAGGCACCAAATTTCAAGTTCTAGCTCTTTCCATAGGCGTTATATGGAAAGGTTGAACTGTACAATAGGCTGATTTTAGGCGGAACCGCCAAAAAGCGGGATTCAACCGCTAATTAGCGTCCAACAATATATTACACTGCAACCGAAGTTGTATTTTTCAATTTCTTGTATGATATTGATATGAATGGGCACCAAGTTTAAAGATCTAGCTATTAGTGCTATTACCGTTCTCATTTTAAGCAGGATATGCGAAAACCGCTAAAAAGCGGCATAAAAACGCCAAAGGGTATATTCGATTTCCACCAAAAGCTTATATTGCCGTTTATGGCATAAAACTGACATAAATACCAAGTCTATAGCACTTGCCGTTCTTGAGATATCTTGTTCGCAGACAGAGACACACACACGGACCAATGGCTGAAACTCGAGATTTGGGCTCTGGGGCATTGAGAACTCGTCATCGAAAATTTCAGCCCATTAAAATACTTTCCTTTTTATAGGATAAGGAAAGTAAAAATTACCTATCTTTTGTACTGCGATAATAGAATCGGTTAAATCATGTGAACTTTGTTTATTTTCACCTTGTGTTTCAGATTCTACGATTACTACAGAAAGCAGCTCAATGTGAACCCTCGCCTAACTTTCCGCCAAATCTATGCTGCTTACAGACCACCATATCGACATCATAATAATGGTTTTACATTGACCTTGATTGTAATCAATAGAATAATGAATGATATGACAATAGTAGAATTGTTTCCAAACATTAACTGCTCAGTTTTTTTCGCCACTGCGAATGACAATGTATCTCCAGATATCGTTAAACGTGCTTGGCGAACAAGAAATTTGGTTCCCAATTTTCGTCATAATCATGTTTCTGGTAAATCGTCGACATCTCTTGCAAACATTACCATGGTCTCATAACACACGGCACACGGGGCCAAATTTTAACTTTTTTCAGGGAATTAGAATAAGGTGATGTCTAAATATTGCACGGTCGTGTGAAATGACCTTCGCATTTAGGTGACCGGTCGTTCCCGGCAGCATTCTATATTCTGTTTCAGTGTCTATTATAGTGTGAATGAAAATTGTATCATCGTTTATGATTAGTGCTTTCCATGATTACTACCAACCCCAATTATTTCTAGTTCCATACTTTAAAAAAATACATTTATGGACTATAATATATGACTATACTATCATTATTCACAATTCATAAATATAAACACATACAAATAAAATTAACGAAATTTTAGAAAAAGATCGAACAAAAAAAATATTAATTTATGATAAACTACAACAGATTATATCACAAGAAACATGGGAGACTATATAAGTATAACGCCACTGATATCAACACGGGCACAAACAATTTCATCACAACATTACGACAACATATTCACACTGCAACAGATATTAAACAACTTCAGAAAAAAAATAACACCAATTAACCTTGGGTCACTTGTGGTTTGATGAGATGTATAAGAAAAAGAGATAAATTTGCTTTAAAAAAAAAAAAATGAGACAGACCACTTAGAGAACAATTCACACAATGTAGATATAAAATGAGAAACCCCCTTAGTAAAGCTGAAACTATTTCAAACATAAAATAATTAACTCAATATATGGCCCACAAAAACTTTGGGACATCACCAAACAATTTATTAATAAAAATGTAAAAAAAAAAAAAAAAAACAGATATACATATGATAAAAAATAACAATAATAACAACCAACTTCATTGCAAATTAGACCCTTTTTTTTAATTTGGTTTAACGTCTCTTTAACACCTATTGGTCATTAAAGACGGGGGTTTTACCCTCCATTCGCTGGAAACTTGCAAACCAGCTACCCACATTGACCTCACCCAGCATGGGTTGGGCTGGAAAAATGAGCCAACGATACGTGGCGTTCTCAAGCGGTCACCCATCCAAGTACTGACAACGCCCGACGTTGCTTAACTTCAGTGATCTGACGGGAACTGGTGTATTCAACGTGGTATGATCGTTGGCTGAAATCAGACCCTAAATCCACTTCTATTATTTTTAATAAACATTTTAGTTCCGTTGAAATGAAACTAAATGAAAATCACATACACTCTGATTTCAGAGTGCTGTAATGGATGTTATCAAAATTTGATAACATCCATTACAGCCTTAACGATAACGTTAAAATTGATAAATTTGATATAATCACAGAATCAGAAATTTCAAAATACATTTCATGCATGGACGACAGATCCAGTCCCGGAGCAGACAATCTATTTACAACCCCTCTCAAATTCCTAGCACAATACATTACTAAACCTCTAGTTTATCTCATAAACATGTCCTTTGATAATGGCGATTTCCCAGATATACACAAAGAAGCTATAATCATTCCTATATATAAACAAGGAGACGCCACTGATGTATGTAACTATAGACCGATATCACTCACATTTAATGTTGCGAAGATATTTGAAAAAGCTGCTAAACAGCAACATGAAGCCTCTATAGAAAAGCATAAAATCATTTTTGAAAACCAATATGGATTTAGGAGAAACAAAGGAACAGAAGACGCTTTGCATGACGTCACCAACTTTATTTATGATAATTTCAACTGTGGCAAGAAAATCCTTTTAATGTCTTTAGATATATCGAAAGAATTCGACTCAGTTAATTTGAAAACTTTAACTAAAGAATTGAAAAACATTGGACTTTCTAATTAAAATCCTTTTGTGGTACGAAAATTATTTAAGTAATAGAATACATAAGGTGAAATTGAATGGCACCCTGAGCGACCCCGAAACACCCGAATTCGGGCTTCCACAGGGTACAGTCAACTCTCCTTTATTATACTCTATTTACACCAATAAAATTAGTTTGGTAAGTTCAGCAAAGATTTTTACATTTGCTGATAATACCTTATTAATTTATGTCTCCGACGAGTGGGAAAATCTCCACAAGTTCACCTTCCATGATGTCAATACGATAAGTAATTGGTTTTAAGATACGTCGTTAAATATCAATATTAACAAAACAAACTATATGACAATATCTGCGACAGAACATGGAAACCCCAGACATTCTTATTTAGCCATCTGCAAAAAACAAACAAATACACCACACTCATAAAATATCTACACAAAAATCCTGTACATGCACTAAAATCAATCATGTTAATAACATCAGATACTTGGGCTCAATAAACACTCCCTAGATCAATCAACAAAATAAATGGCAAATTTAGAACACTGACCAATGTCTTCACAAAATTGAAAAGACTCAAAGATCCCAAAAATTTTAAGAATGGTGTGCTTTGCATTCGCTCAGTCGATACTACAATATGGAATAATAGCGTGGGGTGGTGCATACAATTCAACTCTAAATAAACTCTGTAGAGCTCAGAATAAATATTAATTCGAAAACTTCTGCACAAACCACCCGACTATTCTACTGATCTGCTGTACAGAGAGTATAATGTATTAGACATCAGAAAAATGTACATCCACCGAATCCTATACCTCATCTACAAATACAATATAGTATTTGGTACAATCCCCAGAATATCCTCCACCACAAGACAAAATGGCACCGCTCATTCGCTCAATTATACCATGCCAAACTTAACCTGATTAAAAGAAGTACACTTAATTTCTTTCCCAAATTTATTAATTCAATACAACAACATTGACTAATATTAAACCGTTTAATAAACTAATATTAAAAATTAGATATTTTAATTTCATCTGTTTACCAGAATTCAATGAAATATTAAATTTAATAAACACTCCCTAACCTACAGCCTATATTCTATAGCCAATCAATATCATTAATAAGAACATCATCATCATTATCACCATAATTATTATCACCACCATAATCATCATGATTACCATAATCATTATCATCACCATAATCAGTATCCATTACTCTCATCTTCTAGTATCACTAACATGATCATCATAATTATTATCACCACCATAATCATCATCATTACCATAATCATTATCATCACCATAATCATCATCCATTACTCTCATCTTCTAGTATCACTAACATGATCATCATAATTATTATCATCACCATAATCATCATCATTACCATAACCATTATCATCACCATAATCATCATCCATTACTCTCATCCTCTAGTATCACTAACATGATCATCATAATTATTATCATCACCATAATCATTATCATCACCATAATCATTATCATCACCATAATCATCATCCATTACTCTCATCTTCTAGTATCGCTAACATGATCATCATAATTATTATCACCACCATAATCATCATCATAACCATAACCATTATCATCACCATAATCATCATCCATTACTCTCATCTTCTAGTATCACTAACATCATCATCATAATTATTATCACCACCATAATCATCATCATAACCATAACCATTATCATCACCATAATCATCATCCATTACTCTCACTTCCACTGACTGAATTATATTTAATTCAGTCTTTAGATGAGAGTCAACCACAATTATTCCACATAGCAACATCATTCATTAATTTAAATAAAAAAAAATAGCCATTTTTGTATCTTCTTTTACAGCTGTCATTAAGTTCACATTAAGGATAGATAGAAATGATAGATTGGGTCACATCATTGTAGATACCGGTCTCGGACTAAGGCCCTTTATTATAATGGAGGACGAGCGAGATTTACATCAGGGTACGTATTGGAAAATTTGATCTGACTAATGGTTATGATGTTCCCACAAAAAGCCGTGACAAGAGCTGAAGGCTTCCAAATTTTATTCAAGCATATTCTTTTCAAAACATAATTTATGTACCTGCGACTACAGCCGGTTGCTGTAGTCACAGCGAGAAATAAATTTGATAGCCAGTTGCTGACAAATCTATTTCTCGCATTATTTTCAAAATAGAGCTGGGACAATGGCCGAAGACTCCGAAGTCTATTTGAAAATTAATTATCACTAGAGAACTGCGACAATTACTGAAGGCTGTTAGATTTACGAGAAACATTATTAGCAAAAGATATGTACCACAACAACCGAAGTCTGCCAAATGTTATTCAAATACTATTTTCGCTAGAGAGCTACGACTACAACCGAAGGCTGACTCACTGAAATCAAGGAAAATAAAGTTTGGTAAGTTCTTCCCTGACATTCATTTTGGTTTTTCATAAGGCTGACTCACTGAAATCAAGGAAAATAAAGTTTGGTAAGTTCTTCCCTGACATTCATTTTGGTTTTTCATAAGGCTGACTCACTGAAATCAAGGAAAATAAAGTTTGGTAAGTTCTTCCCTGACATTCATTTTGGTTTTTCATAAGGCTGACTCACTGAAATCAAGGAAAATAAAGTTTGGTAAGTTCTTCCCTGACATTCATTTTGGTTTTTCATAAGGCTGACTCACTGAAATCAAGGAAAATAAAGTTTGGTAAGTTCTTCCCTGACATTCATTTTGGTTTTTCATAAGGCTGACTCACTGAAATCAAGGAAAATAAAGTTTGGTAAGTTCTTCCCTGACATTCATTTTGGTTTTTCATAAGGCTGACTCACTGAAATCAAGGAAAATAAAGTTTGGTAAGTTCTTCCCTGACATTCATTTTGGTTTTTCATAAGGCTGACTCACTGAAATCAAGGAAAATAAAGTTTGGTAAGTTCTTCCCTGACATTCATTTTGGTTTTTCATAAGGCTGACTCACTGAAATCAAGGAAAATAAAGTTTGGTAAGTTCTTCCCTGACATTCATTTTGGTTTTTCATAAGGCTGACTCACTGAAATCAAGGAAAATAAAGTTTGGTAAGTTCTTCCCTGACATTCATTTTGGTTTTTCATAAGGCTGACTCACTGAAATCAAGGAAAATAAAGTTTGGTAAGTTCTTCCCTGACATTCATTTTGGTTTTTCATAAGGCTGACTCACTGAAATCAAGGAAAATAAAGTTTGGTAAGTTCTTCCCTGACATTCATTTTGGTTTTTCATAAGGCTGACTCACTGAAATCAAGGAAAATAAAGTTTGGTAAGTTCTTCCCTGACATTCATTTTGGTTTTTCATAAGGCTGACTCACTGAAATCAAGGAAAATAAAGTTTGGTAAGTTCTTCCCTGACATTCATTTTGGTTTTTCATAAGGCTGACTCACTGAAATCAAGGAAAATAAAGTTTGGTAAGTTCTTCCCTGACATTCATTTTGGTTTTTCATAAGGCTGACTCACTGAAATCAAGGAAAATAAAGTTTGGTAAGTTCTTCCCTGACATTCATTTTGGTTTTTCATAAGGCTGACTCACTGAAATCAAGGAAAATAAAGTTTGGTAAGTTCTTCCCTGACATTCATTTTGGTTTTTCATAAGGCTGACTCACTGAAATCAAGGAAAATAAAGTTTGGTAAGTTCTTCCCTGACATTCATTTTGGTTTTTCATAAGGCTGACTCACTGAAATCAAGGAAAATAAAGTTTGGTAAGTTCTTCCCTGACATTCATTTTGGTTTTTCATAAGGCTGACTCACTGAAATCAAGGAAAATAAAGTTTGGTAAGTTCTTCCCTGACATTCATTTTGGTTTTTCATAAGGCTGACTCACTGAAATCAAGGAAAATAAAGTTTGGTAAGTTCTTCCCTGACATTCATTTTGGTTTTTCATAAGGCTGACTCACTGAAATCAAGGAAAATAAAGTTTGGTAAGTTCTTCCCTGACATTCATTTTGGTTTTTCATAAGGCTGACTCACTGAAATCAAGGAAAATAAAGTTTGGTAAGTTCNTATATTTTTTCAGTTTTTCATAAATTATTCGACTTATTGTAATAAAAAAAATCATTTTATCCTTTATTTTGTTTGCGGGTACTTTGTACCCCTCCCCCCCCCTTGGCAATGCACTAACTGAATAAATACTTCGCTTGTACTCGGACAATCTTTATAAACTTCAGCTTTGAGGTAACCCCAGAAGAAATAATGATAGTAAATCTGGTGACCCTGCTGCCCAAGAAAGATCATGTCTTAAACAATTTAAACGCCCGATTGTGTGTGTGTGGAAAATCATTCTATTTTCTTTCTAGGATCAAAAATAAAATTTCTATACTTATAAAACGTAAAGCCCAGTTGGTATACTGACTGATTATCAAAGTAGCCACCTAGAGACTTGAAACTTATGTAGTAAACTTAGTATGTAGATGCCTAATAAGAAAGGAAAAAATCGAAAGTTCAAGTGGGAGCCATAAATGACGCTTTTTAGTGGCTCTTTTTGCAATTTTTTGGGGCAAACTGAAGGAGATAACGAAAAATGAACGAGAATGGACCCCCCCCNAGCCCCCCCCCAAATAGTATATAAGGACCCCATAAAAATGGAATTAAAAAATTTTCGGTTTCTCCCCGATTTTTCACCACAAAAAAAACGGAATTGAGAAGTACCACTTCGGGATGAGCGAGAAAGTTGAAATTCGATACAAAGGTGTTCCGCCGTACAAAAAGTAATATCCTTGAATAAAATATTGAATTTTCTAAATAGGAGCTGTGTTCACTCTGGGGGTTGGTTCCACCAATAATTCAAATTTCGTAACCGTAGCGAAGCACGAGAAAACAGCTAGTACTTTATAATTCTGGTGGAAGGTCTAACCCATCATATCTTTGAGGTGCTGGTACCATTCAGATTGAAGAACTAATATTTAATAATTTTTTTTTTACCTGTAAGTGTCAAGATTTAATATATAGATTTTGTTTGTTTGTTATTACAGGAGTCAGCTCGAAACGCATATAATCAGGTATATGAAGCTATGCCATTTTACACAAAATTCGACATTCCAGAACTAGTGAAGGAATTTATAAATAGTTTGGCTCTTGTTGCCAATGACACTGACTTTATATCAAATATAAATATATAAATCAAAAATTATTTAAGAAATAAATCTTTTTAAAAATAAGAGACTAAATTTCTTCTTTACTGATTTTTACCGTGAAAAAACTTTTTCCTGCACTTAGGGCACGTGTATCCGTGCAGGCAAGACCTGTCATCTAACTATGTAGATGAAAATATATAGGTACTTTAATTTAAATATGTACTTTAATTTAAATATGTAATTCTGCGTGATCTACAGGTTAGACGCAACGCGAGGCCCTTCTTCTCGCATCGATCAAAACAGAAGAATAGCGCAATTCATAGTAGTCTGATGTCGGTGTCGGATATAAGTTTTCTTCTAGTGACGATTCCAAATCTGGGGCGTAAATAGACACTAATTTTGACATACATACCAAATTTGAAGTCTCTGACTCATACCATTTCCTTTTGAGACAGAATTAATGAAAACCACTAAAAAGCTGTAAAAACTGCCAGCAGTATATTTGATTGCACCCAAAAGTTTCGAAGCTGACTGAGACTCCAATTATGACATACTCGTAGATACCAAATTTCAAGTCTCTGGCTCTTACCATTCTTATTTTGAACAGGATTAATGAAAACCACTTACAAGCGGTATATTTCATTGCACAAAAAAATTTCTAAGCTTAATGACCCTAAATATACAAAACAAATTTCAAGTCTCTGGCTCTTACCATTCTCTTTTTAGACAGGATTAATAAAAACGGCTTAAAAGCGGTATACTCGAATTTGATTGCACCCAAAAGTTTCGAAGCTTACGAAGTTTCGAACCAAATTTAGGGTTTCACCCAAATTTGACATACATACCAAATTTCAAGTCTCTGGCTCTTAATACAATTCCCTTTTTGACAGGATTAATGAAAACTGCTTTAAAGCGGTAAAAACCGCCAGCGGTGTATTTGATTGCACCCAAATGTTTCGGAGCTAACTGAGACCCCAAATATGACATACATACAAAATTTCAAATCTATAGCTCTTACCATTCTGATTTTAGAAGCAATACTGAAAACCGCTAAAAAGCGGCAAAAATGGCCAAGGGTGTATTCGATTGCACCCACAAAAGTTTCGGAGCACAATTAGAGCCCAGATGGGACCTATATACCAAATTTCATACAAATCGGTCAACGCTAAGTGGCAAAAGTGCTCATCACGCAGTACGCGCGCGGCGTACGGCTGGCGGAAAAACGGATTTTTTTTTATTCGATTTTTGGATTCTACGTACCTTGAAACGTATACTATCAAATTTTGAGGGGGGGGATTTTTTTTCGTGACGATTCCAAAGGTTCATTATTGAAAATAATTAACAAAAAAAAATTACCCCCCACCCCTCAAAATTTGATATTATATACGTTTCAAAGTACGTAGATTCCAAATATCGAATAAAAAATCCGTTTGTTCGCCGCGCCGTGATGGGCACTTTTGCCATTTGGCAATGACCGATTTGGATATATAGGTCCCATCTGGGCTCTTATTGTAATTGTGCCCCGAAACTTTTGGTTCAATCAAATATACCGCTGGCGGTTTTTACCGCTTTTTAGTGGTTTTCAGTATTGCTGTCTAAAAAGAGAATGGTAAGAGCTAGAGACTTCAAAAATGTCTAATAGCGTAATTAGACCCTAAATTTTTAGGGTCTAATTACGCCTCAGATTTTGAATCGTCACGAGAACCCCCCCCCCTCATTTTTTTGGGGTGGGGGTATTTTTTTGCCAGAAAAATAATAAAACTATGTGTCACATTGGCAGAGTTTTTTTATTCTTTTGTTAATGCTTTTCCTAAGGTCTGCTCCACCAAAAATACAAACTTGAGAAGATTGTTGTTGAATTTCATAACCGTATTAAGATGAACGTCCCCCCTCCCACCCGAGAGGTTTTGATTGGCGATGTCTCGATGATGAAGTTGTTTTTCCCGTAAAAAACAAAGTTGATCCCTAAAAATGTTTGGCAGACAAGAATTAGCCATGAGAGGTTCCAACGATAGTGGACCACTTACACTAAATCCTTAGAAATACTGTAGGTATATCAGTATTTGCTATTTTATCTATACTCATGAGCGGATATAGCCCTCTTGTTTTGGGGGGCACAATCGCACAATATACCTAATAGAAAATTTGGAGGGGGAGGGACTCGTAACCTAGTGAAATGTAACCTAATTTGTTAAAAGCTGTAAAGCTTACCACAAATACCTTTCATAAGGGTGATAAGCGATTTTATAAGCGTAGGGGAAGTGAAGGCAAAGCGGACACCTTAAGGCTACTCAATTTTTTCAAAT
Source organism: Pachypsylla venusta (assembly GCA_012654025.1). Taxonomy (NCBI): domain Eukaryota; kingdom Metazoa; phylum Arthropoda; class Insecta; order Hemiptera; family Aphalaridae; genus Pachypsylla; species Pachypsylla venusta. The sequence goes on from CM022877.1 coordinate 22,295,836, forward strand.
TTTCTGGTAAATGTTTTACCTGTAATTTTTGTACTGGCTGATATATAATTTTGTTTTCTATGGATTTGTTGTGTCTATTTGGCTGAATTTATTACAATTTTTGTGCAAATGGAGTGTTGCATTATATGGAAGTGAGTCATGGACCATGGGAAAATCAGATGAAAGAAAGATTATGGCATTTGAAGCATGGTGTTGGAGACGAATGTTGAAAATTAAATGGATAGATCATGTAACAAATGAAGAAGTATTTAGAAGAGCTGACGAAAGGGGGAACTTGATAAAAAAAACTTGAAGAAAAGAAGAATTAACCTCATAGGTCACACATTAAGAAACATGGGATTATTGGGAAGAATCATGGAGGGCATAACAGAGGGAAGAAATACACGCGGAAGGCCCCCACTTGCATACTTGCATACATAGATCAAATAAAAAATGACGTAAACGTAAGAACTTATGAGGAATTGAAAAGAAAGGCAGAGCAAAGAGAGGAATGGCGAGTTGTTGCAAACCAGCCCCACGGCTGTTAACCCAAGATGATGATATATTATTGATGTTAGGAATGTGTTTCTCAATAAAAACCTTGGATTTGTGATTTTCTTGTCTCTTGTCCATACATATTTCACAAATAAAGTCATCGTCATCATCTTGGCATCCAGCACACTCTTCATGAGCCCACTTCTTACACTCTGAGCATCAATCCATCCTTCATGGTCTCTGGACTTTGAGTATAGCTCGTTGCAGTGGAAGCACTCTACATCCTTCTCGTTTTTATCCTTTGGCTTCCCCATTGTTTGGTTAAACAAATTTCTAGGTTTACCCTTGGTAAACCTGAAAAATAAAAACCATACTTTTAACTGAAAAATAAAAACATGTTTTTTTAAAATGAACACACAATCCCTAGATGCAGGTACCTACAAAACTAACCTTACTAAAGCCATGAGATTCGAACCATGATCCTCTAGAGGCCCCCCCCCCCCCGAAATAAAATCCTGGACACGGGCCTGAAGCTGTCTGTCACTACTTGGCTTAATCCAGTGTTTGAGTTCTTCATCCCTGTACCAATCACTTTTAAATTTGTGCACATAAGGTTTGCTCATGTCAACTCAGTCATATTTCACTGATATTTTGAATAAGAAAGTTAAATACTAGGTACCTATTCTTTAAAATTTAAAATAGAGTTTTATATTATTAAAAATTTAAAGCTAAAAAATTATGCTTTTTGGTTATAAAAAATAATTTGTAAGTGGAATTCTATATCAGAAATCATTATGTACTTTCCTAACCTATCATGTAGAATATAATATTCTAACTTGATAGTCTACAATTTCACATAAAAAATTTCACAATCTAATTTGAATAATTCGATAACAAAAGAAAACTTTGTAAAATACATCATATTTTGGTACAAATCACCAATTTTTCGGAAAAAATCTTTTCTTCGTGGAAGATTAGCAAGTCATAAGTGCATTGGATTGGTAAAAATGTTTACACTCTGTATAAACAAGAGCTTGTAAAACGTGTGTAAATTAACTATGATGAAAATACAATTTACCTGAACATTCATTTTCTTGTTCCATCATGACTGCAGCACTTCACTTCACCTCTACCTCTGCTTTTCTTCAATTTGAAAATGAAAAGAGGAAGTGACACCGGCTGCGACAGCGGGAACTAATATTGAACTCGGATTTAATATATTTTCGTGACGATGACGGTGACAAGAGTTCCCTCACAGATTTTACTTTCAAATTCTTGTTGTTACAAAATGTTTTTTTTATTATTTTTTAAAAGAAATGTACGACAAAGGTATCTAAAAAATAGTGTCATTCAATAGTCTTACCATTTGGGAAAAAAACTAGTAAAAAATAGTGTTATTCAATAGTCTTACCATTTGGGAATAAAGTAGTAAAAAATAGTGTCATTCAATAGTCTTACCATTTGGGAAAAAAACTAGATTTATAGTGTTATTCAATAGTCTTACCATTCGGGAATAAAGTAGTAAAAAATAGTGTCATTCAATAGTCTTACCATTTGGGAATAAACTAGTAAAAAATAGTGTCATTCAATAGTCTTACCATTTTGGAATAAACTAGTAAAAAATAGTGTCATTCAATAGTCTTACCATTTGGGAATAAAGTAGTAAAAAACAGTGTCATTCAATAGTCTTACCATTTGGGAATAAAGTAGTAAAAAATAGTATCATTCAATAGTCTTACCATTTGGGAAAAAACTAGTAAAAAATAGTGTTATTCAATAGTCTTACCATTTGGGAATAAAGTAGTAAAAAATAGTGTCATTCAATAGTCTTACCATTTTGGAATAAACTAGTAAAAAATAGTGTCATTCAATAGTCTTACCATTTGGAAATAAAGTAGTAAAAAATAGTGTCATTCAATAGTCTTACCATTTTGGAATAAACTAGTAAAAAATAGTGTCATTCAATAGTCTTTTTTTTTTTTTTTAATTTGGCTTAACGTCTCTTTAACATCTATTGGTCATTCAAGACGGGGGTTTCACCCTCTCCATTCGCTGGAAATTTGCAAACCAGCTAGCCACTATATAGGGTATATATTGACCTCACCCAGCCTGGGTTGGGCCGGAAAAATAGCTAGCATCACTAGGGCGCGAACCCACGTGGTTACCCACATGGTACAACCTCGCTGGACGTCGCTTAACTTCAGTGATCTGACGGGAGTTGGTGTATTGAACGTGCCATATAGACGCAGGCCTATTCAATAGTCACTATTTGGAAATAAACTAGTACAAAATAGACTCTCTAGTGAAAGGTAATCACCAGGCGAGGTTAATGATTGAGGTGAAATACGCAAAGAGAAAAATATTCTGGCTTAGTTTGGCATTGAACCAACGCCTTTCTGTTTACCAGTCTAGCGCTAAACCACTATGCATGCTACCAATAGCATTGTATAGATATAGATGTTACTCAGCTGGATGGTCATTATGAGGCCGCTAGGGCCCAATAAGGGCCAATAATTAATCTGATTAGTCTGATCTGGTTAATACCAAGTTTCATCAAAATCGGACTAGGCGTTGGAGAGTTATATATTCGAACGATCGGACAAACAGATGTTTAAATAAAAATCGTGCATTTAAAACTATATCTCCCTTCATTAAAATGTTATGCAGGGTGTAACATAATTCGATGTCAATCCGTTAGCCACATATTCTTTAGACCAAAATAAGATCATTTCACTTTATAAAGCCATGTCCGAAAATGTTTCCCCTCCAAGTTAGCGAGCAAAGAACTCGGAAGAAAAATATGTTGTTGTTTTTTTTTTTCTCAATAACAATGAATTTATTTTGCTTACCTAACTTTATGGGGCAATTATCTGTAAAAAGTTGTCTGTAAAACAAACAGAAAGGATGGATGTAGTATTTCACCTAATTTATAACAAGTAAGCCTAAATTTAATTAGCACTGAATGAAAAAAAGTTCAATATTTCATGTCTCATTCGATGGGTGACCATGGTAGCCTTTTCACTTTCCTATAAAAAGGAAAGTATTGTAATGGGCTAAAATTTTCGATGTCGAGTTTTCAATGCTTAAATAAGTTTTGAGGTCACCAAAGCCAAAATCTCAAGTTTCAGTCAGGTATGTCTGATAAACTGTCTGTAAAGTAGATACCTTAATAACGGTAAGTGCTAGACACTTGAAATTTGGTTTGTATGTCAACTTGATGCCAAGGAAGAACCACGAAATCACGCTTTCGGTTGAAATCCAAACTTCTGTTGCCGTTTTATGGATACTTTTTTAGCCGTTTTAAGCAATTCTTCCTAAAAGTGGACGGTAAGAGCTAGAGCCTCAAAATTGGTACCAAAACATATCAATTTAATTCAGCCAACGATCATACCACGTTTAATACACCAGTTCACGTCAGATCACTGAAGTTAAGCAACGTCTGGCGTGGTCAGTACTTGGATGGGTGACCGCTTGGGAACACCACGTATCGTTGGCTCTTTTTCCGGCCCAACCCAGTCTGAATGAGGTCAATGTGGGTAGCTGGTTTGCAAGTTTCCAGGAGGGTCTTGAATGAGCAATAGATATTAAAGAGGCGTTAAACCAAATTGAAAAAAAATAATAATAATTCATTCATTACGCCACGTCACTTTTGCTTGAAATTGAATCCACCCTTGGCGCTTTTTGGCGGTCCAAGCAAGAAAGAGAACAGTAGTTTGCTAGATATGTATGTAAAGTATATCTATATAGAACAAGACAATCCCCCTATACCGTTCATGATATATACATATAGAGTGTTTTTTTAGAGGTAAGTTTTTCAAGTTGGTACCCGTGATATCGAAAGCGGCCATTTTGATTAGGTGCAGTTATTATTTTTTTTTTTTTATTTTTTTTTTTTNTATTATTATTTTTTTTTTTTTTTTTTTTTTTTTGTCCTGCCATTTTGTTTATTTCAAATTGTTTTGCCGCAATGGATAGACTAACGCCAAAGCAGCGCTTGCAAATTGTCAAATTTATTTCGAAAATCATGGTTCAGTTATTTCAACATACCGGCCCATAAAATGGTCATAAAAATCATTTTATGGACGCTATAATCATCCATCCAAAGTTATTCGCTTAACTATGCATCGCTTTTGTACCACACATACACTGATTGATAATATGCTTTTTGACAAGACGAAATAAATTAACAAGACAGAGCAACATGACACAAATCACGCGACACCATCAATTTATTAGTGGAAGCATTTGGTGAGAGCGCATAATTTTGCGTAATTGACCCCACAATTATTCTCCACAATCGTGTGATTTCACACCTTTGGATTATTTTCCGTGGGGATATGTAAAGTCACTAGTCTACGCCGATAAACCAGAATCTTTGGAGCAAATGGAGAACAAAATTTTCGGTGTTATAGCTGATATACGGCCTCAGATGTTCGAAAAGGTGCTTGATAATGGGACTTCTAAACTGCGCTTCATTTGAGCTACCCGTGGGCCCATATATGTTCGAAATCGTTGTCAAACACAAATGGCATACGATTACCTTTCCCATAATTCAACACCATGACCATCAATGTTTCTTCTATTTCATCCTCGATAAAACACCCTATAATGAGCACATTCACACGGACTAATAGCTGAAACTTGAGATTTTGGCCTCTGGGGACTTCGAAACGTAGTTTAGCAATGAATTCTCGACATTAAAAATTTGGAAAAGTCAAATATTTCAAGATTTTTGACCTTGTTCTACAATTGACTCACCCCGTATATTTTAAATTGGCAGAGGCAAAGTATTTATTTAATTATGAAACACTTCAAATTAAATTAATCACAAGCTAACAAACAAAAATAACGGACAAAAAGTTTCGTTAAATTTTTAAGATACGTTCTTTATTTTAAAAGTATATTTAGGTTGTTATCGGAGAAATTTTAACAAAGTTTTTTTTACGAAAAAAAATATGGAATAATTATATGAGAAAGCAGGCCGAACCTTTTGCTCGTAACTTTTTTGGCTGTTATAAATTTTCTTTCGTAAATTACAATTTAGGAATTTTTTCACGTTGAATTCTTCTAGTTTTATTATAAGTGAAAAAAAGTCGAAACTAATCTGAGAGCGTGCGGTGCGGAGCAGCGCAACTCTCTTGTTTTGAACAGGGCAAAAAGGTATTCTCGTTGTAGAAATTATTAGAAATTTTGTTATTCGGTTAATTTTTATTTTTCTTAATAGATTTAATACAGGGTGTCCCAAAAAAACATTTAATTCATTTTAAACACGTATACTAGAGCTTAAATGTAGCAACTTTGCTGAATACATATCCAAGAAAGGTAATGCTAGCTCCTCATGATTTTGTAGAATTGATTAGATTGGTATTGTTTACTATTAAACCTCCTGCCTCATGCAGAATAAAACATACATATGGGCATTCTCACTAAACAGTGCCGTGACCGGCAAGTGTTCCGCCCGGCAAAACTAAAAATATACTTCCAGGCTGTTGAAGGAACATGTTCATACTGGACCGGTACCTGACAGTGCATTGATTGTGAGCTCACGATCAGCTGGAATCATTTGCCGGCACTGTCACTGCTTAGTGTGAATGCTTCTTAATGCGCACAAACTTAAAATCAGTCTGAGCTTTTTTATAATTATAGCATGAATGCTTCGAATATTGAATCATAAGTAACTTTTAATGAAAAAAAAGAAGTATATATATATATTATATATATATATACGAGTATATCCTGTTTGACTTGGTAGAATAATGAGCTCTTTTTCAAACAAGTGCTCACTATGCGATCCCATGTCTATTAAGCAAAGTTGTCTTTCTTTGAGCTCTAGTATACGTAGTTAAAAAGATTACATGCTTGTTTGGGACACGCTGTATACATACTTAAGATTGGCAGAGAATATTTTTTTAAAGTACTTGTTTTATATAAGTAAAACAGTTAAAATCAAAATAATTACAAGCTAACAAACGAAACTAATGGATAAACCGTTAAACGTTCAAAATATGTTCCTTAAAAGTTTATGTTGTTATTGGACTGTTGCAGAAATTTTAACAAATAAACAGAGATACAGTCTAGAAACTGGAGTGATAAAATAAATATAAAAATATGTAAGCCAATTTTTTTCTTCTTCAAAAGCAAAGAGCTTGATAAGGATTTGCTGATAAGGATCTTTGAAATAGAATTACATGAAAATCTTCAAGCTTTGTACATCAAATGGGTATTAGAGGTGTCGGTATTGAAATCCTCTTACTGATAATGATAAAGTTCAGAAAAAATCCCTTTAGGAGAGAAGAATCCATCTTCTCATAATTGAAAAAAATATGTTTTAGAGGGAAATATCCCTCTCCTCATAATGGAAAAAAATGTTATGAAGATAAATATACCTCTCCTCATAAATGAAAATATATCTTTTGGAGCAAAATATTCCTGTCCTAATAATGGAATAAAAATTTTGTGGAGGGCTGAATCTCTCATAATTGAAAAAGAATCTCTTTTGGAGGGAAGAATCCCTCTCCTCATAATTGAAAAAAAAAAAATATCTTTAGGAGGGAAATATCCTTCTCCCCACAATTATTGAAAATAAATGGTAAGGAAAACCGTACTAGACTTTCTCTTCCTTAATC
>CM022877.1:22308953-22322389 GCA_012654025.1 Pachypsylla venusta
TTTTTTGAATTTTCCCACCAAATTTACAAAATGCGATTCAACGATGCGACAAATTTGCCACAGTTACATTTGACAGTTGGGGCTGTTGGATTAGGGACAAAATGTGGCATTTATCGTATTTCGGAACTTGATGATTTTTTGCTTCCAAAAATCATTTTATCTAGTGTAAATGTAAGTTGCCCCTTCCGTGCTGCATACTCTCGAGAATTTCTAGGGGGGCAGCTGCCCCCCCTTCCTACGCCCATGCTGTGGTTCAAATAAAAGCGGAGGCAAAGCATTAGCTTTAACACAAATTAATTCCTTTTGGAATGGTTGGGTAGCATATTATTCTTCCATCTATATCTATACTATCTCACAAAAACATGAATGTGAAAAAGAAGGTCAAGTCTCAATCCAAAAATGTCGGTCATTAAAGTGGTGAGATCCAAATTACCTTGGTTTAATGTGCTAGATCAGGGCTGGGCAATCCGCAGCACACGTGCCACCCAGTGGCACGCGTCCTCATTTTGAGTGGCACGCGAAATATTTTACCACTAGGTCCCAAAACGAGATCTGAATCACAATCAAGATGATAAACGAAATGTTTCTGGCAAGCCAGGATATATTATATAAACAATGGTTTCTAAAAAGTTCTCCAAGCCATGGCGTTAGGTGAATACACACGAACTTGCCTGAACCACACCTGTGGGAGACAAGTTACTATGACAGTCAATGTTCTTGAAAGTGTTGGGAAGCAAGGAAATGTCAACGATAGATTCTAAAGAGTTCTCCAAGCCATGGCATTAGGTGAATACACACGAACTTGCCTGGACCACACCTGTGGGAGACAAGTTACTATGACAGTCAATGTTCTTGAAAGTGTTGGGAAGCAAGGAAATGTCAACAATAGATTCTAAAGAGACCTTCCCTTTACCTCTGCTGCTCGTCGTATCACTTTCTACGGAATTATTATTTTAAAATAACGTACTGCAACATCTTCCCCTCCAAGAGGGGGACTCCTTTTGTTTCCCCAGACCTTCTTTTAGTCTTAAAAGTTATTATTTTAAAATGTTTTTCCTTTACACTTTCGCTGTCTTTTGTCCTTTCAAAAGTTCGAAACTCTTTCATCCATTTAGGATGAAAATGAAAGTAAAATGTTGTTGCTGCGTAAGAAGTTATCGTTCATCAGACGCTATGTAGGAAGTACTTTTTAGAAACTACTATTTTTCTTATTAGAAAAACCGACTTGCCTGGAAGGCCCCCAAAGTACTTTACTTTGAGTCCATAAGGGGTCCCACAAAAGTTTGTAAGGACTATAACAATTATACCTACATGGCTTAAAGGTCACCAAAGACTTTATTCTGAGTCTATCAGAGACTCCGCTTATGCTCCTGAAAGGAGTTACTGAGTTCTCAGACCAAATATCTTCCGCAGCCAGGGTCTAATAAGGCACGTTGAAAACACCAGTTCCCGTTCGATCTTTATCAATGTGTGTAGCTGGTTGGTAAGTTTCCAGCGAATGGAGGGTAAAGAATTTTCCCCTCTACCGCTCAAATACTCATTATTGACCAAACGAACAGAGGTCTAGTTTGGACTGCAAGTTTTCTTTAAATCCAGCAAGGAAAAATATTCGGAAAGAGAGGTCCAGGAAGACGAAAAACATTCTGGATGAACTTGATACAATAAATCATCCCCTATTCGGAAAGAGAGGTCCAACTTGGTACAATAAGTCATCCCCCATTCGGAAAGAGAGGTCCAGGAATACGAAAAACATTATGGGTGAACTTGATACAATAAATCATCCCCTATTCGGAAAGAGAGGTCCAGGAAGACGAAAAACATTCTGAGTGAACTTGGTACAATAAGTCATCCCCCATTCGGAAAGAGAGGTCCAGGAAGACGAAAAACATTATGGGTGAACTTGATAAAATAAATCATCCCCTATTCGGAAAGAGAGGTCAAGGAAGACGAAAAACATTCTGAGTGAACTTGGTACATTGGTCATCCCCCATTCGGAAAGACGAAAAACATTCTGGGTGAACTTGGTACAATAAATCATCCCCTATTCGGAAAGAGAGGTCCAGGAAGACGAAAAACATTCTGAGTGAACTTGGTACAATAAGTCATCCCCACAATCTTTCCGGATTGCTGTCGACAGAATAAAAGTTGCCATGATGTTCGCCAATATTCATGACGGATACGCATCCTAACAAGATAGAAAAACAATTATTGATTTTTCTTCTTCTTCTTTACTTTAAAATAATAGAAGAAAGAAGAAGAAGATTTTGGAGACAATATGTCCAGACCATTCAACACACCGCGTGATAATACACTCCGCCATTGGAATTGCACGTGATGATGGTTCTGATTAAACCCCAGTGGCGAATCATGGTGAAGAACTCATGACAAACATCGATTAACTATAAGGTTAGGTTTCCAAAATTTGATTTCTAAATTTGGAGAATATGTATACGATAAACGAAAAGTGTTTTGATGAATATACAGGATGAACCAGAATAACCAGAATTTTTTTAAAAATTAAAAAACAATTTTTAGCCAACGATCATACCACGTTGAATACACCAGTTCCCGTCAGATCACTGAAGTTAAGCAACGTCAGGCGTGGTCAGTACTTGGATGGGTGACCGCTTGGGTCGATGGGAACACCACGTATCGTTGGCTCTTTTATCCGGCCCAACCCAGGCTTGGTAAGGTCAATGTGGGTAGCTGGTTTGCAAGTTTCCAGCGAATGGAGGGTAAAACCCCCGTCTTGAATGACCTATAGATGTTAAAGAGACGTTAAGCCAAATTAAAAAAAAAAAAAAAAAATAAACAATTTATTTAAAAATTTTTTTATCATCTAAGTTTTTCCGAAAGTTATCTTTCTCAGTATATACATACACACACACATACAACATATTTCCCTTTTATATTGTTATAAGTATATAATAGATAGGACCTTCATAATGTTTCAAAGTCATCTATTTCCAAACCTCAAATTATTCGATGGTAAGAAATTTGACTCTGACTTTGAGGTAGGTAATATAAACCTCGACAAATCATGTTACGCCATTCCTATACATAGACATTTATAGCCAAACAATTTCTTTAAGTCTGGGGGCGATGCCCCCCCCCCCACTCAGACATAAAGAAATTGTTTGAAGAAATTGATTGTCGAAACACTTTTCTCAAATTTGGTGTTTATAAATACTACTGACATCCATGATGATCATAATTTGGATCCTCTATCGCCCCCCCCCCCNTTGAGCTCAATGCTTGATAGCCCCCCCCCCCTCAACTGAAGACCTGTATACGCCTCTGGTTAGAAAGGGCATCCAGTGATTTAGAAAACTCTGCTTCAAACCAATGATAAGACGTCAGCAAAATGCAAGTTCCTATGGATAATGTGAAAAGCAAGCGAGAATGACCGTGCCAGGAAAAGTACAGACAAAGAGAGTAGGTACAGAACAGAAGGTTATAGCATGGTAGAATTAAGGAAAGCAATGCCGACCCGAAATAGAATTAGGACAGGGTGAAGTTGAAGAAGACCCTGTATACATATGGGTACAGTGTACACTGTACATAGTGTACATTGCTTATCAATACTCAATCAATAATTTATTTCCTGTAAATGCATCCCTGCACGCTGACCCGTTTGACCAGTGACACTCTGAGGTAGAGAACCTAAGAAATGACAATATTAAACACAAGGATGAAACTTGAAAACTGCGTTTATATCATAGATCCAAAATTGCAAAGCTCGTCAGATGTGAAAATTTCTCCAAATATTTACAGCAAACCTGCAACTATGCTCGGAATTTCATTTTTAGTCATTTTCTCTGGATTTTCAACGTTGGAAAATTTACAGGTAAATTTGTCTACAAGGTGTTCTAAAGTTAGTGAGCAATGAAATCTTCATTCTTAATCAGGAGTAGTGGTGCACACAAGAGGAGGGGTTTAAACCTTTAATTACTCTCACCATTTCAATTCTGTAATGCAAAGTACCTAAAATAGTTTATTGAAATTCATAGATAGATATTTTTTGGAGGTACCTTAACTGGACCAGAATGGCGACTTTAGGGACATGCGTGTATCAAAAAAGACACGTTGGTCATGCACAAAAATATGTATCCTGAAGACCCCGGAGACACCTCAACACTTATAACGGTCATCAAAAGCCGGCGATCGTTATAAGCGTTGTAGTGTGAAGTACTCATGTACTCACACGTGCTTGCCAGACTCTCTTGTTTCAACATTTCTACCATGATTATAAAGGTTGCCCACCTAGTTTGATATTTTTTACTATATTTTTATTTTTTTACAATATTTTTTACCTATCTAATTGCTCTGAGATATTGGAAGGACAGTTTTCCTTTAATTCTCTATCATTCGTATCCGTGGACGATTTTTTCTTGAAACACTGAAATGTAGCATTAGCATCGAGGCAATCAAGACAGTTCCATTAGGTGTGGGTCCTAACACTGTGTAAATACAGAGCCTTTTAAGAAACTCTATTTTAAACCAAAGATGAAAGATCATCACCAAAATGCAGTTCCTACGCAGTTTTTATGTAAGAAGCAAACGAGAGTTACCGTGCTAAGAAAGGGTACAGCTAAAGAGACTAAACAGAAGATTGTGGCATGGAGAGCAATACCGACTCCAAGTAGAATTGAGGACAATGTGAAGTCAAGAAAGAAGACTATTTGAGTGGCCACCCCGCGCCAGAAAAAATTCAAAGTTAAAACAAAGATTTAAACAAAGTTAAAACAAATTATTGTTACAGAAAACTCTTCTGGCAAGTGTTCAATATGAAAAACCAGAATTCACCGGTGATGGGTACACCAGTTTGAGTATCCTCTACTCAGTATTCGCCATCAGTATTTGGTTCTCACCATCCATTATCAGCATAACTGGACCTGTGGTGGCAATGGTGATTGGTGCGACTGCTTATGTGTAGGTATAGATTTAATTTTAAGGGTAGTATACAACCTAGAAACGTATTAAGTAGGTGGTGCGTAATTTACATCTAATCTGATAATGGCGGAGGGGATAGCCACCCCCACGCCAAAAAAATCTGGAAGATTAAAATACGCAGGAAATCCTGAGTAATTTTTATGTATGTCATTTTACGAAATGCGATACTTCGTTAGCTTCATTGCAAAAAACAACTTATAATGTTTCCGTTCTAAGTGTGATTTTACATGTTAATAGTAATCCCCCCAAACAACTACTTCGCGGTAAAAAGTTCCCGAAAAGTCATTAGTCAGAAAAAGCACTGAAATCTAAACAGCTCCTTAACAACTCTAACTCATTAAGTTTTGATTTCAGTGTTTTTGTGACTAATGAATTGACAGGAACCGCGAAGAGGTTTTTTGAGGGGATTTCAATTTTTATTGAAAGGGTCTATTTATGTGTTCGTCGTAATTTCAAACGATTTCAGTGCTTTCTGTAAGTAATGACTTGTCGCGAACTTTTTAGCTTTCTAGCTAATACTGAATTGTACTTCTCAATTTTGAACTTACGTTCTCACCTACCCTAGAGTGAAAACGGCTCCTATTTACTTAGAAAATCAATATTTTAGACAAGGACGTTATTTTTGTACTGCGGAACATATTTGTTTCAAATTTCAGCTTTCTAGTTTATCCTGAAGTGTACTTCTCAATTTCGGACTTTTGTTCGACCGACGAGGGTGCTGGCGAATAAAATTCACACCGACGAGGGTGCTGGCGAATAAAATTATTCCTTACCGACACAATACATAATCATAAATTTGAGTATTTTATTTTCCTGACCCCCCCCCCCNAAACATCGTAGTCTAAAGTGATACTGTCCGAAGTTACGTCCATCTTTTAGTGCCCCCCCCCCGCGCAAATGCAGCGTGACTGGAATTTTATGTCGGAATATAACAATAGCAAGACTCCCTTATACTGACATTGGAGCTGATTTGTACAATTATACGTTTTATGGCGCAATAAACTTTGCTTTTATAATATAGCCCTTCCTTCCCCCAGCACATAGACATTCTATTCCTACTAGTGATCGTACCAGTTGAATAATCAACGGAAATAGTTGTTACTGGACCCCCGACAAATTTAATTTTTAATAAAAATTCAATAAAACTTCCTTCTTCATTTCAGATTATTTCCGATCACATTCATTTTGGAGTCCACATTTTTCCTTTATTTTGGTGCCTTCATGAACGGGATAGGCTCTTCTCTCTTATGGACGGGACAAGCTAATTATTTGATTCTAAATTCTAAACCTGGAATAGTTTCAAAAAACGTTGGGCTGTTCTGGATATTTTATATGATGGGGTATGTACCAAATTTTGTATGACACCAAATTCAAAAATGATTTCGTTGTCGTCGACTTGTTTTTATTTTTATTATTATTCATGAACCTTTGGAATCGGAGCATAAAAAATACCCTCCCCCCTCAAAATTTCATATATTACGTTTCGACGTGCGAAGAATCCAAAAATCGAATAAAATAACGTTTTTTGTACGCTTACACTTTTCGTTGACCGATTTTGATGAACTTTGTCGTATAAGTCCCGTGTGGGTCTTAATTGTGCCCCAACTTTTCGTTACTGTCTGTCACATATATAGGGCTCCATACTAGTATTTCTGTATGGAACCTACATACTCATATATGTGACTTACAGTAATTCGAACCACAATTATTTGTGGACGAATCCAATGGAGGTGGCGAGATTTCTTAATCTCCCAACAGATGAGATGTGATTAGATGGACCTGCTGCTACTGCAACAACAATTAGATCCCAACTGGGAGCCAAATGCCAAATTTCATACAAATTTGACAACGCTAAGTGAAAAAGGAGCCGCACGGGGTGAATGGTGTACGGTGTACACGGGGGGTGGCGGACAAGTGGATTTTTTATACGATTTTTGGAGTCATTGACATCAATAATGTCAATGAAGACTAGATGTATGAGAATGCGGATCTGAAGATCTTGTTGCTTAATGCTAAAGTTTTTAATTGTCATCTTGGGGGCTAATAATTGTCATGAGCCACCAGAACCATGTCAATAATATGACGTGTTTGGTGACTATACAAAACTTTTGTCTGAAGGATAACTTTAAATATTTTTTTAATTTTCGTCTTGTGACTTTTTCAAAATAGATTTTGAAAGATTTTCACTGCAATATAATTACGTTAGTCAGATAATAAAATTGTAGAGTTGCTTTCTGTATTATTTTATACCATTAGCTTAGGTGGACTCGGCCCGTGATTTATTTTATCCCCCTCAAGTAACATCTCACAATCTCAAGTATGACCTATTTTCACTATGGAAGTTATTAAGTTAAGTACCTAGGTATATTTAAATTAGAAGAAATTAAGCCTTCAGAAATATACGACTTATACCTCAAATGCACAAATATGGACACGACGCTTGACGAACTGTGTCCATTTTTGTAATTCTTTCAATTTACAGAATGTTACCAGGAAACCTGTTCGCCTATTTTGCATTCAAAGACAAAAGAAAACACATCGACAAATGGACCCGAGTTTTTATACTGACGGTTTTATCTATAATGATGGGTATTGGCGTTATCATCATGTACTTCTTGAGGAGGCCTCGCATCAGAAATCAAATTGTTGAACAGCACCAAGGAGAAATTTTGATCATCAAATCAAGTCCTGGCCGGGCATTCAAAAATGCTATCAGACTTTGTGCGAGCCAACAAATGTTGTGGCTTATGTTGCCTTTTTGTTATGCTGGTAAGTTTTTAACAGAAAAAAATGCTATCAGACTTTGTGCGAGCCAACAAATGTTATGGCTTATGTTGCCTTTTTGTTATGCTGGTAAGTTCTCAACAGAATTTCAAATGTCATAAAAAATAGACTCTCGAGAGGAAGGTAATCACTAAGCGAGGTTAATGCCTGATGCATTTTATACTATCCAACCTTAGAGCTCTATTTCTATGAGGTCAAATACTAAAATTAATTAGGAAAACATGCTGCCTCAACTTGGGATTGAACCCACGTTGGCCTGTTTACAAGATGAGTGCTTAACCACTATGTTACCGGGACACTATTTCAATTTCAATGACACCCTTCGGGTACTAAACAGCATCCCGTTGCGCAATAATTTCAACATAATTATCTTTCGTGTAGGTATATCTACAGTTTACATTACGTTAGCAATTGACATTCAAGTAAAGGGAAAAAATTGAACTTTTTGACGAAACCTGGTAGAGTCCCATTCTCTACTCTGTCATGGAAGTACCAACAGCCTCATTTCAAGGTGGTGCGGAAGTGAACGTCGAGTCAGGAATTTTTACAGTAATTCCCCGTAGTGCAAGATGGGAACTACTTTTCGGTGGAATGTCAATCATGGAGTGAGCTAAAGCTGTAGATACCCGCATCTGCCACTGGATAGTAGTGGACTGGTCCTTCATGTTGGGGGTTGGGCGTAGGGCTAAAGTCTCGATCCCTTACGGGAATGCCCTACAGGGCAAAATATTACAAATTCTCAATATTTTTCTCGGAATGAAAACGGATTGTCAAGAATACGAAATAGGATTTTACTAACAAACATGAATATTAGACACCGGAAAAACTCAAAACTAAAGAACTAAAACTTGTCACCTGGAATGTAAGAACCTTGGCAAAATGCAAGAGGTGACAAGAGAAATGTTGAAATACAAGCTTGACAATATTACACTACAGAAAATAAGATGACAAGGACAAGGCAGGACTGAAAAGAAAGATTTTCGTTTAATCTATATTGGACCTGGAAAAAGAACGGGGCAAATTGGCACGGGTTTCATCATCAACAAATCTGTAAGAAATAGTAGATAATATCATGGAATATGAGACTGTCAATGAGATCACTATGCAAGATCCGACTAAAAGTAAAGTTTAGAAATACAAGTATTGTCTCAGTGCATGCATCAAGGAAAAATCTGAAGATGGAAAAGAAACTTTCTATCATAACCTAAAAAGAATATTGTCACACGTTCCAAGTTACGATGTGGCCATTGTCATGTGCGATTTTAACGTTCAGGTTGGAAGCATGGAAGATTTTAACGTTCAGGTTGGAAGCATGGAAGATTTTAACGTTCAAGTTGGAAGCATGGAAGATTTTAACATTCAGGTTGGAAGCATGGAAGATCAAAACGAAGTAGCGGGAAGGAAATCGTTGCATGAACAAAATAACAAAAACGGCGATTATCTGACTAACTTTGCATCAATCTTTTCATCAGGAGTACATCTATTCCACAAAAAATATTCACCTAGGAACTATACCTGGAAAGGATGAAGTCAATCAAATAGATCATGTTCTTGTTTCAAAGGGGCATTATATATCCATAACTGATGTAAGGGCGTACAGGGGACCCAACATTGATTCAGATCACTACTAGTGAAAAAAGTATATAGAGAAACACTTTTTGTATTGCAAACTCTCAAGAGAACAAAACGAATCAAGTAGAATACAGCCTAATTGAAAATAGCTGGAGAAATACCCAACCGATATCAAGATGGTGTAAAGGTTTATTGAAAACTAATTAGAAGAATAAATGAACCCATTAGAGTGGATGAAAATGAATGGTGCAGACACAACAACGAAATCAGTGACATATTCAATGGGGAAGATATAGTCAAGTTTATCAAATCACGAAGACCAAAATATTTTGGACACGTGCATCCACAGGAGGAGTCCAGGATGCTCAAATCTTTAACATTATATAGCAATAGAAAGAAAGGGAGACCTAGATTAAGATGGTTGTATGACATACAAAATGACCTGCAAATAATAAGAGTGATCAATGACAGAATTGAGTGCGACGCATCGTTCAGGAGGCCAAGACCAACCCCGTGCTTTAGTGCTATTTGGTGAGGTAAGAGTAATATAACATGCTGTAATGTAGTTTCAACGGATAGAACGCTGAAAGCTGTCATGAAGGTAGATATTTACATGGAATTAACGGAAAAACTATTTATATTTAAACTCTTTAAATCCGAGTGCTCAAAAATGATGCCGCTTTATGAAATTAAGTCTTGATTTAAGACATAAGTGGGTACTTAAATACAATTAAAGGGTCAATATATATTATAGTTAAATTATATTTTAATATTATGGTTCATGTTTTTCTTCTTATTCCAGGTCTACAATTGACCTTCTATTCAATCATTTACTCTGTCATCACACTGAATTCATATTATCGTCCACCTTTCGCTTTTTATTCCAGGTCTACATGTGACATTCTATTCAAGCGTTTACTCTGTCATCACACTGAATTCATATTATTGTTCAGCTTTTGCTTTTCATTTCAGGTCTACATGTGACATTCTATTCAAGTGTTTATTCTGTCATCACAGTGAATTCATATTATCGTTCACCTTTTGCTTTTTATTCCAGGTCTACATGTGACATTCTATTCAAGCGTTTATTCTGTCATCAGAGTGAATTCATATTATCGTTCACCTTTTGCTTTTTATTCCAGGTCTACATGTAACATTCTATTCAAGCGTTTACTCTGTCATTGCAGTGAATTCATATTATCGTTCACCTTTTGTTTTTTATTCCAGGTCTACAATTGACCTTCTATTCAATCATTTACTCTGTCATCACACTGAATTCATATTATCGTCCACCTTTCACTTTATATTCCAGGTCTACATGTGACATTCTATTCAAGCGTTTACTCTGTCATCACACTGAATTCATATTATTGTTCAGCTTTTGCTTTTCATTTCAGGTCTACATGTGACATTCTATTCAAGCGTTTATTCTGTCATCACAGTGAATTCATATTATCGTTCACCTTTTGCTTTTTATTCCAGGTCTACATGTAACATTCTATTCAAGCGTTTACTCTGTCATCATAGTGAATTCATATTATCGTTCACCTTTTGCTTTTTATTCCAGGTCTACATGTGACATTCAAGCATTTACTCTGTCATCACAGTGAATTCATATTATCGTTCACCTTTTGCTTTTCATTCCAGGTCTACATGTGACATTCTATTCAAGCATTTACTCTGGCAAAACACTGAATTCATATTATTGTCACCTTTTACTTTTTATTCCAGGTCTACATGTGACATTCTATTCAAGCGTTTACTCTGTCATCACAAAGAATTGATATTATCGTCCACCTTTCGCTTTTTATTTCAGGTCTACATGTGACATTCTATTCAAGCGTTTAGTCTGTCATCACAGTGAATTCATATTATTGTTCACCTTTCGCTTTTTATTCCAGGTCTACATGTGACGTTTTATTCAAGCGTTTACTCTGTCATCACAGTGAATTCATATTATCGTTCACATTTCGTTTTTTATTCCAGGTCTACATTTGACATTCTTTTCAAGCGTTTATTCTGCCAGTGTTGGATTTACATTAAAGATGGGAGAGTCAACCAAACAACTGGTTCCATTGGCGGGATTTTTGACGGGAATTGGAGAAATAACAGGTTTGTTCCGGGTAGATTATCTTGAGATCCTTATTTGGTAGTTACCAACAGGGTCGGATACATAGCGCGGGATAAGAGGTAAGTAACCTTTTAAAGTCGACCAATAACGCTTTACCGTAAGTGAGATGTGATAGCTTATATATTGCTAAGCGCAATATTAGCCATGTAAGGGTACACCCGTAAAAATACCAAGTATCTTTGTTTGATACAACGAAACGACGGGTGAGCATTGGCCCCATCATAATGTTTCGCGCCGTGTTATCTTATTTAATAAATCCAGACCCTTCTAGATCGGCAGCTAGCGTACATTTTTCCCTCATAAGGTACCCATTTGGCGAGTTGTGCCTTTTATTTTCAACATATTTTCTTTATATATTTATGTTTATTATTTAATTAAAAAATATAATCAAAACAAAATAAAGAAATATGGTACCCCACTTGAAAACTCATTTATGGGTATAAATGAGTTTGTGTTAAGTGGGGTTTGGTGAGTACATTCAGAAAACCTGAGTCTTAGTTGCCAAACCGGGGGCTTTATCCCGTGGGAAGGTTTTAAAAAAGTGACCGATTGGGTCCATGGCCGCTCAGTGGGGGGGACAAAGGGCACAAAATGTGCCGGGCCCGGGCTCCTGAAGGGGCCCTGGACCAGCGGATTTTTTTACTGATAATAAAAAAATAAATTAAAACAATATGCCAAATACAACTTCAAATAGGTCAATTAATGTGCCTAATAGAGATCCTAAATCTATGTCCAAAAAGGTAAAAAAAAATGTGTACCATGTCTATTATCTACTCGTGTAGAACACCCTCACCGCAGCTTGATCATCCCCAATTAGGTTTACTGAATCATTGCATTTGATATAGTGCTTGTGTAATGTGTAATCCTGTAGATTTATACTTAATCTAAGTTTTTAATAATAATTACTTATTGGAAACTATTGGAGTTAAACTTTGAATCTATGTTAACTATTAGTTTAAATAATTAAATAGATTAACAATTCCTTGGAAAAGTCACTAGTCAGCTTTTTATAAAACAGCACATTGAGACCTGCGTTTTAAAAAATATTCAAAGCCTTTTGCACGTGAAGATAACCGGTTCAATTCTCGTGCGGGTTTTTCAGTAGTGCTAGGAAAAATTTGGAGGCTCCCCTTCAAGTTTTTTCGGTGCCCTCCGAAGTGTGCAAAATATAATGTATCGAAGTTAGAGGATAGGAGGCCTTCAAAAGGGTTCCTCGGGGATCGTGGGGGGTCTTTACGCCAGTCTTAGGTATTTTTTCCTATTATTTTACCATTTGTTACATTCTGGAATATTTTCTATACATGAGATAATACTTTTTATGCCTAGGTATAATTTTGACCGAAATCTGGACCATGCAGGCTCTTTTATTTGGTTTAGGAGGTTTCCGCCTCTATTGAAACGTTCTGCCCTAATCAACTTCGGTGTTTTCTTGACTGTAACTGGAAAGGTTGACTAGGTATTAATAATTTCTAAATAAATCTTTAGTTTCTATTGACTAATATTGTGATTGATAAATAATTAGTTAAAAGCAATTTTAAAATAATAAACAATAAAATAGTTTTGACTTCTATAAACATTGGTAACTGTCATAACGTAGGTGTATTTAATTTTTTTAAAAAAAGAAAAGTTTTTAAACAGTGAGGTTAATTTAGGCAAGCCATTTGAAGAACGCAGTTTTTTATTTATTGTGTTGATCTCATAATATTTTTCTTGACGTAAATAGTTTTAATTAATAATTGATTAATTCAAATATCAAATATTAACTTTTTTCACTTAATGATGATCTAATTATTTTAATATACGAGTATATCTATACTTATAAATCGCAAAGCCCAGTTTACCAACTGGGCTAACTGATAATCAATGTAGCTCCACGATACTCGATGGCTAAACGTAGAGACTTGAAACTTGGCAAAAGATCCCTTTTAGTATTAAAGTGTGTAATAAGAAAGGAAAAAATCGAAAGTTCAAGTGGGAGCAAGTTACCGCCAAAAAT
>CM022877.1:22336334-22353927 GCA_012654025.1 Pachypsylla venusta
TGGATAAATAAAATATTGAAAAAACTAATCTGTCACAACAAAATATAACAAAGTTTTGATCAGGTTTGCTGGTACCATATGGTACCACTGGGCGCTTATGGGTTAATATCAAATGCTGATGTTGACTCGCCATCTACTTTGACTTTGCATTTGGATTCCTGGATACTTAGCTCGGCTAGTTTAATGAGTTTTTGTTAAATTCCAAATCTGTTCATTTTTCCCAGATTTTAACTCTATCCAGACTATCGTAAGCTTTGGCAAAGTCTACAAATAAAAAGTGACACGATTTGTTGTGTTCCCAGATTTTGCAAAGGATTCTCTGATAATGAAAATTTGATCTGATGTTGATCTACCTCTTACAAAACCCGCTTGGTGTTCTTCAATTATAGTTTCGGTATATTCTTCGAGACATTTTTGAAATATTTTAGAAAGCACTTTGTAGGTATTATTGAGTAGGGCAATTCCTCTGTAGTTATTACAGTCCAGTTTATCCCCCTTTTTGTGGATAGGGACTCTTCTTACTTTTAATTAATAAATAAGCAGAAACACATAAAATAGGCAGCCAGTTGTGGTCGTTAAAATAGTTGGGGAGAAACAGTCTTTATTGGTTCTAATCTGCATATTTTGTCTCCAGTATCAGCCGTATAACTCATGGGAATTTTTGGTCCGATTTGGCACTTCAAAAAGCCGTCTGGCTTGAGAAAAGCCCGCGAAGAATCGTCTAAGTTTGTTAATTTTGGAATCCAGAGATAATTCCGCATATTTTGGCACCGGTTCCAGCCTTATGAGGTAAATTGGGGCCCAATTTGGCACTTTTAAAAACCGTCTGGGTTGAGGAGAGCCCCCGGTAAACCATCTTAGTTTGGTATATTCGAGGTCCCGGGACCATTCCGCATCTTTTGGCACCGGTTCCAGCCGGCTACCTTATGAGGTAAATTTTGTCCTCTTATTCATAAAAGGTCGTCTGGTTTGAGGAAAGCCCCCGAAGAACCGTCTTAGTTTGGTATTTTTGGAAGCCTGAGATGATTCCGCATCTTTTGGCACCGGTTCCAGCCGGGTACCTTATGAGGTAAATTTTGTCCCAATCGGTCACTTTTTAAAACCTTCCCACGGGATAAAGCCCCCGGTTTGGCAATTAAGACTCAGGTTTTTTGAATGTACTCACCAATCCGCATCGAAGACATAACTCCCCAAATGGGTACCTTATGAGGTATGAAAAATGTACGCTAGCTCCCGGTCTATTCAGGAAAAAATTATTCTTAATATATAAATCAGAAATCTAGTTTAAGAAAATTATCAGGAAAAAATGGCAAACAGTTTTCGATTTTTTTTTTTTTTTTTTTTTTTTTTTTTTTTTTTGGCTTAAAGTTTCTTTAACATTTTTTGGTCATTCTAAACGGGAGTTTTACCCTCCATTCGCTGGAAACTTACAAACCACCTCTACTCAATTTGACCTCACCCAGACTGGGTTGGTCTGGCTTCTCGAGGGTGTGATGCCGGCAAACCTACGTGGGCACCCACTTGGTAAAACCCGCTGGACGTTGCTTAACTTCAGTGATCTAACAAGAACTGGTGTATTCAACGTGCCATAAACACTGGCTTAATGAGTTAATGACCAGTACCTATCAATGTTCTGATTTTTCTTATTTATTTTAAAGGCGGTATGTTGCCATTTCTTTTGAACAATCGGAAATGCTGTGGCCTTAGTCTGATTATGCTGACCGGAATCCTTAGCAACTTGTTCAGCTATGGAGTAACCTACATCAATATACCAAATGTGGCGCCTTTTGGAAACACTTGGGATTCAGCCATTATTCCACCAAAGTAGGTACCTAGTGTGATTATGCTGACCGGAATTCTTAGCAACTTCTATGGAGTAACCTACATCAATATACCAAATGTGGCGGCTTTTGGAAACACTTGGAATTCAGCCATTATTCCACCAAAGTAGGTACCTAGTGTGATTATGCTAGGTTTAGGTGATTGCTGTGTTCACACTGAAATTTATTCTATTCTTGGTACTATCTATCCAGGGGAGAGTGCTGAAGTTTTTGCTGTATTCAAATTTGTGAGGGTAAGAAGTAGTGGTTTTCCTTATTTCATTTCGATACGATTACCACAATTTGATACGCTTAGGAACCTATTTATGCAGAGGTTGAAAAAAATTAACGTCTAGTGGTAATAACAACTGTACCACCCCCGGCGCGACGAACGAACAGATTTTTAATTGATTTTTAGTTGTGGTATGTTTTTTTTTTTCGTGATCGATTCCATAGATTCATTTTTTGATATTTTGCGTTTCAAGGTAGAAATGGTAGAATCCCAAGATCGACCATAGAATCCCAAGATCGAATGAAAAAAAAAAAATCGTTTGTCCGCCGCGATGGACACTTTTGCCAATGGACAATGGCGCTGTCAAGATTTGAAAATAAGAACCCTAAAAGTCCTTTCAAAAGTCGCCGGAAAAAGAAACGATTCTTATTGGTTGAGAGTTGCGGCAAAATATCATAGTATGCTTCTATACCGAAACTTTTCGACACTTTGTTTTTGCGTTTTTTTAAACTCTTATCTGCTACTGTTTCATGTTTCAGTGTTTATGTACTGCCGCTGATTTCTACTGCAGTTCTATCATAGGACTTCACACACAACTCTTCATTCAAACTCTCTTTGCAATTCTTTGTCTGCTCTGTTACATTGTAATTCAGATCAAATATATGAAACCAACATCAACTGGTCACGTGAAGAATAGTGCCATCCGCAGGTCAAATTTGAAGACTCTATGTGTGAATTCCTCGGCAAAACACATCCGGGAACCAGTGAGATTAAATAGAACCCCCATTATACGTAACTTAACGCAGAGTAATCATACTGATGAATCTGCGAGCGCTCAAGATAGTGTTAATCAGGATCTATTAACGCGGGGTAATCATATTGATGAATCTGCGAGCGCTCAAGCTAGTGTTAATCAGGATCTATTAACACGGAGTAATCACATTGATGAATCTGCGAGCACACAAACCACTTTCTCTGTAGATCAATTAGCACAGTATCGTCACATTGAGAAATTGGAAGGTGCTCAAGCTAGTGCTTTCCAGGATGTATTAACACAGAGTAATAACATTGATATTTGTGCGAGCGTTCTAAATACTCCTTTTGTAGATCACTTAGCTCAGGAATATCACATTGATGAATCAGAGAGCGCTCAAGCTACTCCTTTTGTAGCTCACTTAGTACAAATTAATGACACTGAGAAATCAGTGAGCAATCGAGCTATGCCTTTTATGAGTGTCCTGACGGGCGAAGGACCTGAACACCAAACATGAGGACAGTGGAGAGGATATGAAGTGTCCAAAGATACATATAGAAAATTTTATATTTAAATAACATTACCATCACATTTGATGTTACACACGAGACCGCAGTTCCCTACTAAATGTGTAACCATCAACTTGAAAAAACTCTGCCAATTGACATATGTGTTTATTAGGTATTTTACTGACTTGTAACGTAAAATGTCAAATATTGAAAGGAGGGGGTTATGTCCCGATACCAAATGTTAATTATTGAAAATAATAAACCACAATGTATTGAAGTCAATGGAGATTATGTTGAAAATAAGACACAGGAGGTTTTTATTTTCCTTCTCCATCTAGGTTAGCCCACGTACTTTGGAACCGTACTCAGACCTGTCACAAACCTTCAAACTAACGATTCAACTTAGCTAGTTAAATCGTTGTACAAAAGCATGTAAAAATAATTAATTTAATAGTTAGTAGCACAACGACAACGCACAACGTGGAAACCCAATAGAAAGTGTGGAAACTCAAACAATCACATTTGGACGGCCACCAGAATGCGCCAATTCACACACAGGTAACATTAAGACTATGCACACCAACGCGGGACATGCTCGTCATTATTGTTACCGATGTTTAGATTACAGTATGGAGTGTGCAATGTGTGCATACCTTATTAGTGACAAGGATTTTTGTTTGAGAAAACAATTTTCAATATTTTTATTTTTGTCAAATCGACTTTTTCAATGAATTAAGCAAGTTTCTTCATTTTCTGTTCTATTCGTTGTACTTTCAATGTGTTGAATTAGGCAAGTTTCTTCATTTTCTGTTCTATTCGTTGAATTTTTCAATGTGTTGAATTAGGCAAGTTTTCTCATTTTCTGTTCTATTCGTTGTATTTTCAATGTGTTGAATTAAACAAGTTTCCTCATTTTCTGTTCTATTCGTTGTATTTTCAATGTAATGAATTAAACAAGTTTCCTCATTTTCTGTTCTATTCGTTGTATTTTCAATGTGTTGAATTAAACAAGTTTCCTCATTTTCTGTTCTATTCGTTATATTTTCAATGTAATGAATTAAACAAGTTTCCTCATTTTCTGTTCTATTCGTTATATTTTCAATGAATTAAACAAGTTTCCTCATTTTCTGTTCTATTCTTTATATTTTCAATGTGTTGAATTAAACAGGTTTCCTCATTTTCTGTTCTATTCGTTGCATAGTAGATTAAAATAAATAATAAAATATGATATTGTAATTTATAAAGAGTGTTTCTCCTTTATTTGCAAGGTTTAGTGTTTTGTTTACAAATGATTCCATTTAACAAATAATTATATCTAAGGCGAACAGTCCAAAATATACAGGGTTGTAACAGATAATCAATGCAATTGAGGATTACACACAGGGTGTAACAGATAATCAATGCAGTTGAGGATTACACACAGGGTGTAACAGATAATCAATGCAATTGAGGATTACACACAGGGTATATCAGATAATCAATGCAATTGAGGATTACACACAGGGTGTAACAGATAATCAATGCAACTGAGAATTACACACAGGGTGTAACAGATAATCAGTGCAATTGACGATTACAAACAGGGTGTAACAGATAATAAATGCAATTGAGGATTACACACAGGGTGTAACAGATAATGAATGCAACTGAGAATTACACACAGGGTGTAACAGATAAGCAATGCAATTGAGGATTACAAACAGGGTGTAACAGATAATCAATGCAATTGAGGATTACACATAGGGTGTAACAGATAATCAATGCAATTGAGGATTATAAACACGGTGTAACAGATAATCAATGCAATTGAGGATTACACACAGGGTGTAACAGATAATCAATGCAATTGAAGATTCTCATTAAAAAAATATTACAAAATCAATGTTGATTTTCATTTCCACTAAATGATCAAATACATTGGGGCCACAAAAATATTATTTCAAAACTAGACAATTGAAAATGTGTTTTGTTTGAATGTCTTTGGTGACATAAATCAAAAACGATACATGGGAAAAAATAAAAATTGAAAAAAATGGTTTGCGATCACAAAAAAGTTGTGAATTTTTTAGAAGTAAAATCAATAAAGCAGCAAATCATGTTCTCAATTTTTTTTCAAATTCTAATAATTACTTAGATATAGTAAAAAACTGACTCCGATGGCGGTCATTTTGTTTTTTTAGCGTAGAACCTAAACGCACGATTTTTGATGTGGACAACATTGAAATCGTGATAGTTGAAATGAAGAGATTAAGACCACCTCCACTTGCATAGTAGACCTGTACAGGGAAAGAGAATTGAGAATACTCTAACAAGGGATAAAAGTTAGTGGACAAAAACGTGGCCGACATATACTTAAGCCAGGAATTTAGGCTGTCACATAAATTATTGTTTTTATATATCTGAGCTGCATATTTTTTTTTTATAGTGCATTTTTGTGATGACGGAGAATTCCGTTTTAACGACCAATTTGAGTGTGGTCTGCAAGGGTTTGGTAATGGCTTTCGGCTAATCGGAACACATTTTCCTAGTATGCTCGTTGTCAGCTACAATAATTCCATATATTGATTTTCAATGGGCGTTATGGAGTAGTTTTAACCCCTTTGGACGAAGCCGGCAGTCTTAGGTACAGACTAGTTCTGGCCAGCATGTCTGTTAAATGTTTCTCCGACTGCTGACAAAAAAAATAATACCACATTCATCAATGGATGTTGTAGAGTTGGGTGTCGCTAGCTCTTAAGACTATACCACGGAAGCCTTAACTCAAAAAGAATTGGGACACCCTGTATATTTACAGCATAATAATACAAAAGCTCAAGCTGGTCACACACGATCAAGTTTGAAGGGCCGGATTAAGGTTACTTGATATTAGTAGCTATTATTTTGGATGTCGCCGCGCCTCGCCTGCGTGACTCCTAATAAAAATATTGTTGTAGCGCTGTTCCTCTTAGAATCAACGACGCGGCCTATTTTTACAAGGATTGATACCAGTTGCAGAAAAGGTTTCCAGGATGTCCTGGAGTGAAGAACCAGCCATGGTGAAGATGTGTAACTCGACTTGCTTCAGTGTAAAATATGGGGGTAGGGAGGGTACGAGATCACAAGCTGGTTATGAGTTACTCTGCAACCCCACTGTAGAGTTTCTCATTCCATCATCTTCTTTATAGGCTGGATTTGACTGAAAGGATCCCAAACCACAAGTCCTACAATAGTATTGTGCAAGTCCCTTGATCGTGTGTGGACCAGTCTTACATAGAACATACCTATATACAGTGTAATTCAGTAAAATATATAAAACGATATGAAATAGCGGGAAGACGTTCATAATAGAGATACGAGTGACAAACGCAAGTAAATACTTGCCTAACACGCCTGACAGACACAAGTTTATACTTGCTCGCTTTACACGTATGGCAAACTTAAATAATTATTTAGTCGTTTTGACGACTGATAAACGCAAGTAAATAACACGACTCATAAACGCAAATAAATACTTACTCGCTTTACACGACTTACAAACGCAAGTAAATACTTACTCGATTTACACGACTGACAAACGCAAGTACTTACTCGCTTTACACGACTGATAAACGCAAGTAAATACTTACTCGCCTTACATGACTGATAAACGCAAGTAAATACTTACCCGCTTTACACGCTGATAAACGCAAGTAAATACTTACTCGCTTTACACGCTGATAAACGCAAGTAAATACTTACTCGCTTTATACGACTGATAAACGCAACTAAATACTTACTCACTTTTGACATACCGTCTTGTCACTGGAAAGCGTGAAGGAACAAAAAAAATTGTTCGATGATCTAGCGACATGTGTAATTAAATGAATATTTAATTCTCAGAAGTTTTTTTTTTAACTAAGCAGCATTCACACTAAGCAGTGACAGTGCCGGCAAGTTATTCCCGCTGATCGTGAGCACACAGGATGCACTTTCTCGTGCCGCTCTGGTATGAACATGTTCCTTCAAATACCTGGAAGAATATTTTAAATTTTACCGGGCGGATCACTTGCCGGTCACGGCACTGTCACTGTTTAGGGCCGCTTCTACCAAAATAGCCAACACTGAGTTCGCGACTCAACCCGAGGTTCGCTAGTGTGCCAACACTCGATTTTTGAGAGATTCACTTTTTCAAAGGCGGAATTTTTTTGAATATTTTTCAAAAAATCAGAGATGTGTCTATAATTCTAGATACGAACTAAGTAGTAATATAAAAGTGAAGTAAAATAATATGACAAGAGATAAAAATAAAATAAATTATTTCTGTAGGATTTTTTGCTGTTTTTCGTGAGGATATTTTCGAAATTTCTCATGTAATTTATTTTTCATGGATTTTTAAATTAAAGATTTTAGATAGGTTAACATTTTTGTCAAAAATGTCATACGTAGTGCGGAGGAAAAAAATTGGGCAAAATAAAAAGATATCAAAACATGAAGAGGAATAATATATTGGCTCAAACATCATATCCAAACCTGCAGGGAGGATATAAATCGCAAATTTTGCGATCAAATCATTGAAAAAAATAGTATCGATATTACGAGTATTTTAAACAAAATGAAGGGAAAATAATGAAGTCCAATTGTTTACATATGAGATTTTATTGCAATTTTTTTAAACATCTGTGAAAAATAAATTACATGAGAAATATTGAAACTATTCTCGCGAAAAACAACAACAAAAATTCCATAGAAGTAATTCATTTTTATCTCTCGTCAATTTATTTTACTTCATTTTTATATCGCTAATTCGTATCTAGAATGATAGACACATCAGTGATTCTGAAAAACCAAAAATACAAACAGGTTTACGATGTTGCCAAAGTAAATTTATGAAACACCAAATCAACTCTGAATATTTTTGGCAGAAGCCAAATTGAGAGAGTTCAACACCGTGTTCACTATTTTTTGGTAGAAGCGGCTCTTAGTGTGAATGCTTCTTTTTGAAATATATAAAAACTATGTATCTAGTTATAAAATGAATTTCTGAATTAGACTAGTAGTTTGTAGTGTTCCTATCTATCTACAGGGTGCAAAGAATGACTATTCAAAAAGAGACTAGGTAACATAAAGCATATAGAACAGAAAGTTTCCCAACTGTGATTGGAATCCTAAAGTGGTTGGAATCGTTGTCATAGATGCTAAGGTAAAGGAATAACAAACAGAACAGGTAAGTGAGGAAACTTGCTTAATTTAACCCATGAGGCGGAGGGACAGTGAAATAGTAGCACAAACAATATTACAATATTTTTTTTAAAAAAAAAATATTTGGCAGAACAGACTTTTAGATAATTATGTTGTGCTGTAAATCATCCTCTAGAAAGATTTGTATTTTTTGTGTACTGGCTTGTAGTTTTTCACTCAATAAAGCCTCAGAACAAATAAAAGATACATTATTTCTTTCTTTTTTTAGCTCGAGATGTAATAGTATATAGTTTCCTTATAAACGACATTGATATGAATGGCGCTGGGCCACTGTGATCCCTTATTTTTTGTATAATTTATGAGATGTATCCAGATAAGCATGTCCATATGGACACAAGGACAGACTGTCACTCTTTGGCGGGGTACACACAAGAGAAATGCGATAAAATTGGCCGATATTTTACCGCTCGCAACAAGGCAAATTTAACGAATGCAACATACTGTTTTCTTCTTCTGATTTTATTTTGTACAGTAAAATAAATACTTATGGTACTTTTTTAAAATTTATTTCCCTAATAAAAAAATGAGTTCTGATGAGAAAGATGTTGCTCTAGTTTATTGGAACATCAGAAAAAGGAGAAAGAGTTATTGGGTACAACCTTACAATTTGAAAAACAGCGAACACATCCCAGTATTTCTTTACATGGCATTGATTTCTTATTCGTATTGGAATACGATTTTAATCCAAAGGCAGGGGTGCTCGTCAACTTTTTACATTAAGTTTATTATGTCCATCGCACAACTGTTTATTTAATTTTTTAAATAATATTGAAAATAATTAAGCAAAAATTAAAATCTGAAAAAAAAAATACAATTTATCGTAAGCAAACAGCATTCAATATCGCTAGCAATAGTTCTCAATCGATAAATGTTGCTATCACCCTGGTGTGAACTACTCCAGTGTATTTCTCTGATTTTTAAATCTAAAAAGTTGATACGCATCGCTACAATTATCAATATAGCATGCTGGTTGCTTACGATAATTATCGTAAACAACCAATAATCTGCAGCTTGCTTCTCCTTTTGATGCTCCAACAAGCTATTATAATCCTTACTAGAACTCATTCTTTTAACTTACGATAATTATCGTAAACAACCAATAATCTTCAGCTTGCTTCTCCTTTTGATGTTCCAACAAGCTATTATAATCCTTACTAGAACTCATTCTTTTAACTTACGATAATTATCGTAAACAACCAATAATCTGCAGCTTGCTTCTCCTTTTGATGTTCCAACAAGCTATTATAATCCTTACTAGAACTCATTCTTTCAAATTACTGAGATACTTGGTAAATTCATTTTAATAAATTATCATTATTCTTTTGTATTTATAGTACAAAATTAACATACAATATACATAATAGATTGTTACTTTTGTCGCGTTGCTCTAGTGTGTACTTTACTGTAATACGAATGATAAAAAAATAATCAAAATAATAATTACGATAATAATAATATTTATATTAAATATATAAAAAAATATTGTACGATAAATACAAATTAACTTAAAAAAAAAAGAATAATAACGATTGTCACTAAAATAATAAAATGGTACCGACTGACAGAGGTGTGCAATTGGTCGCAAAGGATTGGGGATATAATAAAAGTGAAAGTCATTGGGGATATTAAAAAAGTGAGTCATTGGGGATATTATAAAAGTAAAGTTCAATTGGGGATATTATAAAAGTAAAGTTCAATTGGAGACATTATAAACGTAAAGTTCATTTGGGGATATTATAAAATTACCTTAAAATACTATATTTTCACCAGTCCAATAGCCACAACACAACGATATTTTTCAACCAATCAGAGATTATTTTCTCCTACCTACCAACATAATGTTTATCGTTACTGACGATACTTTTTCCTTTAACGTGTCAAGGACTATCTATCGGACGAGTGGGAATAGTACTTAATTATCTTTTTACCAAATTTAGATCTGGCCATATTGCCGCCAAATAACGCCCGCACTAAGAAATTCGCGGCGAATCATGATACTAAAAGGAATAGATCTAATCTACATCTCATGTTAATTATGAACATCCAGCTAATAATTGACATGAGCCCCCAGAACCATGCCAATCACTGCAATACTATTAACAATAATATTACATTGCTT
Source organism: Pachypsylla venusta (assembly GCA_012654025.1). Classification (NCBI taxonomy): domain Eukaryota; kingdom Metazoa; phylum Arthropoda; class Insecta; order Hemiptera; family Aphalaridae; genus Pachypsylla; species Pachypsylla venusta. The sequence continues at coordinate 22,346,986 of CM022877.1, forward strand.
TCTGTCGATTGGGAACGTGGGGAATGTGAGGATGTCAGCGTCAAATTTGATTTAATTTTCTCTATGATCATAATTAAATCAGAAGAAATTACGTCTACGTTTTTTCTTGAAGTAGCAAACCCATCATTTTGCTTGATAAATAGTTGTAAAACCATCAACAGATATAAAAGCAGTCATAATTATATTTAACATTTTTGAAAATTACTACAAAGGGTCACTTGTTACGAAATGTACATAACTTGACCAATTAGAGACGGCGCGGTGGGAAATAATTTCTTGTCTTCTTAGTACCATGCCGGGAGATATCTTTAGGTGAAGTGATATTTGTGGCCAACATGACGACAGCGTAAAAATTCATATTTCATAACTTGTAATAATTAGTATATGACTCCAGGACGAAATGTAAAAAAATCATTTAGCGACACGAGGCCTTAAAAAGAAAACCTAACCATACGTTAACGTTACAGAATGTAACCTTTTTTAACCTAGATAAAATATAAGATTAACCTTTGTATGATCATCATGCCTCACTAGAGAAAAAAAAATGAATTCATGTCCAAATTCCAAAAAATTCTCTCCTGAGTACATCATCAGAACTAGTGAATCTAGTTAGATCTAAATAACATATTCATATTTTTTTAAATACTTACTTTCCGTGTCCACCACAGAAAGCGATGGTTGTGGAAGGATGCTACCCTAAGGACTCCCGGACAAAATGCCGACAGTCCTAGCCCCTTCCATGTCCTCCGATAGTGGTAAAGGTCCATCAAATTTTTTTCGGTATCCTCATATCAACTCTACCACTTTTCCAAATCCGAATCTAGATATGTGGATGCTACACCTTAGTTTTAGTTCACCTAACCGTAAACAGAGGTGTCTTTACAATAACAACAGCAGCAATGTCTTAGAAGCGATGACTAGCTCTGATAATGTCCAGAAACTACAGCCCTAATTAACATCTTTTATAAATCAAGATAAAATACAGTTTTAAAAAAGTTAATGTTTAAGGATGTCCGTATACAAATCGTAATGGTCGTCTCGTAGCATATTTGACTCAAAAAATGAAGTCTACTATTGAATTAACGGTTTATATCTGTTTTTACAACGATTATTGGGCCCTAGTTTGGTCCTAATTGTGACGATTTTAACTAAGTGAGATCTGCAGTTCACAGATCTGCTCGTTGTAGAGCATAGGAAATACTGAAATAGATTCTCAGGCGTCAAAAAGTTCTCTACTCTTTTTGTGCGTTACGAGAACATTACGACCCCTTTACGGACTGACACACTGTTAGAAAGGGACTAAAATTATAAAATAATCTCATAGCTAAACAACTCACACAAAAATATTTCTGTGCAATATTTTTATAACACAAAAATTTTACTGGGCAATATTTTTATAACACAAAACTATTACTGGGCAATATTTTTATAACACGAAACTATTACTGGGCATTATTTTTATAACACAAAAATATTTCTGTGCAATATTTTTATAACACAAATATATTAATGTGCATTATTTTTAATCTTATTTCAAACACGTACAATATTATTCGCAATATTTATTATCTGTAATAACAGCGTTGGTGGCAGGAGTATAATGCAACAGGAACTAGATTTTGCATTTTATATTACAAATCGTCAATTTTACCAACAAAATTTTATTTCGCAAACTTAAAAAATCGACAGAAATATATTGAACGTGAATGAGTTATTTAAATACTAAAAAACAAACACTTAGAAGCGACTCCTGGGGTACATTTCACAATAAATTATAAGTTAGTATATTACTAGCGTCATACTTGCAATAATTGCACAACTACGAGTATACTTAAACATATTATTTGTATAAAATTACAGGGTGTCATTTTAATAAACTCGATTTTTTCGGAAACTCTTACAATTAAACGTACGAAACAAAATATTCTTTTATTTAAAGGGGAAATATAATATTATAATCTTGATTTTATACAGGGTGTTCCAGAAGTACCAAAAACGGTAGCAACTATCGATTTTTGAATATGAATCCTCATCTTTTCTTCTATTTGCATGTTTCATAAAATTCTACATACATTTGACTGGAAACTTCCTTCTTTCTGATTTAACGTCTTACAGGGTGCTCATATTTTCCGATAGATTTCATCGAAATTTTTTAAATGTAAAATTTGAATTAAATGAAATTTTTGAATAAGAAAATTAAATTCAAAAATGCTTTTCCTACAACTGAATCAAAAAAAATAAAAACTGAGCTAATTGGTTTGGTGTATTAGCTTAGCGTATACGAATTTCAAGTATGACACTAGTATTTGAAGAAGGTAGACAGGTCGTAAAAAACGTACCCGAACCTTTTTAGTTGGTAGAAAAAGTACAAATGTAAGGTAAGAATATGTTTATACAATCATATATAGTATGACCGTAAGGGCCCATTTATGATATAATGCCGGTCACAGTTCGGTCTCGGTCTGGTCCTGTCTAATCATATTCAACAGTAAATAATCGAATTCGACTCTTTATTTGCTTGCAATCGTAAAATAAATTCAAAAATTAACGTACTCGTAATTAACTTGTAAGTGTAAAATGTCACCAAATTTCAAAAATTAGATATTATCTCTCTTGTTCTTGATGGAGAGAATATTATAAACAAAACAAAAAAAAAACCTTTTTCCAAGGAGAAGAACGTGGCTGCATCCAAGTTTGTTCAAAGAAAAATGGAAGGAAGCTATTACACTCTATTGTTTCCTCCTCTTTTTTGGCTTAACGGATCTTTAACATCTATCAGTCATTCGAGGGGTTACCTTGATTTGTTAAAAACTTACAAACCAACTACCCACATTGACCTCACCCATACTGGGGTGGGCCGCTGAAAACAGACATCACGAGGTCGCGAATTTAGCAATTTAGGTGGTCACTAAGTAAAACCTCGCTGGATCTAAGTTGCTCAGTGATCTAAGGGGAACGTGTGTATTCAACATTTTATGGACGATGGCTACAAAGTCTATTGTCATTTAATTAATAAGTTCGGCCTCACTTGAAAAAAAAAAAAAAAAAATCGTGGCAGATCGTGACTGAAGAGGAATAACTGATATCGATAGTATAAATACGTGCATTGTTTTTTATTTTATATTATATCACTGGACAAAGACCAAATTGTGACCAGCATTATAGTGTAAATTGGGTCCAAAAAAATGTATAATACATTAATTGAAATAATTACACAAATTCTTTCGCGACTTTCAACACACAATGTAGGTATATTGAAACATTTTGTTTACATTTATTATAAACTTTATAATCTGGATTCTGTCTCTAATACATAGAGTTGCCATTCGTCCCGATTGAAATGTCCTGGCGGGACCCGTAGAGTCCCGATTTTTTGCTAGTTTCATTATTCTTACAGTATATTTAAGGTCTTTTAATATTTAGCAAAGAAAAAAGATAGGAAATAGGCCGAATATCGCTGTCATAACTGATTTTTCGTAAATAACTTCTTTTAGGGAATTATTAGAATAAACTCAATATCCCAGGAATGTGTCATTGATATAAAAACACGTCAAATTATCTTCTCGTTATTAAAATTTTAGGACCTATAGATTACATAGAATTAAGGCATTTAGGTCATATTTCGTCTCCTAAAGATGTGTCATTGATATAAAAAATTATTATAAAGACAAAGAAAAAATTGGAAATCAGAGGATGCTATGAAATCAAAAATCAATATAAGAAGTTATCACGGAGATGGCGCACTGGACGGTCGCGTCGCTCCGTGATATTAAATAATAATTTTGAATTTTTTCAAACCTCCGGAAAGTGATACTTTTTGCGAATATTATCAATAATAATTCATATAAAAACACATAAAAATGACCTTCTCATTTAAATTTTATGACCTATAGATTACGTAGAATGAAGGCATTTATGTGATAGATCCTGCCCGGCAGCATTTTGCTGTATCCTTTGAATGTGTGTGTCATGGGGTGAATAAATTTTTATATTAAAAAATGGCTTTGGAATTGTATTATTATTAATAATTTGATAGATTTTCACGTTTTGATTGGATATATTGACAGAAAAATTAATTATCATTCAGTGTAGAAAATTTCAATTCAAAATAAGAAAAATTGAGCACAATATATTGATCAACATTTGATGCTGTTTTGCGTTTCCTTTCCGATTCTGCGTTGGTGGACTGATTTACCGTTTGTTATTTATTACCTAACCCCGATTAGCGGTCTCAAACTTTCGATTCGTTCTCCACTATTTTATGACCCGCATATAAAAGAAACTTCAGTTTATATATTTAAACTTCACTTCGTGAATCAAAGTCAAATTATTTATTATCATCACAACAGAGACATTATCGTGTTCGATGGTAACCAGATGCATGAGAATGCAGCTCTTAAGTTGTTGTCTGTTGCTAAAGATTTGTCATCATACACCTGTTGTCGGAGGCTAGTAATTGACATGGGCCCCAAGAAAAATCATTGCAATATATGACATCAGTAGCACAAAAATAATAATATTTCAGAGTTGCTTTGTTGTCTACTCACGTAACTTCTCACAATTTTCACTGTGGAAGTTAGTAAGTCATAATTCGCTTGGAAGAAAGTATAATGAAACTCCCTTTATTATACTGGAAAATTTATGACAATGGAAAATCATATGATTCTTATAATATGTTCTCATATGTCATTTCATGCAAAAACTCTTCTCAAGGAACCTAAGGACTAATCACTGGTCATTGAGATCATGCACAAAATGAGATCCCACCAAGACCAAATTTTATGAAAATGGTAGAAAGAGGTTACCGAAAAGGTTTTGGTGTTCATTGGAACCGTGATGATATGCGTTCCAGGTCGTAAAACCTTACTAAGTCCCTTAAGGGTCTTATTCTGTAAGCACCAAGTCGTATTATTATGTGGTAAAAATCTCATATAGAGCATAACATACCATGTCCTAGCTAGGTTTCGAAACAGCCACCCCTGGATTAGCAGATAAAAGGGACTTCTTCTTTTGTAGAGAGTATAGTGCGAGGAAACCAGGAAGTATTTTTTTTTTTGTAATAAATATATTTAACTTCTCAAAGTTTAAAGTTATAGCTCCTCCAGGATGCGGCCCTCGATTTTAATCAAGAATTGAAATTAGGCCCGCTATAAAATATGAGTTTGAAACCGCTGTCTTAGATCATTCGATTTATTTTTCAAAAAAATCAATGTGTCTCTTACCTCAGCCAAACAGACGGTAAGGTTCGTTTCGCTCGAACGTCGTATGATGTGTGTAGAAGAGGTATATAAATATAATATACAAATAAAAATTATAAAATAATATTAATTATTTTGATATTATGCTATAAACAAGGCAATCCTGGCACACGGTGATACCATCGCATGGCGACTACGGCGGCATGAACGTCTCTGTTTCGACTTTATTCGTCTTTGTCGTCGAAATGTTTGCCATGCATATTTTTCGGGCTATGACGTATTCGAGTCATTACAACCGGTAGCAGGATTGTAGGGATGATTTGAACTGCGTAAAAAAGAATACACAGAGTCCATTTTTGAAAGTCTCTCAAAAAAAGGTATGAGGTCGTACAATTCGGTGTCAGTCATATCATCAAACCAAGATGCTACGGGAACCTGGAAAGCAAGACAACGAAAATAATATCAGATCGCAACACCAAGAAGTGGACAGATGCAATCAGGCAGTAGCACCCATTTTTTATATTACAAATTTCAAAAGTACTAGCCCCAAGAAGCATTACAGTATTTTTAAAAACGAATAGATCGAGAAAATTCGATGTGAATATTGAATCGCGCCAGAATGAGCTGATCCCATTTTGTGGATAATAGACAAAATATGATATTGGTTTCAAACTTTGTGATTTTTTTCGATGTTTTACTCTTCACTATATTTTTCAATCGAAACTTTTGGTGAAATGCAACTGCCCCATTAGCAAGCACCTTCTTCTCGTGATACTCAGATGTTAGGGGGGTTCCAAAACCAGCTACCCACCCAGACTGGGTGGGGCCGGGAATAGCCAGTATCACGAGGGATACTTAACTTTGCTAAGTAGCTAACCACATATTTAACATTGATAGTCAGCATCACGAGGGATCAAACATACGTGGTCACCCACTAAGTAAAACCTATTTTAACTTTGCTAAGTAGCTAACCACATATTTAACATTGATAGTGAGCATCACAAGGGATCAGACATACGTGGTCACCCACTAAGTGAAACCTATTTTAACTTTGCTAAGTAGCTAACCACAGATTTAACATAGATAGTCAGCATCACAAGGGATCAAACATACGTGATCACCCACTAAGTAAAACCTATTTTAACTTTGCTAAGTAGCTAACCACATATTTAACACTGATAGTCAGCATCACAAGGGATCAAACATACGTGGTCACCCACTAAGTGAAACCTATTTTAACTTTGCTAAGTAGCTAACCACATATTTAACATTGATAGTCAGCATCACGAGGGATCAAACATACGTGGTCACCGACTAAGTAAAACCTCGTTTAACTATGCTAAATAGCTAACCACATATTTAACATTGATCCTATTTTTATATTTTTACTTTCTCTTCCAATAGAAGATAAAGTATTGTATTCGTGCAGAAATTTTAGACATATTTTGTCTCAAAAAATCGTTTGACGGGAACCCAAAGGCCAAAATAAAGATCAAATATATTGGGCCATATTGCTTTTGGGCCATATTTTCACTATTTCGGGTCATTTTTGAAGTTTGAAAATACTTGGAGCCATGGGGCAAAAAAAAAATCCGACGTTCCACGCATGACGTACGTACGAAATCGTGTGCAGAGCTCTGGAAGACAAACCACTGGTCCGATTTTGATGAAATTTGGCACAGGTCATCTTTGGGCAAAAAGCCCGACCCATATTTTTCTTTTTCTCGATATCACCCCCAGGGGC
>CM022877.1:22381367-22401280 GCA_012654025.1 Pachypsylla venusta
GTGGGGGGGGGGGGGGGGCTACAGCCGGTCATCCCCCCCTTGTGTACGCCCATGGATACCCGATAGTAAGTTGGGTACACAGCATTGCAAGGGCCACTCTACTCTACGCACCAGGACGACCTGGAACAAAAAACATCACAGTTCCAGACCACGGCCATCAAAACCTTTTCGAAAAACTTATACCAACCTGTTTCGACCATTTATACAAACCTGAATCAACAAATGGGGAGTGCTTTTGGTTTTGGGGGAGCTTCCGCTACAACAACAAAAATAATAAGCTGTTGCAATGCAATATTATGCGTTAACACAAAATAATATCACATTTTTGGAACGCATTTCTCCATTTCAATTTAATTCTTATGTCTTTTTCTTGTTTTTATTCAGAGGAAGTCATCAGGAGAAGATTGTTGATAGACGGAGATGGCACCGGAGATGATAGAAGACTCAATTTATTGCTCAAGTCTTTACTAAAATTTTGTAATGCTCCCGATGATACGCCCGAAGAAAAGTAAGTGGAGAAAATAAAATTCTGCAAAATAACTATTGACCCCATAAGATTCGGAATCCTTACACCTCTGCCTCATGGACTTTTTGTGTATTGGGATCTAGCCTATTTCTCCAGCTAAGGTTCTTTGGACGTTTTGGACGAGTTCCTCTCTGGAGTTTTGTGGCCCGATTATAATCACTCTTTAATTGAGTAAGGAACTGCAATAAAAGATTACGTGGGAGGCTGTTTCCTCTTCCCACTACCTAGTGTACACAATGGGTTTTCCTTAACGAGTCCCATATTGTATAGGTGTTTTCTAAGATCTCAATGTCCCGTTATTAGCCCAGTGACCAGTCTCATTTATTTCTGATTTAAGCGAAGGAGATCAGCAATTGATATTTTTATGGTTCAACCATTATTTTATGCTGTCCTAAAGTTTAGTCTTGTGATACCCATGAGTCTCCCTCATCCATTGTCTCACCGAACTGCGTGCTACATTTTGCTCATACTAATTGCGGGTTCAGGACCAATGAAGGGGCTTTCTGACCCCTTCCCCACCAGCTGGTCAGCGTGTTCATTTCCTGTGATCCCCTCATGTCCTGGTACGCACTCTAGATATACTTTGTTGAACCTGCCCAGTTCCGTTAGGGTTTGCAGGCATTCCCAGAGTAGCTTTGACTAGGCTGGAAGCTACTAATAGCCTTTATAGCTGCTTGGTTATCAGAAAAGTTATGGTATTTCGCGGTCATATTATATTTTTCGTTAATATTTTTTTAGGGGAATAAGAAAAGTCAATATTCTGTCAATGTGTCATTGATATGAAAACACGTCAAATGATCTTCGCATTTAATTTGTATGACCTATAGATTACGCAGAATTAAGGCATTTAGGTGATAGGTCGTGCCTATCACCTAAATGCCTTTACTGTATCCGATTTCTGTATGTTTGAGGCCGCATATGTTCTGCGTGCTCTTTCCTGAAAATCAAGGGCACGTGTAAGGGTGTTAAATTTACAATCGGTGCAAAAACAAAGTGTGATGGGCTAATGCTGTCATGAGTTTGTGTAGACCTAAGAATATATGATGGGCTAATGCTGTCATGATTTTGTCTAGACCTAAGAAGTCCTCATTTTACTTTTATTTTTATGTCCTTGCTTGGAAAAGCTAGGTAAGCGTATACCCATTAAATTTCTAAGTTTAGATATTACGGTAAAGACACCTCGTCTAAAAGGGCTTTCGAAAAGGGTGACCATTTCTATAAACAGAAATCATTTTATGTTGACAGCAGTCCTCCTGCTCTAGTGGGTATCACACTGGCGTTGTACTTGGTGGACCTGGATTCAATTCCCGGCGGGGTCGGAAAATTGTCGACTTAGTACTTGTGATTTCGGGGTGCACTTAGCCCCGTGAGAACAATTGAGTAGCTACTTTAATGTGAGTAGCGACCAATGGCAGCATTACCAGAGTAAATAAATTTGATTTGGTAGAAGATTGAAGAAATAAATGAAGCGCTTAGTAATGCTGTGATACTATCGAAAGGACTGTGAATAAAAATCTCGACATCTTTCACCACATAGAGGTTCAAGGAGACTTTGTATGAGTGGTGAAAGATTAAATTAATGTTTAAAAGTTAAGAGTTATCATAACACGAACAAGTTATTCTGCAACCCCCCCGGAGCGTTCCTCATTTGATCATCTTTCATATAGGCTGGATTTGACTCAAAGGGTCACAAGTCCTACGATAATACTCACAAAAAATGTGTAAAGATCTATGGGCTTTACCACAAAGAAATTCTATATGTGGGAACTTTATGTTGACAGTATACAGTACCTTGCTTTGTAGCAAATACGAACTCAGTTTGATATTAGCGTTTTAATATAGCATTTACTAGATTTGTTTGGTGCGGCATCTGTTGATTACTTATCCGCAAACGCCCTACAGTCAGCTATTGTCAGGTGTAATTTTATAAATGAAATTTAAAGTAATTTGTTTGTATTTCTAAAGTTTATAAAATATACTGTACCTCCCTGCTAATTTGAACACAGTAAGGTACTTTCATTATGTAAATATGATTTCTCAATATGTCTTGACATTTTTTTTTTATATATTTTTTTTTTTACTATCTCTATTTTCAGGTCTGTCAACATTGATAGAATGTTAATTCAATTAATTCAATGTAAACATGCGTTTGAAAAATCTCGACTTCAATTAGTAATGAGTAATAGTGAATTGGACAACTATGAGTATTTATCAAAACATATTGAGAAATCTATTCAATCTGCGAAAGTCGAAATTGATGCCACAAAGATAGATTTAGAAAATGCTAAAACAGTACGAAAAAACAAATGTGAATATGAAGTACTCGCAAAAGTGATTAACGAACAGCCAGATAGAAAACAAACGAAAACACAGTTGGAACAATTGGAAAAACAATTTGATTTGTTGAAAGTAAGTATAGCCAAAGATATGTTTTGTGCAATGGCGGCGCAAGACATTTTTGGACCACCCTGCAAAATTTCACTTAGTGGCCATCAGGGGCCCCGCAAATGTTCCTGAGGTATAATTAAAGTTATCACTCAGCAACATTTAAAGGCCCCATAAAGGACTTCCCCTAGGGTTCATTAAGGCTAAAGGTTACTCTAATCCTGTATAGCAGAATTATAGAAATCTTGCTATACATTTTATAACGCACCGCGGAGTCTGCGAGGATGTCTTTGCTTTATCTGCTACCGTTTGGGCTGTGTTATTGGAAGAGACAACCCCTTCCTCATATAATATTTAGATAATCAACATCTAGAAATGCTTGGAATATTCGGTGTGGTATCAGTTGCATCAAATATTAAAAAAAAAAAAAAATAGTGGCACAGGTAACTCTAATTTCTTGTTTGGATGCTATTATTATGTGTTAAATATTTCTAAAATTTATGAGCATAAAATTCCATGTTTTGGCTGGGTTTGAACCCACGCCCTACTGTTTACCTGCCAGAACGTCTTACCACTACACAACGAACACATAATATAGATTGTTTGAGATAAATGCTATTGGTTGGGATCAATATCATGAGCCAATAGAAAACCAGAAAATACTCCTAACACTGGATCTGAAGAAAAAAGCGTCAGATCGAGCTTCTATTAAATATATTCCAATTTTAGCATTTGACAATACAACACCTTGAACAATTTTATTAATTATTTCTACGTCCTGCATTCCCATAAAGACCAATTTCGCAAATTCTAATCGTTAATAATTTTCAACACTAACATCTTATTTCTATTGTAGTTTTCTGTCAAAGTTTGAGGTCTATCTTCAAAAGGAATTTATATTAATTCTAAAACGAATAGACGAGGAAACCCTTTCCATAGGATAACCTCTATCCCTTTTATGTTAAGTTCAATTTACACTAGTTAGATAGCCTGCGATACGACACTATAATTTTTCAACCAATCAGAGTTCATTATTTTCTTCACGCTACCGACATAATGTTTATCGTTGCCGGTCGGACTAGTGCATATAGTACTTGACTGTCCACGTTCGCAATGACGAGAAATAAAAGACTCATTTTGATGTGATTTCAGGCTCAAAAGGAACATCTCAGTAAGAAACTAGAGATGAGATGTAAACAGTTCCACGTGTTGTTAGCCTCCATTCATGAAATTGAGGTTATGCTCGCCGAAGATGACTCCTGTTTTGATTTGGACGATCTTGATGATATTGAAATGTTGCCAGCAGTGTAATGGATCTCATGGTGGTATTTTTACTTCATAACACGCGGGGTAGAATTTTGTTGAGATATTTGATTTTTCGTTAATAACTCTTTTGAATTAGGTAGTCAATATTCCGGGAGTGTGTCATTGATATAAAAACATGTCAAATAACCTTCGCATTTAAATTGTATGACCTATAGATTACGCAGAATTAAGGCATTTAAGGTGACAGGTCGTGTCTGGCAGTATTTTACTATGTGCTTGTGTGAATTAATTTTTGTAAAAAAAAAAAAAAAAAAAAATGGTTCCAGAATTGTATTATTATTAATTTGGTTTATCCTTCAGTGTACAAAATTATAACTCAATATACTCGTAAGAACAATTTAGCACAGTATATTGATCAACATTTGAGGCGACAAAATTATGCTCCACGTACTCTTTCCTGAAAATCAAGGACCCGTGTGATAGGGTGTTAGTGTTGCCAGGGCTGTCGAGAGAGTGGAATCTTTCCGTGCCCGGCATTCTAGTTTATCACACTTTTGATGTTTATGAATTACCCAACGAAGTGAGGTCTAGTTTAACACGAGTTTTACTTTATCTTCCCTTATACGAAGTATATAAAAATAAAGTATTGTATTAATGAACAATTTTGATGTGTTTTTTTTTTTTTTTTTTTTTTTTTTTTTTTTTTTTTTTTTTTTTTTTTNTTTTTTTCTTTGCTTTTCTGAACGAATTATGACGACTACATTCCAAAAAATGGGTCTAGAAAAAATGCCTTCATTATTTGTCCGATTTTTATGATATTTGGCCACAATATTCTTTATCTGGGGGATTTTTAGGTCACGAAACCTCAAATTCGGGCCACTCCTTTAAAAGTGGCAATATCACTCCAATTTTGATGAAATTCAAAACAGACACTCTTTGTAACATATCATCGTTAAATTTTGGTCATCATGGGGCTATCTGGGGGCTTCCAAATCTAAATCATGTAATATTTTCATTAGAGATCTGACAACAACCCAAAGCTGCCAAATCTAATTAACGTACTATTTTCGCCTGAGACCTGCGGCAACAGCAGAAGGCTGCCAAATCTAATTAATATAATAATTTCACTAGAGCTTTAATAAAATCCAAAGCTATTTAAAATGTTTTTCTACCAGAAAGCTGGGATAACAACCGAAGGTCGCCAAATCTGAATCATATAATATTTTCAATAGAGACCTGTGACAACAACCTGTGATGTCTAGAAAAATATGTATCCGTCCGTCCGCAATATCGTACTCGCGCATCTACAGAATTTATTATTTTTTCGATTTTAATTAAATTTGGTACCCATATTTCTTGAGACCATACTTCGAGCCAAAACCTAACATTGCAGATATTGTCCATTTATGGGTCAAAAGGGGTCATTTTGGGGTGACCCTCTAGAACCCAAACGGCAATCCCGATTTACATGAAATTTAAAACAGGCACTCTATTTAATATATCATTGTCAAATTTTGGGACTCATGAGGCTATTTTCATCTGAAGGTCCATTAGGACACCAAACCTGAAATTCGGGTTACCTACCTAAACCTAGCAATATCACTCCAATTTTGATGAATTAAAACAGACACCCTTTGTAACATATCATCGGCAAATTTTAGGATTCATCTGGTAGTCCTTTAGGGCACCAAACCTGAAATTAGGGTCACCTATCTAAAAACTGGCAATATCACTCCAATTTGGATGAAATTTGAAATAGACAATCTTTGCAATATATCATCGCCAAATTTTGGGTCTCATGAAGCTATCTTCACCTGGGGGCCCTTAAAATATGTTCACTAGAGAGCTGTGACAACAGCCGAAAGAGTTAAATCTAATTCAAATAATATTTTCTCTGGGGAGCTGCGACAACAGCCGAAGGTTGTCAAAAGTAATTGAAATATTTTTTTCACTAGATGTGCAACAACAGCTGAAGGCTGCCATATCTAATTCATATGATAATTTCAGTAGTGAGCTGTGACAGCATATAATATTTTCAGCAGAAATATGCGACAACAGCCGAAGACTGCCAAAGCTAATTCAAATTTTTGTTTCACTATAAAGCTGCGACAACAGCCAAAGGCTGCCAAATCCATTTCCAAAAATATTTTCACTGGTCGCTGCTAATTGATATATTTTTATCAAATACCTGCGACATCAGCCGGAGGTTGCGAAATTCTTAGAATAAAGAAGATAAAGTTTAGTGCGGTTATCGGTACCATTTATTTTTCATGAACTGAGTCTATTTACAAAATAAAACACGATTTCCTACTTTACTTCTTGTGTGTTAATAAGAATGGGTAACAACTGAACGATTAATCGAAATATTCGATTGATATTCCTCGAATTTCATAGTTTGATTATTTGGATGATTGGACGACAAAAAATTGTGATGTACGGTTGTGTTCCCTCTTGGAAAAAATGTTCATTATCATGAGTTTTGCTTACATGAGGATTTTTTGTCGCGACGATTGACAAACGTGCAATGTGAAAATCTCCATATGATTACACATGTCACTGAATCATCTAACGATGTTTTTTCGCCATGACAAAATTTAACGTGACAATTTTTTTCATTTATCGTAGACAGTAAAATGCTCATAAAGGGAGCACTCTTATTTAAATGTAAGTGACACATGACAAAAACATCGTGAAGTGATAGTGGGAACGGGGTGTTACTCTTGGTAGTTCGAATCGGGAGTAGAATTTTGAACATAAAAAATATATGCAAAGTTTTTGTACTCAAAATAAATATATTTGTTTATTATCAACACATATAATACATACATAATACCCGTTAATTGAAACTAGTCGATGTATTCCCAAGCTCTCAAGTCAGGTTTATTATTCTAATTAGATGGTTAATAGGCATTCAACCATTCTAATACGATCTGATATTTCTAAAAAAAAAATGTCATAATAAATATCGCCGTTCTATGCGTACCTCCAGATACGAAACATGAGTTTTTGTAATATAGCCTCTGTCTCTGAGTTGATATTGTTACCACCCGTATTGATAAAATTGAAGAAGAAAAAACATCGTATGATGAATGAAACATCATTCAAAAAATATCATTTTGTTAAGCTCATGCTATGCACTTGATCAATTCTCGATAGGAAAATACAGAGTAGTGCGCTTATTTTTACAAAAACTATTGCGATTTTATACCAAGTGAAATGTAAAATATAAAATTTTATGCGGGCGGGGGGGGGGGGGNGGGGGGGGGGGGGGGTCGATTACAAAAATTAATTATTGAAAAATAATAAGTGAAAATGTCTTTGAATCGTCGTTTTTATATTTGTCCAAAAAAATGTGTTTCACTAAAAAGTTTAATGATAAAAATGAAATTCAAATTAAAAACATAAAATTATCATAAAATCTTCGATTGACGTCTTCGCTCTTCTCTAGATCTAAGTGTCCGACATAACTAGTGTTCACTGTTCATACCATCTTTCGATTTTTCACTTTCAATTCTTTTTTCTTTGGTTTAACCTTGATAATTTTTCTCTTTTTCATTCTTCACTTTATTGTCAATTTACGAAAACAAATCTTGTTCTTTCACCAATGGAGTTTTTGCGACTTCGAAAAATATCCTGAAAAATGGAACGAGTTATCAAAAAGCCTATTATTTTTTATATAGTAACTGATTCGAAAAAAAAAAACTTGGAGAAATTCCTGTAATTTTGATAATTCAATATTTTACTGAGTTCAATAAAAAACAGGCTTAAAGGCATAAAGAATAGAACAGAAAGTGTGAAAACTCGTGCTGTTACATGTATACAGTAAGGCAACATTAAGAAGGATATACACACCATCTTTTATGCAATCAGTCTGTTGAGACTGTTGCAATTATCACTGCGACCTTTATTTATATCTATTTTGACCAGTATTTCGAAGAGGCGGGAATGGAATTAGTTTTGAACCAACATCTTCCTGGTTACGATTCCACCGATTCAACTATCTGAGGCTTATTATTCATGTTAAAATTCAGTGTGCACACCAATTTCGATTTTTTGTGTCTCTGTCGTTATCGTGGAACGATGACGATGTTGGTGTGCTCACTCAATCAGCTGATATACTAATAGTATATTCTCCCCGTACGAACGAATTTCCTTGGTCTGGAAATGTTGGCCAAAGTTCTACAGCTACTAACTACATAATTAATACTTACGAGTGAGAATATTTTTTGAATACGGTGGATAAAGACTGCATCATTACAGTTCGTGGCTGTCCTAGAAGAAGTCTGTTTAGTTGAATAACAATTTTCTGAAAGTGTTCCACTTTATATCCTGAAAGTGTAAAATGTCAATGAAAGGAAGGCCTATTTTTAATACGACAAAATTTCTCGATTGTCTTTTTGTATCGCGATAAAACTCCAGGCTCTTATCGAATTTTGATGTAATTTGGTGGTTGTAATCACGTCCGTCGTTGCTCAACTTCATTTTTGTCGCAAACTTTTATACTGTTATACTTATCCTTATCTATCTATATCTATACATATTATAATTTAAAGTCTCTTTTCGTGTCTGTCTGTATGTTCGCGATAAACTCAAAAACTACCGAACGGATTTTAATGCTGTTTTCGCCAATCGAACAAGTGACTCCCGAGAAAGGTTTTAGTGTAAAAAATATCACAAATGTCCGGCCGTTTTTTAGTTCCGGACACTTTTCCGGCCGATTTTTAATTTTTTTTTCATGAAATTTTCCTAATTTTGGCCAATATCTTAAGATTTGTCGCGACAATATATCAACTCAAAGCGAGAAAGTTTTAGGTAACATCTTTATCCTTCATGTGGACCCCCACACACAAACCATAGACTGAAACCACGGACAATTTATGAGAACTCCAAACTATCTAACCGTTTTCGAAAATAATATTAGCACAGGAATGGTCATGCCCCCAAGGTGCGAAGCGGGCACAGTCTGCTAGTTTCCAATATAATATTTACCTGTGTAATACTGGAGCGTTTTATTCCATGGTTCTAAATTGCTCATTTTTTGTGCTAGATAGAGAGAAGCGCAAGCCATTTTTGAGTCACTTTCGAATATTAAGGAGTACTCCATAAGAGAAAGTTCTAGGATATATCTGGCCAGAGTCAACAAGGGCAGCTGTATTCTGTTGCACTGTGGAAAAAATTAAATCAAGCAATGAGATAATAGATTCGAAGGGACATCAATAACTAACTATGCTAGGAAACTTGACCTATCTATCAAGGACACCACAATATGTATCCCATTGTTATCGTGAAATTTTCAGAATAGATTTTTTTATTTCCAACAGTTTTGGAGATATTTATGCAGCGTAAATTAAAATAGGCCACGCCATATGGGTTGGAAGTGTAGTGATAAGACGCTTTGACTGGTAAACAGTAGGACATGGGTTCAAACCCATGGAAGTTCTATCCTAATGACTGAGATATTTGCACATAAACTTCCGGTGTAAAGGAACTCTTTAGTCTTATTCACGCAATATAATTAAGATATTTACTTTTAAAATAAATTAACCCTAGGATTGCCAAGCTCTATTCAGTTACGTGCATTGCCAGGGGGGGGGGTACAAAGTACCCGCAAACAAAATAAAGGATGAAATGATTTATTTTATTACAATAAGTCGCTATTACTTTATTATAAACTAAAAAAATATAAACTAAATCAATTATTATCTTACATAAAAATAAAATTAAATCCCAGGAATAAAATAATGTAAATGAAAATAAAAAAAAAAAAAACGCTAGACCCTAGGAAATCTATTCTGAACCAGAACTTTGTCCTTCCTGACATCCCACACAGACAAATGTCTTTTGACAGTGTTTACACACACTTATTTCTTGCATGTGGTACATAATTAGACATTTTAGACACTTTAGACAATTTATGGTAGCTTTTAATGGTAGCTTTAGACAATCAATGTATTGGTTACATGCATTGCCAAGGGGGGGGAGGGGGTACAAAGTACCCGCGCCCAAAGTTTGGCTTCAATATCATCCCTTAGAAGGCTTAGAACATACATATTTTTATATACTATGATGGAAAATATTGTTTGTGACAATTATTAAAGGTCTCATTAAAATAAGTATCATAAATTGATTACTACAAGCTTTTTGCTAAAACCCCCCCCCCCCCTTGACAATGCTAGGGTTAAAACAAAACACGTACCGGAAATACTATTTACATTTATTTATAAAGAAACTAGTTTTGAGTCAACCTCCATCCTTCCACTCGACTAGACTGATGATGAATCGAATGATTCGAAACTAGTTTCTTCATAAAAATAATTATAAATAGTTTTTCTGGAAGTGTTTTGTTTTAATTTAATTAATTTTAAAGTGAATATTTTTTAACACTTCTAATTAACATGTTATTCAAATATTTAAGTATAAATAAGGATTATTATTATATGCAAGTTTTATTCTATAGTGGAGTTGGAGAGTTATGAACTAAATTTAAAAAAAATATATAGGTACGATAGCAATACATTTAAGGGTCACAACTTCACCTACGTATTCTAAATGAGTGAGGTCTACAGTTAATAGAACTACCAATATACTGGAAGCCAAACCAGATTCGAATTATTACTTACCCTTGCATAACGTCGAAGGAACCTATAAGATAAAGGAATTCCCAAGTCAAATCCAACCGACGTGATCAGTTTGATTTCCATGTCTTTTAAATCTTGAATGCTGTAGGTATGACTACAAATGTAAGAGAGATCTGAAAGTTGCGGTGGGATGCGGTCCTGAAACGATATTAAATATAAACACTATGGTCACCTGACTATAAAATCTATATTGACTAAATTGAAAGTGATCAGAGAAGATTCCTCAGGACTCTCAGTTGATGTTCTCCCTCTCTCTCAGAAATATTTTGATTTTGGTGTTGTACAGTTGACACAGACTTGCTTTGTTTTATTATTTTTAAATTTGCTATTAAGTATTTAAATTATGATTTGCAAGAAAATAGACGTGCAGAGTTGCTTTCTGTATTATTTCAAACAATCAGCTCAGGTGGACTCAGCCTGTGAGAATGAAGATGGCTACGGCGCCCAATAATTGTAAACTCTCCTTGCTACAGACACTTTTTGATAAAAATAAACTTACGTCAAATTTACTAGCTATGAAGATGGCTACGGCGCCCAATAATTGTAAACTCTCCTTGGTACAGACACTTTTTGATAAAAATAAATCCACCAATTTTACAGATAGATATAGAGTTTCGTGATTTAATTCAAATGTCTCTTGTACTTCAACCATCCAATCTACTAACACCATTCTCATTTCAGCATTTATTTTGCCTTTGTCAATTGTATTTTGAAATTTAAGATAGTCTTTGATTTTGAATTCAGCCTAAAAAAAATTAAAGGTTAATAGCACTGCACAGGAGGAGCAGGTGATAAAAAAAACAGCAATCATTTTCTGCTTTTTTGTTAGATTTTCGATGATGACTGGCTAGTCAACTTCTTGGTGATATTTTTTGATTCACTTCATTAATTACACAAGATGACCTGAACTCATATCATCATAGTTCCAGCCAAGGGCCATCAAAATCTTTTCGGTAACCTCATATCAACCTTTATTATTAAATCTAATATTATTACATACCTTAAAAAGTAAAATATATTTCTTTTCTTTCTTTTTTTTGGGGGGGGGGGAACTTTTTCGTGTGTGATTTCAAAGGTTCCATTGAAAATAATAAACCAGTTTTTTTGAAAAATCTACACTAGATAACAATTACCTCTCTTCCTTTCAAGTATTCAAATATATCCATCGCGTAAGATGATACTTGAATTGGATCGTCCCAGGTTTCCTTATCAAAGTCCACTACGCCTGGCGGTGGAGAACTTTTTGCTTCCTCGAGTCGAATTTCTTTGTCAAAATGTTCTATGAGAGACTTTTCTTTTTTCTCTTCTCCCGGAGTTTGTTTGGCTTTTGAACTCTGTTTGGTGATATCTGATTTTCTGTTATTGGTTTTCTTTCCATTGGAATGTGTAACGTCCCTTTAAAATACATAAACCTTATTGAATTATGAATTGAACAAAGAATAAGCTAAACGTATTCAAAAAACATCTACAGCTGTCACCGCGTTGGTGTTTGCCTTACGATGTAGCACTTCTTTTGCTCTCTTTTTATACAGGTGGTTTATACATTTATACTGTCCGTGTCCATCGCTAAAAGATGTGGTGATGGAAGTTTTGGGTATCATATACGGTACTCTGAGGACGCCGATTGATAATCCCGGCCCCTTCCACACACACGCCTACTATTTACCAGTCTGAGCGTCTTACCACTAATCTATGATACTAAATAAATGACAAATACATGACTAGCTGATGACCGCAATTAGGCTGTAGAATTCAAATAATACAGTCGTCCGTTTATGTTTTTTTCCCTCTCTTTTCCTTTTCTTTGCAAATATTGGAAAATCCTAGTTGGGAAGCGAAACAACGTAGAGTAAGGCTAAGGCAGGGCGTAAGCTGAGACACACGCGACGCAGCACACGCAACACAACACACGTCAGAAAACTGTGTCCCCGTATTTCCTAATGGTACCGCGTAAGCTGAGACGCATACGTGTGTGTGTCTGGCACGCTCATGTGCCGACATGTCACAGTTTGTAGTACAGAGACAGATTTGACGTTTGACGACACACGCGACGCAACTATTGATCGAAGATGTCTTTAAATGAACAGTTGATAGAGCTATTGCGGGAGTTACCTGTATTATATGATGTGAGTCATGCAGATTATTGCAAGAAAACTTATAAAGAAACTTTGTGGGCCAACATAGCCAAGAAATTGAACTTACAATCAGGTAAGCATTTTTGGTTTATTATTTTCAGTATTGGTTTATTTTCAATATTGAAACTTTGGAATCGTCACGAGAAAAAAAAATTACCACCCTCAAAATTAAATTTGATATTTTACGTTTCAAGGTACGTAGAATCCAAAAATCGAAGAAAAAAAATCCGTTTGTCCGCCGTGATGGGCACTTTTGCCACTTAGCGTTGACCGATTTGGATGAGTAGGTATCAGTATCTTCCATCTTCAATGCAACAATCAACAATGACATGTGCGTGTCGCGTGTGCTCCAACATGCGCTGGTAAAAAATTCGTGTGTTGCGTCGCGTGTGTCTCAGCTTACGCCCTACCTAAAATGTATAATTTTATTGTAAGCTTGTTTATGATGAATGAAGAGGGGGTCATTCCAGTTATTTTTATGTCTCTTATTATTGAATTGTCTAATTGTATCTGATAATTGATTTTTAAATCATCGTTTTTTTCACGATTTAACATCGAGTTTTTTTTCCTATTTTTTCATACCTACATTTTATTGCAGCGACATCAATGTTCCGAATTTCTGGATTTAGCCAACCGTCCTTTGCGTTTTACAAGCATAGAAAAAAAAACATATTTTGTCTTGAATATTTACACAAATTTTACATTTATATGAAAAAAAAATAGAGGAAGGTAACCACTAGACGAGGTTAAGGTAGGAGTCATTTTCTTCAATTCTTTCTATTATTATGTGGTCAAGTACTCAAATTAATGGGAATAAAATTCTGCCTCAGATTGAGATTGAAACCACACCAGGCGAACACCTGGTGTGTCTTACTTCCCAGAAAACAAAAATAAGAAAAATCTGTCGACTTTGAATGCGCTCTAAAATAGAAATATTAGAATTCCTTTCAAACCCGAATTTCCTAGAGGGCCATGAAGAATTCTTTTAATACATTTTCCACAGTTTAACAATCATTAAAACAGGGCAATACACACTTACAATTCTTCCAACGCGGACACGTACAAGGAACTCTCATCACTTTTTATTCCAGAACTTCTTCTATGTGACCTTAAAGATTCTCTTCGAATGTTAACGTCTATTTTTTTCTCTTCTGTTTTTTGATTCACATTGGTTTTAATTGCTAAATTTTTATTTGTTTTATTTACTACAGAGTTTCTGATATTTGTCAAATATTTAGGTTTACAAACTGCTAGTTTAGTTACCGGTAAAGGTACTTTATTTATCTGTTGTTTTACATTAGTCGTGCTGTTGCTAGTGACTTTTGATTTTACTGTTTTATCAATTGCATTCGATGTAATTGTATTTTTTGTTGTGTTTTGAAAATCAGTTTTTGTATTGTTTGTCAATCGTGTGGTTGTGGTTTGTGTAATTTTAGATTTTGGTTTAACAATATCATGATGGTTGGCAATGTTTGTTTTACTTGGAGCTTTCAGATTACTTAAATCTGTATTTGAACCTTTCTTAGTAGCTGCTATTCTTAAAGCTGCCGCCTGGAAAATAAAGAGCATAGAACATAATAAACTTGCGGAAAATTTCCGACTTAGTGTTTGTGATTTCGGGGTACACTTAGCCTCATGATGATAGTTGAGTTGCTACTTTAATGTAAGGGGCGACCAGTGGGTGCATTACCAAAAGTTTGGTAGGAGATTAAAGAGATGCTTAGTACATTAAGCTCTTAGTAATGCTGTGTACCCACACAAAAAATGTAAAGAGGCCGTTGGGCCTTACCACAAAGAAATTCTACATTTACATTGCATTTTTAACATAGGTTCATTTATATTATAAAAAAATAATATATGAAATCTTATTCATCTTCTCACACCTAGAACAGATATTTCAATGGGGAATGGTCATTTTTCGTTAATTTTGAAGAGAGAAAAAAGCAATCAATTAGTCCGTCATACGGGCAGTTTTGCAACTAAACGTTTACCGAAATAAAAATAATTGGTGCGTAAGTCCTTGAAGATCGGTCACCGTCAGTCATATCCAAGAAGTTAGGAAATAATAATAAATAACCTGCCATTTGTTCAAAGTTGGTAGTGTTTTCAATTACACTTCAATATTGAGTTGATTCTCTTGCAAGAATGAACTTTTCATTTCTTATATGTGTTACAGGACAAAACTAAACTAGTTTAGATATGAAAAATAATTAAAATATACTTGGTTTTGTTTTTATTGGGCGAGACATGGGATATTATTAAAAATTGTGGCGGCCTTTCCTTTCGAAATTCCAAGTGCTGCGTCTACTAGTTAGGACTATTGTACATTGTACTAGGATAAAGTAGTTTATCCTTTAAAAAACAGTTTGTCCTCTAACACAAATATGCATAGATGACACAGTTTGGAAGAAATATCTTACATTGGTTAGCTCTCCCAAAGCGGGTCTCCTTTTTAGACTGGATTTTCCTCCTTTAGGTGGCGAGTGTTCCTGTTTTCGTTTTGAGTTGACTGAAATATTACCGGATCGAAGGCTCAGTCCCCCCAGACTTGTCTTACTTCTTGTTGATATGCCTCCTGGTTGCAGAACTAAACTTGGTGCCATTTTGAAAAATATTTATGATTTTCTCTTTGGATACTGGAGGAACTGAAACAAACAATGAAACATTTTGGGCTTACAAAATATAGAGATTCTACTGAAACCAGGTAGTAGGTGTAACATGAAGTCGTTATGATGCTCTGCCTGGTAAACAGTGGCGTGGGTTCAAACCTAGCCAACCCATGGAATTTTCATCCTCATGAATTTTAAATATTTACCCAGATTGGAGGTGTAAGACGCTCCGTCTGGTAAACAGTAGGGCGTGGGCACAAACCTGGCCAACCCACGGAATTCTCATCCTCGTGAATTTTAAGTATTTACCCCCATTGGAGGACATGGAAGGAACCGGATTTATCAACAGCAATCCCGGCGTCCTGCATCATCACTTTCCCTGATGGACACGAAAAGTTTAAAGCTAAAGAAATGAGATTACACAGGTTATGAAGCTCTATAAGAACTCAGAAATTTATTTGCCCTCTAGCTTCATTATAATTATTAAACGGTGAGTCAAAGTTTGATGAAAGATTTGTGTTTTTTGATTTCTCATTTTTTCAATAATATTCTGGTACGTTCTATGGGCTATTTTAGATTGTCAATTTAAATCCGATTTTCACTAAACCTGTAATAATATGTTTCTAAGGGTGTAAATATAACAATCAGGTCTGAAATTCGACTCAAAATTAAATAACAGCCTAAACTCAGAGTGTAACCTAACCCAATACTACTCCCGACACGTCCTACACAGCTCAACAGATGTACCTTTTAAAATGTTCTAGGAACATTTAAAGCAAAATTCAAGTTTTAGATTCATTATTATACCCTTGATATATATACCTATTATGTTGACTAAGAAGTAAACATAAGAAATATATATATTTTTTTTTTAAATCGAATTTAGTTTTACACAGGTTATCAAGCTCTTCACCAACTCAGTACTTTATTTGACCTCTAGCTTCATAACAACTATTAAAAGTAGAGTCAATTTTATAACAACTAAGAAACATAATAATACAAGTCCGGTGACAATCGGACGAAAATTGGCAATCTAACATAACGACTCTGGCCCCCATTCTATGTTTGAATGGTTTGGAGAGACACCACCATCCGGCACATTCCCAAAACCGGTAACTTCTATCGTTAACTGGTGATCGGTTACTAAAATCCATATCAACATATTCCCACATTTTTCTAATCCTGAATACAAAACTAGGGAGAACCAATGA
This sequence comes from Pachypsylla venusta, assembly GCA_012654025.1. Lineage (NCBI taxonomy): Eukaryota > Metazoa > Arthropoda > Insecta > Hemiptera > Aphalaridae > Pachypsylla > Pachypsylla venusta. The sequence goes on from CM022877.1 coordinate 22,398,138, forward strand.
TTTTCAAGGGATCACCGCTACAAAAAAAAACTGCCAAAACGTAGAACCTCGGTATGTCCGGTTCTGCGCACCAGAACGACATGAAATGCATATTATAGTTCCAGCCAAAGACCATCAAAACCTTTTCGGTGACCTCATATCAACTTCGTTTCTACGATTTATCCGACCTGAATCTAGTAATGGGGAGAGGAGTTGATTTTAAGAGGAACGCCGCTATAACACACAGACAAAACAGTTTTCTTTCATATCAACGAAGAAATGATTGCATCGTGTCTAGCCTTTCACCTTAGGTATAGTATGCTTGTATATTTATAACTTCAGTCCCCTGTTAATAGGAAGACTAAAAAAATACTTCCGAGGCACCCAAGTCCATGCCGGTGGTAAAAGACGACTAAGGTAAGGGTCGGAAACGATATCTTTTCCATTACCCGTGCAAAAAGCAAGAGGCTACTGGATTATCCAAAGGATTCTCATGTATCAACAACTCATGGCTAGTTGTTGCAAACCAGCCCCACGGCTATTAACCCATGATGATGAAGTTTAGATATTTTCCACTCACTTCAGATGTAGTGAATTTAAAAAAGAAATGTCAAATATTGTCAATATCTTAATTAAAACTTAAAAAGGAAGAACTTCAGAGCTAAAATGTGGAACTTTGATGACAAAATGATGTTACAGCCAAACGATAAGTCCACAAGTCACTGCATGTTTATCTATCTAATATTGAAGAAAATAATACCAATAGAATGAAGACTACGCACAGAAATGCTTGGACCAACAGATCAGAGGGCATGCAAACACTAAAAGCGAGCATTTCAATTTACCTGTATTTGAACAAAATGTAAAACAAACGCTACGTGATTCTAATTAATATGAGAATCATTAATTAAACTATTAAAACTATAACTATAAAGAAAGAGGAATTAAAAGGGAAATTCCTTTTTAATAAAATTATCAGACGCTACAAGCTTTAACTGTTTCGTGTTTCTACCTTGTCCGTTACAAATTATAATTTTAGAACAAACTTCCATTTTGAATTTTATGTTTGGAACAATGTTGCCAATTGTTCCGATATCAGATATAGGCGTGTTTTATTTCACAAATACGTTCTTTATAATGAGGAATATTTTTTTTTATATTAACTTTTAAATAAATTAAAACAAAACACCAAAAACAATATTTATAATTATTTATGAAGAAACTAGTTTCGAATCATTCGATTCATCATCAGTCTAGTCGAGTCAAAAGATGGAAGTTGACTTTAGACTCGACTAGACTGATGATGAATCGAATGATTCGAAACTAGTTTCTTCATAAATAATTATAAATAGTGTTTTTGGTAAGTGTTTTGTTTTAATTTATTTAAAAGTTAATATTTTTTAACACTTATAATTAACATGTTATTCAAAGATTTAATTATTTTTTTTGTCTTAATGTTTTTTAACAGGATTCGACACAAGACCCGAATGGAGCAATTGTTTTTACTAGGTACTGAAAAGAAAAATTGATTTTGTCCTTAGTGGAACTCCTTTAGACTATATGGAGCGATTTCTAGGAGACGATTTTTTAAGTATAACTTAAAATCTTTGTGATTGACGTTTTTGTTGCCATTATTTATTTTGTTATCAATCTAAATCTTAATTCCCTTATCCAGAATTGATTCCCCAAAAATTTATGGTCTCGAGCTCTCGAGTGAATTAAATCTTTGGCAATTCTCGTGTTTAAGAATGTGCCATTGTTGGAAGTAGGTGCTTAATATTTTTATTTTCGTCAGATCGACTTTTTCAAATTAGATCAATTTTTCAAAGTAGATCTGATGAAAATTAAAATATTTAAAATACTTTCCTATCATCGATTACTCAAACTACCATCGATGTTGCTCTTCTAAAGTTTTAAGTCTTTTAGTGATATTATTATTTTATTTTTTCTGCCGAAGTTGACCTTTGTTTTAAAAAGATTTGGCAGCCTTCGGCTGTGGACTTTGTTCTTTAGCCATAGAATTATTTTATATAGATTTGACAGACTTCAGCTTTGGACGTTGCTTTTTAGTGATAGTTGGCCTAAAAAAGTTTAAAAAAGAACACACATCTCCAATAATTTTCCAACAAGAGTCCAATAAAATATCAGTAGAATTATATAAGGACCATATTAAACTTTTTACCGATGGGTCCAAATCTGAGTCAGCCGTTTCTTGTGCTTTAGTCATTCCTGAGTTACATATAACCAGTCGAACAAGCCTTAAAAAAAGCTCGAGCATCTTTCATGCGGAGCTGTTGGCAATATTGGAAGCCGTGAGAATGGTGAATAACCAAGGTATAAGAAAACCTGTAATTATATCTGATTCCTTGAGTAGCATTCAAGCTGTCTCAAAGCTTTACTCCAGAAATTCATTGGTTCAGTCCATTCAACAGGATATATCGGAATCCCATTTGAACATTGAACTCATGTGGTGTCCAAGCCATGTTGGTGTATTTGGAAACGAGGTATCCGATAGCCGATCAACAGGCAAAGTCTGCTTTGTCTGAACATGTTACTCACCAGAATTTTTTTCACGAAGAATTAAATGTTTTAATAAAAACTCATCTCTAGAATGTTTGGAACTTTGGAACTTAAAATGGCTCAACACAAAACCTTTCTTCCATGTATGACATTGTTGTGTTGGGATTTGGGATACTAAGTATGTAATAAATAAAATTCCTTCAAAATACTAATAATTTTCGAATATAATATTTAGGTAACTGTACATACTAAATTTTGGTTTATTATTTCCAATAATGAACCTTTGGAATCGTCACGGAAAAAAAATACCCCCCCCCCCCAAAATTTGATATTTTACGTTTCAAGGTACGTAGAATCCAAAAATCGAATAAAAAAAGAAAATCCGTTTGTCCCTCGTGATAGGCACTTTTGCCACTTAGCGTTGACCAATTTGGATGAAATTTGGTATATAGGTCCAATCTGGGCTCTAATTGTGCCCCGAAACTTTTGGGTGCAATAGAATACACCCTTGGCGGTTTTCATTAATCCTGTCTAAAAAGAGAATGGTATGAGCCAAGAATGGTATTAAGGATCCAATTATGCTACGCCCCAGATATTTTTTTGGGGGGAGTATTTTTTAAGCCAGTAAAATAATAAGCCCATGT
>CM022877.1:22409495-22426605 GCA_012654025.1 Pachypsylla venusta
CCCCCCCCCCGGTAGGACCTATTATTTGATCTTTTAAAAACTTGTATAACTCGTGAATAAAATTTAAAACAGCTGATTCTGACGTCATATCGCAATTTAAATTGTAAACAAAGATAGGAGATTAGAGATTATGTGGATAAATAAAATGTTAATTAAAAATTAAAACTTTAATCGAAAGTTGTCGGATTCTGAAATTGCTAATAATAATAATAATCCGTAAATATTTATTAGAAAGTGTTTTAGTTTGTGTCTTTTCTTTAATTGAATGAAATTTTCAAAGTAATTTCATTTATAAAAACATCTTTAGTTGATTTTTTAAAAATTCTAGAATTTGCTATCTAACCGGCAAGATTCAAGAAATTGTAAACAATTTTGAAGTGACGTGGTGTTCATTGAATGGTTGTCAATAATTTGTAGACATGCGGTTCTGAACTAATCATAATTATCCAGCGAATATCGAAAGTTTATCTGAGTTAAGTACGAGCTGTTTAGAATAATATACTCTTTACAAATTTTGAATCTACGAAACTTGATTGGTTCCATTCATAGTGTAGTGACTCTCAATACCATAGTCTACAGTATGTTATAAGATTGAAATATAGTAAGTAATATTTTCTTCAACCCGTAATTTGAGCTCAGTATGAATTTTCCCAGCTTAGTTTTGTTTAACACGGTGGTGATATTTGTGTCACTTATCCAGCTCTCGTCTGGTATAGCTGTGATGAGTGTAGACTTGGGAAGTGAATGGATGAAGATAGCCATTGTATCACCTGGAGTCCCAATGGAAATTGCTCTTAATAAGGAATCCAAAAGGAAAACACCTTCTCTGGTTGCTTTTCACGATGGTGAGAGAACATTTGGTGAAGATGCTCAAATTATTGGCACAAGATTTCCTTCAAACACTTATGGATACTTTTTAGATTTACTTGGTAAATCCATCGACAGTCCAATTGTACAGCTCTATAAAAATAGATTTCCTTACTATAATATTGTCACCGATGAAGAGAGAGGTACGATTTCATTCAAGACCAATGATAACGAAGTGTATAGCATTGAGGAACTGACAGCAATGTTACTTCATCGGGCGAGGGAATTTGCTTCGATATCTGCTGGTCAACTTATTAATGAAGCTGTTCTCATAGTACCCGGTTACTTTAATCATATTGAAAGACAATCTATGATAAAGGCTGGAGAGCTCGCTGGCTTGAAAGTTCTGCAACTTATGAATGATTACACCGCCATCGCACTTAATTATGGAATATTCAGAAGGAAAGATTTTAATGAAACCAACACCGTCCACGTGATGTTCTATGATATGGGCGCTTGCAGTACAACAGTTAGCATAGTATCATATCAAGTGGTGAAAATAAAAGAAAGAGGATTTGTAGAGTCACACCCACAAGTCTCAATTCTAGGTGTTGGTTTTGACAGAACTCTTGGTGGTTTGGAGATGCAAATTAGACTTAGGGACTATCTTGGCAACAAATTCAATGATATGAAGAAGACCACAAAGAATATATTTGAAAATCCGAGAGCTGTAGCTAAGCTTTTTAAAGAAGCAGGGAGACTAAAGAATATCCTGAGTGCTAACAATGAGCATTTTGCTCAAATTGAAGGTTTGATTGACGAAATTGATTTTAAAATTCTTGTTACCAGAGCAGAATTTGATAAATTAAATGAGGATTTATTTGATAGAGTAAAGAACCCTGTAGAACAAGCTCTGAAAGCATCGGCTGTGCCTATGGATGTAATTAATCAAGTTGTTCTTGTCGGGGCAGGAACTAGAGCGCCCAAAGTACAGGAAAAAATATCTGAAGCTGTTGGAATTGAACTATCTAAAAACTTAAATACCGATGAAGCCGCGGCTCTTGGAGCTGTGTACAAAGCTGCAGATCTGAGCACGGGATTTAAAGTGAAAAAGTTCATCACAAAAGACATTGTTTTGTATCCAATTCAAGTTGAATTTGAACGAGAAACTGATAATGGCGAAACAAGAACCATTAAAAGAATGTTATTTGGACCCTCCAATACCTACCCTCAAAAGAAAATATTAACTTTCAATAAATATTTAGGTGATTTTAACTTCAATGTAACCTATGCCTCTGATATAGAACTCTTGAATCAAGAACAAATGGCGGCTATGGGAACCAGACAGATAAGTAAATTTGATGTGACGGGAGTAAATGAAGCATTTAACAAACATAATGAAGAAAATATCGAGTCAAAAGGCGTCAAAGCACATTTTGCTATGGACGAAAGTGGTGTGCTGTCTCTCGTGAACATTGAACTTGTTGTTGAAAAACAAGAAACTCCTGAGTCTCCTCTATCTAAATTAGGCAATACTCTCACATCTTTGTTTTCGAGATCAAAATCAGATGATAAAGAGAAACCTATTCATGAAACGCCCGATGAAGGTAATAATCAAACTACAGAAGACACTGGAAAGAACATTAATTCAACAGAGACACAGGAAAAATTAGAGGAAACAACTAAAAACGAAACTCAAACACCTGAAGAAGATAAAAAACCAAAAATAGTTATTGTTAAAGAGCCTATTTCTGCTAGTGAAACCAAATATGGAGTTGCAACGTTGAATGATAAACAAGTCGAAATATCTGTTACCAAACTACAAGCATTAAATCAAAAAGATCATGAAAAAGTTAGAAGGGAGAAAGCTTTGAACAGTTTGGAGAGTTTATTGTTTGATTCCAAGTCTAAACTAGAACTTGAAGAATATTCGTCCGTTGCCAAAGAAGAAGAATCTAAAGTCATCATTGAGAAAGTTGATGAAATCAATAACTGGTTAGAAGAAGATGGATGGAATGCAGATGCTGACGTCTTAGAAGGCAAACTCACTGAGATTAATGCTGTACTCAACCCCGTCTGGGAGAGATACAGAGAACACCAGGAAAGACCTGAAGCATTAAAAAATTTAGACAATGCACTGAATGCAAGTGAAGTGTTTTTCAAGAAAATACAAAATCTAACATTAATTCAGAATCAAACAGATACTGAAGGCTTGAATCTAAATCTATTTAGCGATGTAGAGCTGAAAAATTTGGACACGTTAATAAAAGAGACCAAAGAATGGAAAGAGAAATCAGAAATAGAACAAAGTCAACTGAAAAAAAGTGATGACATTGTCCTTACAGTGAAAAGTATTGTAGAGAAAATACGTGCTTTGGAAAGGGATGTTAGATATTTAGATAACAAATCAAGAATGTGGATGGCCAGTTTAAATAAAAGGAAAGATTCAACAACCAAAAAGAAAGAAGATAAGTCACAATCTAAACAGTCAGAAAAAGGTTCACAGACACCTGAGACAAACGAAGAAAAACCACTTGGTGAAGATCCAAGTTTGAATCAACCGGATCGTACTGCAGATCAGGAGCCGCTTACTCCTAACCCGTCTCCATCTCCTGTTGATGAAACACCAGAAGAAGAGAAAACAAAAACCGAACTGTAGATTGTGTGTTATTATTTCCTTCAACTATTTGATTTTGTCAGCTGAATCCTTCGTGAACAAACCAAGGAAAGATTTGGAAATGTGACAACCATTTTCTTTAACCATGAAGTGGGGGGTAGGTAGTGTAGATAAATAACGCCAATACAGGGTGGTTTCGAATTTGCAAACCACTCAAACATGTCGTTCATCATGGAATTTTGTATTTGTAACTTTGAAAAATACGAGGATTTACTTATTTTTCACTTTCGACTCCAGTTTCGTCTACTTCGTAGATATTTTCAAGCAAACAGTGTCGATTATCGCGTTGAGGCATTTATCTTTACTCATTGCCGAGTAAATGTAGATTTGTTCGTAGTTAGGATTTCTGTGACGATTACCCCGATGGAGTAATGACACTTCATATCATGGACCTCGTCATTAATAACGGTAGTGTTTTTTGTTGTTGTTTTTTCTTTTAAAAAAAACAAGAAATTATTGTGTGAATTCAAAGTTAGCAAATTTGTGTGTAAAGTTGCAAATTTTGACAAGTTAAGTTTATTCAAATTGAAACACAATTTTTTTATTTCATATTTTTTTATATTTGAAACCACTGTGAAAATTTACGTTTCTTATAAAGATAGTTGTTCTAGTAGCGGTGTTTCTTTCAAAATCAACCGTTCTTTCTATTTGTAGATAGATTCATGTTTTTAAAAAATGGTAAGCCACAGGTTGATATGAGATTTCTGAAAAGATTTTGATTTTCCAATAGTTTTGGTGCAGAATTTGACCTCAAACGGGAGCTTTATACCAAGTCTCATCCAAATCGGTCAAGTCTAAGTGGCAAAAGTGCCTATCACCGGATAAATGTTTTATTATTCGATATTTTGATTCTCCATACTCCATACCTTGAAACGTAAAATATGAAACTTTTTTCGTGACGATTCCAAAGGTTCTTTATTGAAAATACTTAACCAAAACTAATTCCAGCTCTGCAAAAAAAAAAAAAAATGCATACTTTGAATTCACCCAAAAATTCTTTGTTTTTTTTGCTTGACGTCAAAAAAAACAAAAACAATTTGATATTTTTTTTTTTGCTTTACATCTCTTTAACATCTATTGGTCATTCGAGACGAGGGGTTTACCCTCCATTCGCTGGAAACTCACAACCCAGCTACCCACATTGACCTCACCCAGCCTGGGTTATGATAGAAAAAGCCAGCATCACAAGATCGCGATCCTACGGGGTCACCCACTAATTAAAAACTCGCTGGACGTTGCTTAAGTTCAGTGATCTTAGGGGAACTGGTGTATCAACGTCTCATAGACTGGCTCAATAAATCTTTACTGAAATCCATGATGAACGCTGTGTTGCGTCTCAAAATTCTGATCTCAAGATATTTGAGTGGAACGCAAATTGGAAAACAATGCCTGCATAATTTTCGATCTGGTGGCACTTCCTCCAGATAATTTCACTAGTAATTTTTCGTAGTTAACTTTCTTAATTTGATTCCTACTCTCCCCCTTTGTTAGCATGGATTACATTTCTTAACTCTTCCTTTGTTCTAAAACGAACAGAAAAACCAAACACTCCATAGGCGTTCATCCCCTCTCCCATAGCGCACATTTTTAAATAAGGGGAAAGAAAGCTCAACGGCAAAATAATATTAAGTTGAGGCGACTTTGTACATAAAAAAAGGAAAGTAAATCTTTGCACAACGGATAGAACAGAAAATGAGGAAACTTGCTTAATTCAACACACGCGGCGCGGCAGAGGGACGATGTTTTCAACAAGGGATAATATCAATTCCTACCTTTTCATGTTGAAAAAAGTATTTGAATGCTCTCTTATTTTAGTTAGAACAAAAGTCGCTCGTGTTTTGGATTCAAAACTCTAATATTTCATAGCGTACGTAGGTGGTGGATACATAAGTAACTGTGTTTGAAGACAAAGCAACGTTTGTGAGGAAAGTTAGAAGTACCAACTTTATCTATGTACGAGTATTAGAGATCTCAAACAACATTATTTAAAAAATAGAATCTTTATTTTCAAAATAACAATAATTCAAAATAATCAACCAAAAATGAATGTGAAAAAATGTGAATAGCCTAGGTCTCTACTCCTAACACTTCCTCACGGTGGCCGTTTCTACGTACCGGGACGACCTGGAGCACATATGACTTCCAGTCAAGAGCCATCGGAACCTTTTCGGTGGCCTCGTATCAGCCTGTTCCTACCATTTTTCCAAACCTGACACCGCTAGAACAAAAACTCTTAACACATGTACTTATATATCTGGCTATGCGTAAGTCTATATTTTTGTGACATCCTATAATTTCATAGCATATTACCTCTTTGTTCTATGTTATCGTAATAAGTCTCATCTATTTTTATGACATTCTGTAATATTAATTCTATAGGGTTTGTCATTATTATTTCATTCCTGTTTATATTCAAGAAGCTTCAAAAGCTATAAGTCTTTTGTACGCGGAACAACTGTGTGTCAAAATAACCAAATTTGAAATTTTTACCTGACGTTTAATTTTGAGGCACAGTTTTTTACTGCTGCAAATGATATTTCATACAAGAATCATTTGATAAGTTCATGGACTCGGTAGGAATTAATGATTTTAGGTGCTTGCATTTGTATTATTTTTCAACGTAGTATTCACTATTGATAATAATTAACAATGGATGACTGATTATGTAAATCAATGGATTTTATGTATCATCTTCAAACAGTACATACTTATAATAGAAAAGAAACTATTGGTCCCATTCAAGTTTAAGTACCCGAGTCCACGAACTTTTCAAGCAATCCTCGTATTATTTAATTTTAGGATTTTTTTTTTATATTTTAAGCAAATTTTAAACTGAAGAAACAAGATACAATGGCGGGAGAATCAATCGTTTTAATACACACGAGTATTAAATCATAGCTTTAACTTTGACAATGAGTCTTGTTATCTTCGCTGCGAAAGCTCTGATGCAGGGTTTGAAAAACCTCCGAAAGAATACACGATTTTGAAGTTTGTGGAGGCTTCAGAGTTTTAGTCTCAATATGTAATAGTAAGGACCCCACGGAGCATTGTGCTTTTGACGTGAAGTTCTATTTGCAAAACTGCAGAATTCTGTTCATGAGTGAACAGAATTGTTTTCAGAAATTCGAAATGGTCTGTTGATTTTGGTTTGACTACAAAATCTCTTGTGTGAAATGTGTTAACCCATCTCATTGTCAAGTTTGTTTTGTACTCTTGTCATTTTTAAAATAGGGCTCCACGTCGAAAGCACTGTGGTCTACAACATAAGTTGACTGATACTCCCAGCACTCATGGAACAAAAATAAAAAACGACCCATCCAATTTCGCTACTCTGTACATTTGTCCAGTGTTGAATGATGAATGTGTTTTGCTACTTTGTAAAGTGTTTCTTCAATGCAAAACTCGCATTAATGCAACTTGAAGGTCAACGTAATTTGACGGCCAAGCAATGAAGAAGATAAAAGGTTGCTTGTCGATTTTGATAAGTCACGATTTTCTTTTTGAAGCGAAACTTTTTTGTCTCCATAGGGTAACTTACAGTCTTGAGAACTGGAGGCGTCACGAAAAATAAAACTAAGAAGCTGAAAAATAAAATTTAATCAAAAAATGACATTCAGGGAAGCCGGCTGGATATCTTACATATATTTCCTTTTTTTGGGGGGTGGGGCTTGACGTCTCATTAATATCTATTGGTCATTTGAGACAGGGGTTTACCCTCCATTTGCAGAAAACTTATAAACCAACTACCCGCATTAACCTCGTCCAGCCTTGGTTAGTCCGGAAAAATAGCTAACATCAACCTACGTGTACACCCACTAGGAAAAACCTTGCTGGACGTTGCTTAACTTCAGTGATCTAACGGGTACTGGTGTATTTGACGTGCCATATACACTTGCTAATATTTCCTATTTCTCTAACTTCAAAGTTTCATGTCCAACGGGCATGGCGACCATGGCATTGGCATTTTTTTAATTTTATTTTTCGTGACACTCAAAAGTTTCAATTTTATTTCTTCTGACGAACAAGATTCCAGGAATTATTGTTTTGTCCTGATAATAATAAGAACTGCTCGCTGATTGAGATCATTAAGTATTTTTTTCTAACCAACAACTGAGTTTTGACTGGGTCCCATCCTCAAACCTAAATAAGTTATTTTGTAACCTAAACCTAGCGTGCAGTTTTGGAGCAACGGTTGCCTCCTCACTGTGACCGGTTCTATGCACCAGGATGACCCAAAATTAATACCATCAAGTTTCGGTATCCTCATATCAACCAGTTTTACCATCTTTTCCCGAAATGGAGCAAACCGTTGATTTTTATAGATATATTCATTGAGTGACTTGTAAGACGAGACAATCACGAATGAAAATTGTTTTAAGTAGAATACGCTACTTCAACAACCCTGATGCTTATATTAAACCTTATAAAACGTAAAGCCCAGTGGGTATACAGACTGACTGTCACATAATCCACGTAGCTCAATCTAGAGGATTTGTAGGTACGGAAAAAGAAAGGAAAAAAATCGAATGTTCAACGGGAAGCGAGTTACCCCTAAAAATGACGCTTTTAGATCGAATCAAAAATATGAAACTGGAAAATTTCCGGTTTCTTCCAGATTTTGAACACCGAAAAATCGTAAATAATAAATTAATGTGGAACTTTTGTTGTTTAGGAGAAATTTCCCAGCAAAAATGGTTGGGTGGGAAAAAACATTTCTGACATGATTAAATTTATTTTAAGTACTTTGTAACACTTGGTGGCGGCTCGTGGGATACACCTGTCAAAGGTTTAATTTTTGTTTTATGTTATATTAATTTATAATATTCTCAGCTTTAGTTCAATTTCAAACCGATTCAGATAATTAAAGAGTTTATTGCAAAAACGGATTCTTTTTTGGGTGCTAAGTGATTTTCCAGTATGATTCTTTTAAAACCACTTCCGTTATTTATGACGAGGATTCACTTCCGACACGAGTTTCGTTTACTTCGTAGACATTTTCAAGGAAACTGACTGTTTGGTGTTGTTTTTATTGTTGGGTGTCCGTTGGTAACTCAGGGCACAGGTGATCAATCAGCTGATTTCTTTCATACACAAAATTTGGAACAGTGTCGACGATCGCGTTGAGGCATTTATCTTTACTCATTCACGAGTAGATGTAGATTTGTTCATAGAGTAGGATTTCTGTTTGATGATTACCTCGGTGGAGTAGTGACACTTGTTTTTCTCATATCATGGTGGGTGTTAATAACATTTTGTGTACTGCCGCAAGAAGAACATTTTGCGTACTGCCGCAAAATGTTCTTCTGTACGCGTTTTTATATTCCTCATTGTCATACCTACATACTCATACCACTACTTTCATCCATACCACTACTTTCATCCTGGGGTATTTTTTTTATTGAAAGATCACCAAATTTTATTTTAAAACGCATCTACATTCAGTAGTATGCATAAAAAGAATTAAATGATTTTACTAAAAATGCTACTATAGCATATGCTATAGTAGCATTTTTGGTAGATACTAGAGTAAATGCTTCGTTTTTTATGCATATTAGACATTGTCTTTTATAATATTAACTTTTAATTTCTTAAATATTTTAAAAAAGAGAATCGTAAAATAATAAATAATTTAAATAATTAGACAATATCGATTCGAAATAAATTTAAAAAGTGGCAAGCTTTCGATAGTGCTCAGACTATCATCGTCAGGCCGATGTTGACTCTACGATGTCCAGAGATGGTTTCTCTCAACTCAGATGGTTCAATAAACACGTGTCATTATAGAAAACCCACAAGTTCAGGAAGGGTCCTGAATTTCCATAGTAATCAGCCCCCTTTTCGTATAAACTGAACTGTGCGAAAAATCTCATTAATAGAACTTTGACTTTATCAGATCCAGTATACCACAAACATCTTATCACTGGAATCTATGAAACCTTAACGGACAATTCATACCCTAAAAAACTAATCCACAAACTGATTAATGATAAAAAAAGGAACTTACAGACTAATGACACCTCTAACGCCCTATCAGAAAGATCTACATCTGTTTACTTTTCTTTTCCTTATTTAAATGAAACTTCCTATAAAATAGAAAAAATGTTAAAAGAAATTATACCCACCGCAAAATTTGGTCATAAAAGCTGTAACAACATCAAATCAAATTTCTTCACAAATCTAAAAGATAAAGACAAAAAAGAAAACAAATCGGGCATTGTGTACCAGATTAATTGTGACGACTGTGGCTCGAATTACATAGGAGAGTCTGGTCAATATCTTAAAAAGAGGTTATATCAACATCAATATGACGTTAAAAAAGAAAAAAACAACACGGCTCTTACTAATCATGCCTTTGAGAATAAGCACAATTTTAATTTTGATGAGGCTAAAATAATAGATAACGAAAAACATTATAAAAAAAGAAAAATCCTAGAGGCTTTCCATATCAATCAAAATCCATGCTCTATTAACTATAAAAGTGATGTGGGAAACAACACACGAATATATCAGAACTTGCTCGATCTTCACAAGTTATAACATCTCATACTCTGATACCCTCACTTCTACTCTGGACATCGTAGAGTCAACATCGGCCTGACGATGATAGTCTGAGCACTATCGAAAGCTTGCCACTTTTTAAATTTATTTCGAATCGATATTGTCTAATTATTTAAATTATTTTTTAATTTCTTGATAAACTCCTGATAAATAATTTAATGTATCTTGTTCATTGAGGGCTATTAAACTGTAGCCCTCAAGCTCTTTATTAAGAGCCGCCACAAGTAACAATTTATTAGATTGTTTTACATTCTAAGATTTCTTTTAAATTTTGTTGTGATTTTAGTTTTTAATCAAATTATTATAGATAAATTATTATGAAATTAAATAAAAACAACGTTTCCACAAAAATTTACAATATTTTATTTTCTTCAAATCAAAAGACTTACAAGATAGGGTTGAACTTGATTAGCCAAGTGAACGTCTCAAGTGCTTTTTAATAAGATCAATTTTTGTTTCCAGGTACAATAAAATTTAATTTGCTATCTATCAATGCATTTCGCCAGTTACAGCATCAGAAATACATAGTATAGGTTAATTACTCGTAGATTGATTATTATTCTGCTTCATTTAAAGGAATTTAAAAATAATCAATCTAACTAACCTAAAAGATACTATTTATTTTTTTATGCTTCTAGATCCTGATACTGCCGTGAATTTGAAAATAATCAATCTAACTAACCTAAAAGATACTATTTATTTTTTTATGCTTCTAGATCCTGATACTGCCGTGTAACAGGAGATGCATCGGCATCGATAAGATAGCAAATTAGTATTTATTGTACCTTGAAGCAAAAATTGTTCCACAATAATAATAGTCTCTAAATCTAAATGATTGACGAGGTAGGCCGTCCCTACAGGAACGTTGGTTAAGTTTATAAGAAATTAGCAGCCTCCCTCGCCTATGGGTATCACACGGGCTTTACACGCGGGAAACCCGGTGCAAATCCTCGCGATACCCGATTTTTTCGGAACTGTGATTGTTCGAGGTGCACTCATCCTCGTGAGAACAAATGAGTCGTTACTTATAATGTCAGTAGCGACCAATGGCGGAATAAGAAGAGCAAAATTATATATAATGTATAATACTGTTGTTGTTAACGTTTTCGACCACATTCACGCTGTTTTCACACTAAAAAGAGGGCCAAAAGAATCACTCCACAATATTATTTTTCTGTGTCTGCTACAGTCTGGGGCCTATTTCACAATGAACCAATTTTGCTAAAGATATGAATTTGAAGTAACCCAGTTGAAATCATGACTCCATGGTTGAAACAAACAGGAGAATTTTGTCGTCCAAAGGAAAGGTAGGAGATCTTTGGTCGGAAAAGACTTTAGTGTAGTAGCCGCTGTAATGCTGTGCTACCCACGAAAGTAAGTTGTGACAATGCAATATTATGCGTGAACACAAATAATCAATCTACAGAAGCGCTTTGAGTTGCTCTCTCCTTCCGGTTACTTGGGGGCGTGCGCACTCATTCTACTGTCGTCGTTTCCGAGTTACTCTTCATTTTCATCAACTCCTCCTTTACATGTTTCGGAATTTTTATTCTTCTTTTTTGTTTTTTCTTTTTTGGTTTCTCGGTGTCTACAGGAGCGCTTTGTTTTACTATCTTCTTCTTCTTTTTCAAACAAGAAAAAGGATTGGGTTGTAGTTTAGGTTTTTTCTTTTTAAATGTCTTTTCTTTTTCTGGTCCAAAAACTTTTAATTTTAATTCTTTAAGGGTTTGCATCTGATCTCTACTAACTGAACATCTGAAAAAATTAAATTGATATGTTCCCTCAAATGAAATATCTTTAAATATAATGCCTCGGTAGCTCAGTGGTAAAGTGCTCGCCTGGTAAACAGGATGGTGTTGGTTCAATCCTCATCAATTTGAGTATTTAACCACATAAAAATAGAGTTCTAAGGATTAGGTGGTAGAAAATGCCTGAGGCATTAACCCCGCCTAGTGATAACCTTCCACTTAAGAGTCTATTATTATTATTTTTAAAAAAATATTATTTTGTTTGATTGATCCCCCAGATCTTTTTTTACTAAAGATATGATTCAATATCAGATCTACTAAGTGGCAATATTTGGAGTAACCCAGTTGAAATCAACCGCCTTATAGTTACAACAAACAGGGGAATGTGGTCGTCCGAACGAAAAGTAGGCGATCTATAGTCGAAAAAAATCCCGAGTGGACTTAGAACCAATCGCCTGTGAAGTCCTTAACTAACATTGCATACTCCTCAATACAGGGACTCTCCTCTATTTGGGGTTGTGGTATCGAATAAAATATATAGATACCAGTAATATATAGATAACTTTTCCATAGGAAAACCGGCTTTCGACAACGAATCCCCCCCCACCCANAACCCCCCCCCCCCACACACACAGTTTGTTAGTTGGTCCTTCTTTGACGGTGGCTGTTATGATCGGGCAGTATAAATAAAGACTATTATTATTTTCCGTCATTTAATTGTGTTCCTTACCTAGATGCCATAATTTTGCTAGCAGCAGCTTTTGTAACATCTGAAGGCGCTTCAAGTGTTGGAGCCTTATGACAAAGATATAAAAGGGGAGTCGCTACAATCTTTCTGAAAGCTTTTTGAAGATCTTTATCTTGAGTGGCCACAATATATCTGGAAACGAAATATTTCCTTTTAAGATTACGTGAAATATTATGGGTCTTAACCGATGCACTTTGCTGTCGAATTATACCAAACCTCGTGTTTTGCCACGGTTCAATTTTAATTTTTCCTTATTTTTCCAAACACATTTCTCAGATAAATCCTCTACTTCTTTATTATCACTTTTTCCCAGTTCTATTTGGGCTCGGTATTGTCTTTCTCGGATAAATAAAGGTACTATTTCATGCTGACTGGCCATAACTTGGTATCGTCTCACATAAATAAATATATATATAAAAAAATTGACCGAAAATTATCGTTTATCTTCGATATCTCTTACCGTTTTAGACAAACATATTTCACATTTATATATTTAGATAGTATTGTCGCTCTTAGCAAGCGTCAATGGCACATTGAATACACCAGTTCAGTGATAGTAAAGCAATAAAAGGTTGTACTATACTAAGTGGGTGACCACATAGGTTCGCACCCTCGTGATAATGGTTATTCCCGGCCCAACCAGGCTGGGATGACAGGTAGGTTCGAGGCTTAGTGATGCTTTTTATTTCCGGCTCAACCCAAACCGAGTAAGTTAAATAGCTGGTTTGTAAGTTTCCACTGAATAGATCGTAAAACCCCCGTCTCAAATGACCAATAGATGTTAAAGAGACGTTAATCCAAAACATTGTGTTTTTGCATAAAGTCGACACGGAATTTTTTCAGGAAGCCTCTGTGATATTTCGTTACAAAAATGGCGAACAATTAATTGGTCAAATTATGAACCATGTAGTACGCCCATTATGAGCCTAAACATACATTTCCTCTTGTATCAGAGTGGTCTGATCTGGTATGCTTACTATCGTGTCCTCACGATGTCCTGTTCTACTCACCAGGACGACCTGGAACGCATACCATCACAATTCCAGCCAAAGGCCCTCAAAACCTTTTCGGTAAACTCATATCAACTTGTTTCTACCATTTCAAACCTGAATCCAAGAATGGAAGAACCGTTGATTTTAGGAGGAACACCGCTACAACAACAACTAGATAGATCATTGTAATCCCGAAAAGTTTCTACCATTTTAATTAATCATGCATCTATAAATGGGAAGAACGAACGGTTGATTTCGTGAGAAAAACCACTACTACTACATCATTGTAATCCCCCCCCAAAAAATATATAAACATTATAAAAAGCATGAGGCTTCCAGGTCATTTGAAGTGGGTTCATTAAAAAAAAAGCTATGTTTACCGACTTGAGCCTTCAGATATGAAATAGTTTCGTTTGTTTACTTTTTACTTATTTCAATGAAAATCATAAGTGGGACAAGAACAGCGTTATAGAAAGTTCGGCCATTTATTACAGGCCGACCCACATTGTAAAAATTTTAAGGCATCGCCTATTAGTTAATAGCTTGCGAGCTTCTAACGTTACCATATGGTTAAGCAAGAAACTAATAGATTAATAAATTTGATGCTTTTAAAACGACTATCAACGAAATCTAAAAATTGATTGTTTTTTTTTTACCTGTGTTCATTTTTATCTCCAACCATAGAAAGAATACACTCAGAGCCCGTAACTGGTTTTTTTTCATGTCCACAATGATGAATGGAAAATTGTTTTGCAATTAACATGGCTCCATAGAGAGTTGGCCCTATAAATGAAAAACAACAACTAAGTATTAGTAAAAATAACATTTCATCGAATAATAAGGCAGATAAAATACTATATCTTCACTTCACAGTTACGAAGTAGAAACTCTGCCAATGTGACACATGGGTTTCTTATTTCACCGGCGGGTTTCTTTGCAATTTTTTTGTGGGCAAACTTAAGGAGATAACGAAAAATGACCGAGAATGGACCCCCCCCCCAAAGTAGTATATAGGGACCCAATGAAAAATACTGAAATTGGAATCTTCCGGTTTCTGCCCGATTTATGGCCAGTTTTCCCCACCGAAAAATCGGAATTGAGAAGTACCACTTCGGGATGAGCGAGAAAGTTGAAATTCGATACAAAGGTGTTCCGCAGTATAAAAAGTAATATCCCTTAGTAAAATAATGAATTTTCTAAATAGAAGTCTTGTTCACCCTGGGGGTCGGTGGCACCAAAAATCCGTAATTGAGAAGTACCCCATCGGGATGAGCAACAAATCTGAAATTCGATACAAAGGTGTTCCGCAGTACAAAAAGTAATATTCTTGAGTAAAATATTGATTTTTCTAAATAGGAGGCGTGCTCACCCTGGGGGCAGTTTCACCAAAAATCCATAATTGAGAAGTACCACATCGGGATGAGCGAGAAAGTTGAAATTCGATACAAAGGTGTTCCACAGTACAAAAAGTAATATCCTTTAGTAAAATATTGATTTTTTAAAATGGGAGCCGTCACCCTGGGGGGATCGGTTTCACCAAAAATCCATGATTGAGAAGTAGCACATCGGGATGAACGAGGAAGCTGAAATTTATTTAATACAAAGGTGTTCTGCAGCAGAAAAAGTAATATCCTTGAGCAAAATATTAAATGTTCAATTAGGAGCCGTGCTCGCTCTGGAGGACGGTTCCACCAAAAATCCCAACTTGAGAAGCTTTAATGTCGTAATCTCGAAAGCGTTGCTGCATTTTGTAACCGTAGCGAAGCTCGGGCAAACAGCTAGTAGTTTCTAGTAAATAAAGACAAGTATTTATTTTCTTGGCATTGAAGCATTCTATTATTTTCTAAAGCTTACTTCATTCATCATTGCTACTTTATCATTGCAAATGGACTGAGGTTGAACCGAGAGAAAACTACTTTCCTGTATTTTAATGCCCATGATTTTAATGGCTCAGTACCGTACATTAATGCATGTGGTCCGGCTGTATCCCCATCCGATGAAATAACATACTTAGGTTTATACTTAGATACAAAGTTCAAATCTTCTTCTATTATTGCTATCCGTATGATTAATAAAAATGTCGACTCTCAACCACTAAATTCATAGCCTATTTGGTCTGGTTTATATGGGGTTTTCTTCTTTGTCCTCAGAGATTGGTTTTCCTTCTTCAGAAAACGGCAATGAGGTTTACATTTGGCCTACCTAAGAAAGTGTCTTGGAAGCCTCTATTTAAAAAACATAATATTCGTACACTGTATAGAAAACTCATTTTGGACATCGGTGTCTAGGTTCATAAAATTTTCGGGTCACAAACCCGGCACATTTACAATACCAGAAACAAATAAATCATTTCTCAGCAATAAAAATTGCTCGAATTTTATTATTTTCTCTGATCAAAAGGTACAATTATTATTTATATTTTTATTAATTTCGAAACTGGTTTTAACACCTAGTTCGAGTACTAAACAATTTATTTGTAATTTTGTACAATAAAACATTCATTCATACTTTATTCCAAATTTAACATAAAATGTTTTTTTTTTTTTTCTTCAATTTCAGTATATAAGAAAAAAAATATCCAAAGGAAAGGGTCCAAATTTGAATTATTATTAATCATCCATGTCATATTTATTAAGAAAGAATGATTGATAATTGAACTGGTCCTAATTTTAGTACCAGTTCGATTAGGCCAGCATACATAATACTACGCTCTTATAACAATCCAAAATGATTAAATCATATACATAATGATCTTTATATGTTCTAGCTGCTAGCATCTTTCCAAAAATAATAAAAGGTGATTTATATGTTTAAAAAAAAGTTTATTTTTTTTCTTCTCATTATCTTTTGTAAACCTATTTATATATTGATAATCCACAATAGTATTTATTTTTATTTAAATTACTTGTATACCGTGGATAGAGGGACTTAAAAAGAATATTTCCAATATTTATATCCGTAAAAGGATTCTTTAATATCAGCAACTCATGGTGAGTTGATGCAAACCAGCCTCGGCTGTTAACCTATGATGATGATCTTTTCACCGAACCTTTGAGAAAACCCCTGGCATCGGGGGAATCCCTCCAATTAAAACAATTTTTCGATATCCTGTTGAAGTGGTCTTTCTAATCCGGAATGTTTTGCCTGTCGATATTCACTTTCCTCGGATTCTCTACAAATTCTGTGATTTACACAAGAACGGTTTATTGTTACAAAAAAATCTTTGGCATCGAAAATATTCCATCTATGTTTTGGGGTTCTTACCATTGTTATTTTTTTATTTAAAAAAGACCTTTTCCATTTTCTATGTTCAAGGGACCAGACAAATACTATTATTATTTTTTCTGAGCAACTAACCTAAATTAAAATATGATTAATTGAAAGTAGAAGGTTAATTTTCTCGATTAAATGGTGGAAAATACGAGAAAACTCACTTTTAAATGTTTAAATCACAATTTTATTGCTTGAAAATCGACGAAACTTTGGAGAAAGCGCAAGAGTTTTTAGGGAGCGACTTTATGAGAAGAACAAGTTTAATCGAGGCATGGCCGATCAAAACGTTTCCTAACCTCTCGGGGGG
>CM022877.1:22438923-22475329 GCA_012654025.1 Pachypsylla venusta
TTACGATCATCCCAAGTCGATTACACCTATTTGATTCTTGATGAATAAAATAGGTGTAATCGACTGATTTAAAAAGATATTTAAGTATAAAGCACTTTTCTCTCAGATAAAATAATAGGTCTTCTAATCTTTACAATAACAATAAAAAGAGTTTTAAAATTTATTACTCTCAAAATGTCAAGCACTTCTTAGGATATAGAAATTATCTTTGTTTAATTTTTGGCAGCCATCTTTGAACAGGGCATTTATAATGTAAACAAAGATCGCGCATTGTCCCGCGCAACTCATTCCATTGTTTTTAATTCAATGGGTTAGACTCTACAAAACTAAACAGAGGGAAAAATTCAAAACAACAAACATGAATCGGAACAGCCAATCAGAATGGGGACAAAAGTAGAGAACAAAATGGCGGATTTGGGAACCAAGAAATACTTGGGTCACAATTGTTCCAATTGGGTCAAATTGTTCCAAGAAATAAAATTCAATTAAAGTGGTAGGATTAGGGAAAAAGGGATTTTTATTGTCCAAGATTCTCTGTCATATGCCACACTTCAGAAATAACAACCTTCTTTTCTCCCCGGAAACAAACCGGGAAGCATGTGTGGTTGTCAAAAGTCAAAATAAAATTATAAAATGAATTTGAAATGGTGATTTTTTCAGATTGTGTAAAATTTAAATTAGGTACAATTAAATTTTTGATAATTAGTATATTTATCTAGAGATTGCTTCTTATATTTAACAGTATAATAAATAATTATTCTTTACATTTTATCAGAATGTAGTTCTTAAAAAAATGATTGTATTCAATCGGCTTTCTCTTTCAGACTGATCCTTTAACGCACGTGTTGCACGGAAGTTCCTTGCGTTTTAATTTTTCTGTGATCAAAGCATATAAAAAATGTGTGAGAGTACGTCCGCATTTTCTTCATGTGGTAGCTTTTACGCTTCTTTAGGAAAAGATGGTAAAATTCGAATTTGGAATACATCAACAGATTCTTTGCTGAGAGAATATATCCCCGACAAACACCTATCTGCTCCCATCACCTGTATCAAATGGATTACCACGAAATCAGTAAGTTTCTAAATCAACATTATCGTTTTCATGAATAGCTATGATTTTCATGTTTTCAAAAATTGTCTCTTAAATATTCAGTATTAGACACACTCGATTTGGTTTTGAAGGATCTTTCTTAAACTTACCTATTTAGCTCGCTGTCTATGAGAATCCAGCAGCCATGGATATATTTAACGTAATCATGATTCCATCGTGCTTAAGCCAAGAATCGAGTCACAGAATTGAGTACAAGAAGAAAGTCAGGAGAATACCATTAGCGACTTAGTTGGACCCAAGGATAGAAACTTGATTTATGCATTTAGCATAATCCCTACAATAACACATTCCTTTTAATATATATTTGTGGTGTAATACAGATGTCATTTACCTTTTTCTGTGTAGATACGTTGTTTAGTCAAGTGACTATTTTTCCTTATTACCTAATTAAAATGAAATTCGCACACACCTCACACTCTCTGACAGTTCGCAAAGAAGGATCTTACATGTCAATGTCATTGGCACATTCCGTAAGGTTTTATTCTTGAAAATGCATCTGTACGAGTATAAAGGCTGTTTCATAGCTATTTTTATTGATTAAAAATTCTATATTTATTACAGGGAAAAAGAAAAAGTGATTCAGATACAAGTATGTCTAAAAGTATGCTCTTATTTGGCACACATTCAGGACATCTTCTTGTTTATAATCTATCTCTATCCAAACTAGTAACCAATATAACATCTAAATCAGAAAATAAAATAAACTGTCTAGCTTGGAATGAAAAAAACAGTCAAGATGTCTATACATTTTCGGAAAATAAGTTTGTTAGTGTTTGGAATTTGTCAAGTAATAATGTAAAAAAGTAAGTTCCGTTTATGATAAGTAGCTGGAGAATACTTTCCGTGTCCATCACGGATAGCAAGTAGAAAATTCGAAAATTTTCGACCCGACCAGGATTCTAACCCAGTACCTCCCTGGTGCAACCCGGTGTGATGCTTACTCAGCCACAAAGACGCGAATCATTTTAGAGTCCATTATTATTAAACCATTTTTGGCTTTGTCAATAACTATTTTTTGTTTTGTTTTTTTAGTTTGTGGAAAATCAATCAAAATAAAATCAAATGTATTGATTTATCCCATGATTGTTCTCTCCTCATCACAGCTTCTAATTCGATCACTGTATGGAATATTGAGAGTAAGAGTATAGTTAAAACATTCATAGGTCACATCAGCGTCATCACATCCGTGCACAGTATTCACGCAGCAAATGATGTTTATATTATAAGTGCATCCAAAGGGGATAGAATGTTGAGTGTATGGTAAGTGAAAATTTAATGTTACTATGTAAAAATCTGAAGGGGTATTTTTTTGTTAATACCTACAAGAAATTTTTCTCCGGCTTTTCTTTAAGGAGAACGTGAACTATAGAACTATACGAGATATTAATCGAAGATATTTGGGGGTGACCTCCTCACGGCTCGAGTCCACCTGATAATTTCTGTTTCGTTTTGATTATTTCTATATTCATTTTGGTATAGTCCAGTCAACGAATGGTTTGTAGAGTGTGTTGGCTGGAAAGTAAGGAATGACTACAGAAATTTGTTTGGGAGTGGTTAGGGGATAAATGTACTAAAAGACCCCGAACGGGGGGGGGAGCGGAGTGCGTGGGGGCATTGGAAGGTCACTTTTTTTTCAAATTTTCCCCTATATCTCGAAAAAGGTTTCTTGTAGGGTACAAAGTAAAATTGGAGCTATCTAAATTTCCTGCAAGTTTACTTCTATTCATTTTTTTCCACCCCTATAGTTTTTGAGATATCTTCCCACCCCCCTCCGCATATTTGTGGGAAAATTAAAATTCACCCCATTTTTCGTTAAATTTTGGTCTGTACCACACCAGTGCTCCGTTTCATAGCAACAGCCAAGGAAAAGAAGCTATAGAGGATCAAATTTACTTTAAATAATATTCCTTTTTACATTTTATTATTAACCCATCAAAAAATATAGCCTCTTTTATGGCATTTGGCAAATAATATAGATTTTGTCAAAAAAAACTGTTCGTTTCAGTTTTCCACAGCTGTCACCTTTTATATAACCAGTTATTATAATATAGATTTTGAGAGTACATGCACAGAATTAACTTTAGATGGCTCCTTTAGGCTTAATTTAGAATTTTACCGAGAATATTTTTTACCCTACAAGCAACCGCGTTCGAGATATAGGGGAAACATTGAAAAAAGTGGCCTTCTTTTATTACATTTATCTTCTAACCATTTCAAACAAATTTCTGAAGTCATATTGCAAACCAGTTCTTTAACAACTGTTAACTCAATGATAAAAGTTTCAATATCGACCCAATTAGTTTAGTTTATAAAGCATGGGAGATTCGCAGCGAGACCACAGTAATGACGAATTTTTCTTGTGAAGATTGATTATTTTTATCATTGTGACAACGTTTTTTACGTTAACTCTTACAAAAAAGAAATTTAACAAAAAAATAAAATAATAATAATCAAGCGTGACATCTTGAAATCTTTGGGGGTGAAAACGGGGGGATTTTAAATTTTTACGATCATTGCCAAAATATTCTAAATTCCCACCCAGGAGCATACCTTTGATGCCAACATATGTTGATTGCAAATGTCAGGATATTCGAACACTAGGTCATTTTATCGCGTGCTTCTCAATATTTAAGCAATCCTCCTGGTCTAGTGGGTATAACACTGACATTGCACTGGGTCGGAAAATTTTCGATTTAGTGCTTGTGATTTCGGGGTGCTCTTAGCCTGGTGAGGACGATTGAGTAGCTACTTTAATATGAGTAGCGACGAGTGGTGGGACATTACCAGAGTAAAAATAGTTGGTTTAATTAAGAAGATATAAGAAATTATTAGTATATGAGGTTCTAAGTAATCGTTTGATACCCACAAAAATTGTGAAAGACCATTAGGCCCTACCAAAAAGAAGTTCTACTAAAGAAGATTTGAGACCGATCTTTTGGAGATGCTGAGTAAGACAGACATGTCTAGTTGACATTATAAAGTGAGCTACTTCTCCTTTCAGTTTGATCC
This sequence comes from Pachypsylla venusta, assembly GCA_012654025.1. NCBI lineage: Eukaryota > Metazoa > Arthropoda > Insecta > Hemiptera > Aphalaridae > Pachypsylla > Pachypsylla venusta. The sequence goes on from CM022877.1 coordinate 22,443,044, forward strand.
AATTTTGTATCTTCCCTTGAACTTTTTGTTTTGATTAAGTCTCTTGACTGATTCGAAGGGATGGTTTTGGGGCACGATGTTTAGGTACAATTTTTGATCTCACAGTATAGTTTTGTTTTGTTTTATGTTTTAGGAGCATGAAGGGGAAAGATAAAACAGCAGTAGCCAACTTCAAGACGGACGAATCTGTTACAAGTATGTCACTGAATAACTTTAATGGACAAACATGTTTGGTCGCTGTCAACAATTGCGGTGCACTTCATTACTTCACTCATCAAATGAATGGTAAGTTTCCCAGGATACATTTAACAGCCCATCACACACGCCCCATTACAGCACGCGGAGCAGCATTGTGCGGATTCAAATGTTGATCAATATAGTGTGCTCAATTTTTCTTATATTGAATTATTATATTCTTTTTTAGGAATTTTTAAAAAAAATTTATAACTATTTTTCTTCGTTTGACTTTTCATTTTAGAATTGATTCTAAAATAAAAATGTCAAACGACGAAAATTAAAATTTAGAAATTCTTTCCTTCAAGAAAAATACATAAAGTTTGAAGGTTTACATAACATAGCAAAACATATATTGAATTGAATTTTTGCAGACTGAAGGAAAATCTATTACCAAGATAGTAATAATAATACAATTCTGATTTTTTTTTAATAAAAATTAATTCACACCATGTCACGATACAGCAATCAATATCCTATCGGACATGGATTGTCCCGAAATGCCTTAATTCTACCTAATCTATAGCTCCAAATATGACCTATAGATTTTTTAAATTCATTATTTGATTTAGCTAAATAGATTTAGATTTGACGTGTTTTTATATCAATATTGACTTTCTTCTAATTGACCAAAAAATGTTCTAACGAAAAATCAAAATGAGGTCTATTCATAATATTATATTATGAACTATATTCTGCTTTCAGACTAGAGATCTGAGTTTCTAGTCGTCTCTACGAAGTACGCTCCTCCCAAGGATGTTTCCACTTCTGAAAAATTCCAGTTCAATAATTTTACTGTCTCAAATTTTTCCTTTTAGGGGTCTTTTTAGTTTGGGGAACAAAAATCTAGATCTGAAAAAATCCAGTTCAATAATTTTATAGTCTCAATTTTTTCTTTTAGGGGTCTTTTTAGTTTGGGGAACAAAAATCTAGATTGTGAGATACTTTATTAATAACATATTTTATGATTCACTGATACATGAAAATTGCCTATTATGTCTCATATGGCCTAACGATTGTGCGTTGCATTTTTTAAGCTGACTAGCTGTTTTCCCGTGCTTCGCCACTGTTACAAAATTCAATAACAATTTCGAGATCGCGAAATTATATATTCTCAATTTTAAATTTTTGGTGGAACCGACCCCCAGAGTGAACTCGGCTCCTATTTAGAAAGTTCAATATTTTACTTAAAGATATTACTTTTTGCGGTACACCTTCGTATAAAATTTCAGCTTTCTCGCTTATCTCGCAGGAAAGGTAAGGCTAGCACATCTTGTTATCTCTTGGAAAGTGATTAAAAAAAAAAAATTGTAGATTATTAAATATCCCGCCCCATGCAGAATAAAACATGTAAAAAAAAAAAAAAAAAANAAAAAAAAAAAAAAAAAAAAAAAAAAAAAAAAAAAAAAAAAAAATCTAGAACTTCGCGGTCCGGTTGCATGAGGGGTTGAATTTCCGGACTATTGTTCATAAAGCAAAGTGGTCTTTATTTGAGCTCTAGCGTACGTGATAAGGATTTTTGGGACACCCTGTATTTTGTGTTTTCCTCCATCACATCATTTTTATAAAAACAATCAATTTCCTTTTTTTGTTTTGTTTTAGGCAAATGTGAGAAACCTATCGATGCAAAATTAAGTGTTTACATTTATAAAGACGAAGGACATACACAACAGACAACAATAGTAAATGCACAAATGTGTTCGGATAATCAAATCTTAGTAACCTATGGCAGTGGATATATGTTGTCATTTGATAAAATAGATTTGAAGACGACCTCATTTGAGAATGGTAAAGTTTCACTTATAAGAGAAGATAAAATGAACAATCTTTCCAAACACAAGAGGGAAACAGATGAAAACAAACTCAATTTTAAGGTAAATGAACGTTGGGAACATAACGAATAGAACAGAAAGGAAGAAAGTCCATGTTGCGGAGATATAGTGAAACTCTAGCGCTCTGTTCATGGAGTCGGGGAGTCTATTATGCTATCGGCATATCAGCTGACTGAGTGTGCACGATAACGATGTTGACGTGCATGATAACGACAGAGAAAATCGTACTTGGTGCGCATACCGTAATCTTAATATGGGTAATAATAATTTTGTCGTTGTTTGGTGTGCATAGTCTTAATGGATCCTGAGTGTGGTGTGACTAGCGGTTGTCCGCATGAAATTTAATGAGTTTCCATACTTTCTGCTCTATGCGTTGTGATTAGGAATATCTGAATTGATTGTCCATGATCCTAGGAAGACAAAGTATGCTCATGGCGCCGGTAATGCAGGCGTGATGAATAAATTACCCATTTAAGGGAAACTTAAAATTAAAAGAAAAGTGAGAAAAACACGTGATTCTATGCAAGCCGTACACACGACCCGTATGACGTCATGCGCAGAATTAAAATATAGGACCGTGACTTATTTTAACTTGTCTTCTCAGTACCATGTTAATCGTCACAATAGCCAATCTTCTATTCTGTTGAATATTATTGGGGTCCCAAAAACACACCTTACATAGGTAAGTGTTAACGCGGTTCTTGTATTTGGAGGTAGCTCGTCAAACGAGTTTGAAATTTTCAAGAAGCTTTTGAAATTTTCAAGAAGCTATCCGGAAGATTTAAACGATTTTTTCCCATAATTTCAGACGAAAGAAGCGGACACCATTGAGACTGTGTACAGTTTTGGTGGTACTTTGCCAAACGGAGGTGTTAACGGTGACAATAGCATTACTTCAATAAACACACTTAAAAGGAAGAATGGTGTTGCCTCGAGCTCGGGCATTCAAGAAATAGTTATAGAAGACAGGTTGAAGAATCTTGACCTAGAGAAACTAGACCAGATGGGGATGTCCACGCTACAAAATGATGGATTGACTCAGTTGCTCATACAGGTTTGTTGACAAAATTGTCTTTTAATTGATATACTTTAGCAAATATGTTCTTGCGAAGAAAACGCTGACGTCAGAAGTAGCACATTTTTATGTTTACTAACACCTTATAACACGCGGGGCCGAATTTTGCTGTCATATTTGATTTATTGTTAATAACTTTTTTAGGGAATTGGACAGTATTCCAGGAGTGTGTCACTGATATAGGAACATGTCAAATGATCTTCACCTTTAAATTTTAGCACCTATAGATTACGGAGAATTGAAGCAACAAGGTGACAGGTCGTGCCCGCTAGAATTTTGTTGTATCCTTTTTGTGTGTGAGAGAGAGAGAGAGTGCCATGGCGTTCATGATTTTTTATCAAAAAAAGATGGTTCTAGAACAGTATTATTGTCATCATCATCTTATTTATCACATGATTTTAGGTACATGGTGGAAGTTTTGAGACCCAATATAACCGGGATCATACCATGTTCCTGAGGTCATATTGAGTGCATCCTTTTTGTAACAGTTCTTCGTTGGATGTCTTCATGGTGACTTTCTCCATTCTTGTCCTTGATCTTTGTGGACAGTTACATAGAGATTTGAAAATCTACTACCAATTAATTTATTAATGGATTTTCACTTCTTCATTGAATAAAGTGATAGAAAACTTAATTATCCTTCAGTGTTCAACATTTCAACTCAAAATGAGAAAAAATGAGTATAATTTTTCGGCATTCTCCATTATTTTTGTGAAGACTAGGACTGAATGCCACCTAAGCGACATCATCTTCGACACTTGAGAAAACAAAATCGCCAGGTTCAAATTTCACGAAAATCTAATCCATTCTAAATTATTGAGTATGCATAAAAACGAAGCTTTTCTTAAATATTTACTATAGTAAATGATTTTTAAACATAGCATCTAGTTTGTTTTATGCATACCACTTGTTTTCATTTTATCAAGAAAATGTCCCGTGAATATAAATGGGCCGGCCACCTTTTATAATCATTAGCTTTAATCTATTCTATGATTTTATTTTTGTTTGTAGGGACTGAATAGTAAAGACAAGAAGATTTTGGACACAGTCCTGCTTAGCAGGAAAGAGTCTGTGATAGAAAATACTGTCAAAAAGTTGCCGGCCTCCTATTTGACACCCCTCATTAAAGAAATTATTAAGAATGTACAGAAACCGTTTATGTGAGTTTGTCAATCATCCATTTGCGGGAAATTTTTCCCTAACTCGTTTTGGTGTGATTTTGGTTTATTATTTTCAATATTGAACCTTTGAAATCGTCACGAAAAAATACTTCCCCTCAAAATTAAATATTTTTCAAGGTGCCAAAAATTGAATAAAAAGTACGACCGATTTGGATGACATTTGTATATACCTGTTTGAGGTCCAATCGTGTGCCGAAACGTTTGGGTGCAATCGAATATATCGATGGCATTTTTCCGCTTTTTAGCAGTCTTCATTAATCCTGTCTAAATAGAGTAGTGGCTAGAAACTTAAAATTTTGTATGTATGTCATATTTTGGTTCCAATTGTAACCCGAAACTAAATAGAGAATGGTAGAGGCTAGAAACTTAAAATTTTGTATGTATGTCAATTTTGGTTCCAATTGTAATCCGAAACTTTTGAATCAAATCGAATATACCCTATACAGCGTGTCTCAGAATGACCGATCACCCTTTGACTCTATTGAACGGCTTGGAACTTTTGAATTTTGAAAAGCTCTAGGGATAGGAAAAGTGCCATAGCCAATCTATGAAATTTAAATAATAACTTCCTTCTTATTTTTTTAAAAAAAAATATTCAGGGGCGTAGATACAGTGGTCTAAAGTTTGATTTTTTTACACCCTGTAACGGTTTTTGTTTTAAGCTTTGATGTAAAATTTCACTTTTTATGCTCCAAAAAAGGTTTCTCGTCTACCTAAACCTTCAAAAGTGTACATTTTTATTTTTATCAGTATCGTAAGAGGACAAAGTAAAATTTAATTTTTCTCCTGGAAATTAAAAATAGGCCGTTTAGAATTCGGCAATTTAGGGTAGAAAGTCGAAGTAAGATAGTTATTTAGAAAAAACAGTGATAACTAATAAAAAAGCTTTTAGTGAAAAAAGAAAAACATCCACCTTCTCAATTCTTTCAAAGCAGGGCTAGAGGAATGAGAAAATGTCAATGCAATTTCTTTGGGAATAACACTAATTTTAGATGCAAGTAATTTCCTATGTATTTGCATTGAATTTTCTCATTTCTCTGGCCCTGCTGTGAAAGAAATGAGAAGGTTAATATTTTTCTTTTTTCGTTAAAAGGTTTGCTTATTTAGCTTAGTTATCACTGTTTGTCCTAATCACCTTACTCCAAAATTTCTACCCGAAAATGGCCATTTTTAAAACGTCCAATTTTTAACTTCTAGGAGATAAGTGAGATTGGACTTTGTCCTCTTACGACACTGATGAAAATAAAAATGTACACTTTTGATGCTTTAGGTAGATTGATATGTAAGACTCAATATTAATATTTTGAAAAAAAAAAAGATCCCGCCCACGAAGTAAACCTCACTTTTGCCTCTGTCCATTAAGTATGTCTTAAAAAACATTTTTTTTTTGCATCACTTTTAGGCTAGGTTCACATGACCGCGCGGTTCCATATGATCACATCCATACAAGTTTGTAAAACTAGTACCGCGCGGTGTCGCGCGGTTCATGCAAACAATATGCACTATTTAGATAGATCTTGTGCCGCGCGGTTCATCGTACCGCGCGGTCATGTAAACATAGCCTTACTGGCACACTTTGGTGTTTTGTTGATTTTTTTATATCCGATTTAAGTACTTGAATAATTTTTCAAATACGGATATAAGTATTTAAATAATTATTCATCTCAGTTATTTGATTTGTTCAATTAAAAGAAATATATATTAGAAAAAAATATTGGAAACGAAACATATAATATTTTTTTAAGAAAACTACGAGAATTATTAACGGTCATTTCTTACTGTTCTTCGTTCTGAGGACATTAAGCAAGGAAGTGAAAACAGAAGTAATCGGACAAGTAGCCTACGGCTGTCTAAGAGCACCCTAACATTGTGATCCCATCCCTATATACACATAGGGATATGTTATGATATATTCTGTTTTCTTTTTGTTCTTTAGACGACACACAAATTTGAAGTGGTTACATTACATTGTGCTGAGACATGCATCAGTTCTTCAATCCAATCCGTCTCTTATTTCAATATTTCTACCCATGCTTACTCAAATAGAAACACGCAGTAGTAGCATTGCACCTCTCGTGCGACTTAGTGGAAGACTTAATTTTCTATTTGATCAAATAAATCGACAACACGAAGAACATGTAGTAGATGATCAGAAAACAAATCCAATGGAATATCAAGACCATGGTATGTTATGGACCAGGAGTGCCAACTGCTCAACTGGGCACACGATCGTGTGCCCAGTTTGCATCGATCACACTGTTGTTGTTTTTTCATGAAAAATGTTGAGATTTTTTTGTAAACAAAAATAGACTTTATAAATGAAAAAATGTAGCCTCCATGTTTTAGATTTAGTGTTCATCATGCACTGAAAATTAACCTTAAAGATTCAGATTGTGAGGTCAAAAGTTTTAAGGTGCAAGCTGAGTGTACTAGTGTCTCTTAACAATTGAAATATCAAAAGGTGACCACATCTTTTACGGTAATAATTCGCAAAAAAAAAAGCTTACCATGAAATATTCGGTTAGAATATTTCATGGTCCATTTTGTGTATTTTTTGAGTCGTGATCAGGTTGAGATCTTGGGCCTCTTGAGTCATGACATGACGCAAACGTTAAGAGAAACAAAGTAAAATATTTAGAAATGAAAATGTGCCGATAAAGCTTCATATGTTAGATGGAGCAACACGTAAGTCAAATCGATTAGAGCAGTGCTTCCCAACCTTTTCCTAATGGTAGCCCCCTTTCAGAGTTTCTATGATGTAAAATTACTCCAAACGCCACCCCTCTTTAGTAACGAAATTAAAAAAAAAAATTAACACAAAATTCCATAGCACAATAAAAAATATAGGGTTCCATTTAATAACAAAGTCGACCTTGAAATAACCTTGAACGCCGCCTTTGAGAGAAATTGCAAGGTCACCATAATATTTCCCCCGAAAAGTTTTTTTTTTTTTAAAAAAAATCCGTTTTCGCGAAAATTTACCCTTTTTAATTAGAAATGTCCATGATTAAAAATCAAAAAAGAATTGATTTTCACCGTTTTCCTTTCTGTTTCAGATTCGGATAATGAAATCAGCGACGAGAACATTATTGGAATGCACGATGGAAGGAGCGACGGGTCGGATGATGTTTGGGAGGAAATGTCAGACAATGATGAAGAAGAAGAGAATATGAGTATCGATGAAAACGACGACCAGAGCGATGGCGGTGACTCCAGTGCAGACGAAAACGGAATAGACGAGTCTGGCGAAGAAGATGAACATTAGGCCAGGGAGAAAAGTTGGTGATTACGAAGTGAGTGACACGAAGAAATCGTCAGTACAAGAAATGGAAATGACTAAAATGGAAATTCATACGTGCGTGTGATTTTCTTTGGGCAGACATCGAAATCTTCATCTTCATTGGTGGATTGGTCCAGGAATTTGGTGACCTCTTTTGGGCTAGACCACAGATCCGCAGTGGTCAGGTGTGTTTGTTTTAATGTGCGTGTGAACAGGTGGTGTACATTGTGTGCGCCAAAGCCACAGCTGGAACATGCACTGTCTATCTCACTGTTGATTTTGTTTTGATAAATGTTCAAGAGTTTAAACTAGGCAGATTGCATTTAAGCCAGTTTTTCTCGTTTTTCTGGGGATTGACTTTTCTTCTTCAGCTACCTCCGGTGGTTTAGTATTCATATTCAGTCCTCGGTTTAAGACATAGTACACGGTGACCTCAAGCGTTGCATAAGAGTACACCCCAAAGTCGAATATCTACGTGCGATGAACCGTCTGACCGATCTTTCCGCATAACCGCCAATGTTCGCCTGTGGTGTGCCTTCACATCACTGCTTCACATTACCACTAATTCTAGACTAGAACGCCCAATGTTTTAGCAACTCCACCATTTTTTTCTCCATCATTCGATAAAGTCTTGCTGTCTCGGATGTAATTTCAACCAAAAGATGACCCCTTTACACGGATAAATACACACGCTCTGGGGGTGGGAGATTTCACTATGAAAATGGAATAAAATTCGAAATACGCGTATTCAATAACGTTTTTGAAATTGTAGAACATGAACTCACGTGTTGTCGTTGTTTACATTTCTAGTATTTGATAGTTCTACCAAAAGTTTGATTTTTTTTTTACTCTGAAATCGTACCTGAACTTACGTTTTGTAGGGTTTTTGTTCTCTAGGAGTGAGTGATTCATACGCAAAAACTTATTGGTTAACGATTTTGTCTGCAAATTTTTAAATCGGTATTTTTTTTTAACAATGATAGGTAACGGAATGATTCTTACCGTTTTTAGTAATAATAAAATGAATGACCTAAAGGGAGGAGGTCGTTATTGGACTGAACGATGTGGTTCAGCTTCCTCCCGGATCCATCTGCCGGGTTGATGGTGTAGTGGTAAGATGCTTACTGGTAAACGGATGAGCGTGAGTTCAAACAAGGGCCAATCCATGAAATTTTATCCACATGAATTTGAGATAGTAGACAAATAATAATAGTACCCAAAAAACTTTGAGATAGTAGACAAATAATAATAGTACCCAAAAAACTTACTTTGTAAAAGTAGCTTTTAGTCCTTTTCGGGCAGTATAATTAAGGTCTTTTAACGACATTTTCCTTGATAATGAGGATACCCAGGGATTGACGGATTTGGTTTAATGAGTGAGTTTGTTAGTTTGGGACTCTATGTCAAGTAAAACCATAATTATAAACGGTTAATAAAATACTATATCTTCACTTGAGTAAAAAAAAAATCTGCCAATGTGACACGTTATTTTACTGGCTCAAAAAAAAATCAGCCAGTAAAAAACAAAGATTGATATTCTACGTTTTTATGAAGATACCTACGTAGAATCCAAAAATCACATTAAAAACTCCTTTCGATCAATACTGAAATCCACTAAAACCGCCAGTAGTATATTCAATTGCATACAAAAGTTCCAAGCAGCCCTGGGGTCTAATTAAGGTTGGTCTCGCTTCCAAAGGACCTCCGCCCTTGGGGCCCTTTTTTCAATTGACAATAAAATAGACCGTGGTACCAGAACTCGGTTATTTTAGATTGATTTCTTGAATTTTGTCCCGGATGCTGAATAGCTTACTTACGTCCCTGTTTGGCCATTGGGTGCGGATAACTGGCGAACCAGTTTTCCTTGTTGAGTGCATTGTTGTTATTTATAAGAAAATATAAAATGTATATTTTTTAATTTTAATATAATATCAAGATAGAGTTGTTCTTTTTTATTATCTCAGTAATAATCTGAAATGGAAAACCCATATAGAAAATTTGAAACCTCGATTAGGATCTTCTATATTTGCAATTAAATCAATCAGAAGTCATCTCGGAGAACATTCAGCTCGCATCACCTACTTTTCATATTTTCACTCAATCATGAGTTACGGTATTGCTTTCTGGGGACCTTCTCATCAAACTCAGGAAATATTCATTCTTCAAAAAAGAGCTCTTCGCGCTGTCTATGGTCTTGAGGACATAGCTCATTGCAAAGAATATTTCATTGAAAAAAGAATATTAACATTATATGGTCAGGTAATATTAGATATGTGCCTCCTCATTCATAAAAACAAACATCTTTTACCTACAATGGCACATTCATACAACACGAGGAATGCAAAAGATTTAATACACTCCAGATTATCGATTTTTGGGGAATCAATTTTGGATAAAGGTATTAAAATATATAACAAAATAAATAATGCTAATAAAAACATGAACTACAAAAATTTTAAGTTGTACTTAAAAAATCGTCTCTTAGAAATTGCTCCCTATAGCCTACAGGAGTTCAACGACTAATTTTTTTTCTCTCTCTTTTTCAGATATCTACTAATAGCAATTTCAGTTTTCTTTACAGGTCCTTTTAATTTTACAGTGTATTCAAATTTTGTTAATCCAATTTTCAGTTTTGATTTTTTTATATATATTTATAATTTTATTTGAATATAAGGGTGGGGTGGGGGGGTATTTTTGTTCGCAAATTTGTAATGTGTCAGCGGTTTTTAACCCCCTGAAACACACTAAATAATAATAATAATAATAATAATTATTCAACATGATTGACTTGTGGTTGCCATCTATCCTATAAAACGCAAAGCCCAATTGGTATACTAACTGATTTTCAACGTAGCTCCACGATGGCTAAACCTAGATATTTAAACGCAAAGCCCAATTGGTATACTGACTGATTATCAACGTAGCTCCACGAAGGCCAATTCGGCTTTGCTGATCGCCATAGTGTGGATGCGCCTATATGTATTCTTTCTGGAAAAATGAACAACGCGAAACAATAGGATGAGAGGAATATTTATTTTTTCTTTTATTCATCAATATGTGTTTTACAATATTCAACTAAAAATTAAACAACAAAGGAATCGTTGATGAAACATTTTAAATTAAATTTGTATAAAATTAACCTTCTGGACTATTTGCGTATGTAGTTCTAATATTCATTTGACTTACAAATTGCCGCTCGTTCGTGTATAATATTTTTTCTTTACAAAGAGATCATCTTTACCGAAGTCATGCCTGAGAAAGATCAGATCTTACCTTCTATACAGCGTGTCCCAGAATGACCGGTTTTATTTTTAATAAAAATGAAGACAATTATTTAACATGAAACAAAATTCGGACACTTAAGCAAAATTGCTTAGGTGTCCGATACATCGCGACCTTCTCCTAATAGGCAAATAATAAAAAAAATTAATCTACTCTTGTCGCTTTTTTCAACTATTTAGCGATTTTCACAAATGCTGCATAACAAGAGAACGGTTTATACAGCGTGTCCCAGAATGACCGGTCATTCCCCCTTCCTTATCTTTTGAACGACTTGGAATTTTTTAATTTTGAAAAGCTCTAGGGGTAAAAATGGGGTTATGGCCAATCGTATGGTAATGGTGAGATCCAGGTTCGACACCCGGAAGTGACTTTTATTGACATGTCGATTTCTCAAGGAATTTAAATGGAATGGTACAAATATTTTTTGTTCAAATAAAATAAGGAGATACATTTTTTTTTTTTAAAAAAAAAAAATCAGGGATGGAGCTAGTGGGGTCTAAAGTTTAATTTTGACACACCCTGTATAAGGGTGTTTATTTTAAAGTTTGATGTAAAAGTTCCCTTATTGTGTTCCAAAAAAGATTTCTCATCTACCCATACCATCAAAAGAGTACGTTTTTATTTTTATGAGAGTCGTGAGAGGAAGTCAAATCTGACTTTTCTCCTCGAAGTTAAAAAGTGGACGTTTTAAAAAAGGCCATTTTCGGGTAGTGTCTAAAGTAAGGTGGTTATTTAGGACAAATAGTGATATCTAAATCTAACCTAAATAAGGAAACATTTTAACGAAAAAAGAAGAACTATCACCTTCTCAATTCTTTTACAGCGGGGCCGGAGAAATGAGAAAATTTCAATGCAAGTACATAGGAAATAATTACACTAGTTTTAGATACATCCTTACTTCAGACTTTCTACCCGAAAATGGCCTTTTCAAAACTTCCAGGAGAAAAATGAGATTTGACTTTGTCCTCTTACGACAGTGATGAAAATAAAAATGTACACTTATGGTTTAGGTGGACCAGAAACCTTATTGGAACACAATAAGGGAACTTTCAAATCAAACTTTAAAATAAACACCGTTATAGAGGGTGTAACAAAATTGAACTTTAGACCCCTCTCTCTAGCTCCGCCAGCGTGTCCAGAGTGACCGGTCATTCTGGACACGCTGTAGATCTGATTTTTCTAGGGTTTGAATTGGTGAAATGATTAAGGGTTCCATTTTATCACTAGAATTGTGACATAAAACAAAGAAATATACTAAACCCTTCTAACATTAAGGTACTTACTTTCCGTGAAGGTCAAGTACCTTTCCGTGAAGTACCTTGTAATGTTATGTGATTCTCACTAGAATTGTGACATAAAACAAAGAAATATATACTTCAATAAGATTCTTCAATATTTCTAAGTCAACAGTATCAGTAGGTCAATTCGTATAACCAAAAAGCTGTTGGTTCGAATCCAACCTCTCTCCTTCCACGCAACGGAAATACACCCAATCTTTGGAAGGCGCTTTGAAAAAAGTTTCAAGAAACGATTACATTTGCAAATACAAAGTAATTATAAAACAAAATAGGAATAACAAAGTTAAAAAAAAACTCTGCAAATGTGCCACTTGGGTTTATTATTTTACTGGCTAAAAAAAATCACCCCACCCCCTAAAAAATATATATATATATATATATTTTATGTTTCAAGGTACGTAGAAACCAAAAATCTAATTAAAAAACATCGTGAGCGGCACTTAGCATTGACCGATTTGGAAGATATTTATTGGAGGTCTACGTTGGTCAAGCGCTCGCCTGGTAATCAGGAGGTCGCGGGTTCGAATCCCAGCCAAGGTAGGATTTTATCCTCTCAATTAATTGAGAATTTTGACCACAATAATAGTACAAGCTTACTGCTGGGGTAAAGGGACTCGTTAGTCTCATTCGAGCAGTATAAATAAGCAGTATTATTATATTATTAGACCCAAAATGGGGCCTACAATACCTACATAACAAATTTCATTCAAATCGGTCAACGCGAAGTGACAAAAGTGTACTTCACGGCCGACAAACGGACTTTTTAATGTGATTTTTGGATTCTGCATACTTTGAAACATAAAATATCAAATTTTGACGGGGTGTATTTTTTTTCGTAACAATTCCAAAGATTCATTATAGAAAATAATAAACCAAAAAAATCCATTCATCGTACGCAGAACGAGAAAAACGACTGTTATTCGTACAAAAAAAATAAACCTGCTTACTCAGAGTAATAAATATGAACCTACTTGTCAAGCTGCAACACATTAGTTTTGTACTTTCAAAAAAAACCTTTACAATTGCGGACATAAAACTTAAACTAATTTTTTTTTATACGAAATATATACAGTACCCAAACTTATACTAAATATACAATATGTCCCACAAATATCACACCTTATACTAAATATACAATGTGGCTCTTTATTCCCCACCGATGACTTGTAACTTTTAGGACGCGTGCGAATTATTTAATTCTCTGATTGTTTCTAAAAATACGGCAAACGACTCCTGACCAAATCCGGCTCGTGATGGTCGGTTTTACGCACCAGAATGACCTGGAACGCATATCATTACTGTTATGGCCAAGGGCCATGAAAACCTTTTCGGACATAGGAATGCCGCTACTAGAACAACAACATGCTAAAATCCGCTAGTGATGTCAAACTATAGGTTCACAACACGGAAGTAGCATTAAAAAATATGTCAGTTTTTAGAGAAATTAAATTAATTTAATAAGGTATACTGATTTCATGGTTCAAAATATTACATTTCCATCTAAGCGACCTTGCATTTCTTCCCAGATTCATATCCGAAATCCAAACTATGGTCTACAGACTATGCTCTGCTCTTTGTACGATGCATCTGTTTTAAGCTCTACAGATAAGACATTCGAACAACCCAGTCAATGACTTTACCGCATTGAATACACCATTTCCAGTCCGATCACTGAAATTAAGCAAATTCAGGCGTGTTTAGTATTTGAAAGTAGGTCCGTTTGTTGTCCGTTGCAATCAACCTCCGAAGCACAACTCAGTTGTTGGTTGCACGGAAACAACAAGGGTGGGATTCCTTAGTTAATCTAGTTTGCGCTTCCCAAAGCTACTCCTAAAAAACCTCGAGCACCTCACAGGTCCTCTTTACGGTTCTATGCACCAGGATGACCCGGAACGTCTGTCGTAACAGTCATAAAAACCTTTGCTGTAACCTCATATCTACTTATTTCAACCTGAACAGTAACCTTTGAGAGGAACATCGCAAAGACAACTCAAGGAAAAAGATGGTTAAGATTTTGGCCATCACTTGTCCTCATTTGGAATTATAGTGAGTTTTGTTCAAAAGATTAATTTTACTTAAATAGTAAACATTTTGTTGACACACAACACACGAGTCCTGCACCAGTGTTCAGAGGGAAGTTTGGCTTCCTCTGCCAAAATCTAAGCAAAATTGATCCCAAGTATCAGTAAAGGAGACACCCAGTTCTACCGAGCTAAGATTTGGTATCTACTGTATGACGTCATCTCAACAAGGGCAAATGAAATTATACAGCCCGAGATGAGTATCGGCAGCAGTATAAAGTGCTTTGATATTTTCTAAGAGGGGATCAGATCAGTTTAGGAGCCCATAAGTGCCGAAGAATTACAAGACCAGCATCCGTTTTACCACAATTATAAGATCAAGTTATTAATCAAACTTCCTACAAATTTATCCAACAGACAACAGTCCTCTCTCTCACACACCAGACGGAAATAACTATTATGAATTGAAAACTTTGACTGCAACAAATTCTGTCCAGTACATGAACTCGAGGCATAAGATTAAATTGTTGCGAAACGTTCGTAGCGCGTCTACATAGGTCTCACTAGACAGTACAATCCCCCTGAAATTCTGTAATTGAGCAATTTAAAAATGCTCAAATGGCGATGTAGAAATGTAAGAATATCAGACAGGGCCGTAGACAGACAACCGGACCGAAGGGAAAATATATATCGGCCTGTTTACACCAATACAAAAGGCCCTCGGGGAATTCCCTCTGCTCTCTTCAGGTCTGACACTAGATCGCACGATGTCCAGTTACTTATATGTATAAAAAAAAATATTTATTTGAATCATTATAATGTGTTTTTTTTTTTTGTATTTTTGTAATTATTTTTTTGAAGAAGTAAACTATCGAGTCCAAACTTATGTCCATTATTTAACATTTTCATGTTCAAATTGAAAGTTCATTAGATTCTTCAAGTCAGTCTTCTTCAATTCATGTTTCTATTTCGCTTCTACACATTATGTACAAAGGGAATAATTTTTTTTTTTGTCAAATCGAATCTGTAAACATAAAAATAAAGTTGCCCTCTGCCCCCAACCTATCTATAAATGACAAAAAAAAAAAAAAAATTCTTAAAATTAATCGGACTGGTTTCCACTGGAATTCGAGTTTGAATTACAGTGGATTGAAATAAGGTCAAAATATTAAAGGACCCCGCACAAAAAGATGGAAAACGGGCTCTCCGCCAATTCCGCTGAGAGGTAATTTTTAGGGTGTAGATCAAAAGTGTCAATTGATGTAGTGACCGAGGGGAGCAAGCCAGCTTCATTAAGTGACGATTCTAAGCCCGTTTTTTTGGCGGCATCCTGCTTCAAACTAAAGGGTAGAATTAAGGAAATCAACACCAACCCCAAATAAAATTGGGATAAGTTGATTTTAAAGAAGAAGAAGATTGAAGGATAATTAAGTTTTCTATCACTGTGCCAACAAAGGTCGAAATAGGACAGTGTTTGCGTCATACAAGGTGGAAGTGTGAAAATAGCATCTATCAACTCAGATGTGAAATTGTACACGGATATTGGATCAATGACATCCTAAAATTTCAACTCTTTTGAACACTTTTGATTTATACCATAAAAATTATCTCTCACCAAAATTTCAGAGAATTTCACCGAAAGCCCATTTCCTATATTTTTGTGCGGGGTCCTTTTCTGTGTTCGAATTGTTTTCAGTTTATTATGATAGGAAGAGTATTACGCTACCATTAATAAATATCACGATATCAAAAGCTGATATCACGAGAAATCAAATGCTTGTGTGTTACACATTGAAGAAAATTAATGCAAAATGGCCCACTTCTTTGGTTTGGAAGAAGATCATGGTATCATGACGACTTTGTTGTGGAGGAAGATCATAGTATCATGCTTTCAGTTTGGTTTAAAAAATTGAGTAAAGATGCAACGTCAAAAAGACAAATCTAAACCTTACAGTATATCCCGAGTACCCGGGTACACCGTCATTATTTTGAACGGGTTTGAATTTTCAAATTCTGTAAAGCTCTAGGAATAAGAAATTACATTTGAACCCCGGAAATGATTTTTTGACGATTTATCGAGATTTAGTTGTTAAAAGTATTGAGAAATTGATAATTTTGTTTAAAAAGAAAAATAACATCTATACCGGGGTTCGAATCGGCCAAGTATACAGATAGTACACGACAAATCATACCGACCATAAGACATTGTTCACAATCATGGACCAATTTAAATCGAGATTTGGGCTTTGGGTGCTCAAAACCTGATTTGGCAGTGATAACTCGACATCGAAAATTTCAGCCCATTAACTTTTTTATAAATAAGGAAAGTCTTGTGATGTTCACACAAGAATTTAATAATAATACACGATCCTCGGCACAACCCTCTCAGTTCCAGCTAAGGACCATCAAAATCTTTTTACTAACCTCAGATCATTTTTTATTTTCGAACCTGAAACTAGAAATGAGGCAACCATGATTTTGAGAGGAATGCAACCGCGTCGCTACAATAACATATTCCATCATGTAGAAATAATTATTCAATAAGAAGATTACTTACACCACACATTTCTTATCATGAGCAAACTTCTTCTGGCATCATTCCCTGAAAATTGATCAGCATTTAAATTATCATATGCACCCTTGAATTTCAAGAAAGAGCACGCGGAGCACATTTTACGGCCTCAAATGTTGATCAATATACTGTGCTCAATTTTTATTATATTAAAATTTTGTACTCTTAAGTTGTCTATCAATTTATTTAATCAAAACGTGAAAATCTAAAACAAATTAATAATAATAATACAATTCTGGAACCATATTTTTTTAAATAAAAATTCATGCACGCTTTGACACAAACAAACACACACACACACACACACACACACACACACACACAGAGAATAAAGTAATGTGCTGCCGGACCAGACCTGTCGCTTAAATGCCTTAATTCTGCGTAATCTATAGGTCCTAAAATGTAAACGCGAAGGTCATTTGAGTGTTTTTATATCAATGACACAATATTGCTTTCATTCTAATTTCCAAAAAATCAAACGTGACAGCAAAATTGGACCTCGCGTGTTATGGGGTCTTGAAATTTACAAACTATGAAGAATCTAAAAATTGAATATAACTCGATTCGTCCGTCGCGTCGGCGTCGTAAACATACTGACTAACAAACATTAAACTGGTCATACCCGGTGAACCTGCCTTTGTAATGAAACAATGCTTATAAATACCTGGATGGTATCTGGAGGTTTGTCTAAGTTATTCAGAGACTCTGGGACGGAACTATTTTCTGATATTCCATACACCTAAACAAAAAGATGAAACTTATATTAAGTATACAAAAAAAAAGCTCGATTTCACATTTGCTGCGAAACCAGTGTTATAAACAGGGATTTTATGGTGTGAGGGTTGCGAAAAACTGCACTGTTTCTGATTCTGATAAGAAACCCAAGTGCCTCATATGCATTGTCACAAATATAAGTTGTATTGGTTTAAGGACTGAAAAATTATAGTTGCACACTTCAATTGTTTGTTATTAATTTTATAGTGATAATCGGACAATTGTTTCTTAGTACCAAAAGACATAGCCTCACACTTGAATTCAAGTAGGTGTTTTTTTAGCCACTGTTCAACTGAAATTATATCTCGTTGAAGACGAATGTGGTCTTCCTCATCATATATAGTTTTATTTAAAAAAAAAAAAAAAAAAAAAAAAAAAAAAAAAAAAAAATCATCACAATAAAGTAAATAATTTAAAAAAAACTTATCACTTCTCTTATGCTCTCAGTTAGTATTGAAAAAAATAAACCGCTCAACTTTGAGCCCTAGATGACAGATGACGTTGGAAAGTATGAGTGAGACGTTACATTTTCTATCACATTGAACTCACACCCTCATGTTTATCAAATGAGCGCTTAACCACTTTACATGGTTAAGCGAAGTGTACATGGTGTCCGGTTTTTTAGACATCTTCCGCCCCCCACATTTCATAATGTGTATATTCGAGGGCTTACACAAGTTCAACCAGATTATCAAATCAAATAATTCGACCTCGCGTGTTATGGGGTCCAAAATTTACAAAATATGAAAAATCTAAAAAATTAATAGTCCTCGCGTAGGCGTAGGCGTCGTAAACATACTGAGTAAAATGAAACTGGTCATACTCGGTGAAACCGCCTTTGTAATGAAACAATAATTATAAATACCTGGATGGTATCTTCTGGAGGCTTGTCTAAGTTATTCAAACATTCTGGGACAGAACTATCTTCTGATATTCCATACACCTAAACAAAAAGATGAAATTTATATTAAGTATACAAAAAAAAAAATACACTCGATTTCACATTTTCGATTCACCAACTCTGGTGAAGTTAACTACTACTGTTGTAGCGGCTCACAAAATCAGCCGTTCATCCATTTATAGATGATTAATTGAAATGGTAGAAACAGATTGATATGAGTTTACCGAAAAGATTTTGATGGCCCTTAGCTGGACCTATTATGGTATGCGTTCCGGGTCGTCCTGGTACGTAGAGCCGGCCATCGTGAGGACAGGTAACCATTACTAGGCGAGCTTAATATCTGAGGCATTTTCTATCCTAACCCTTAGAGCTCTGTTTTTATGTGGTCAAATACATTTATTCCGCCTCAGCTCGAGATTGAACCACGCCTTCCTGTTTTCCAGACGAACGCTTAAACACTATTTTATGCTATTAAGTACAAAACACATTGTGTCCGGTTTCTTCACTACGAAACAAAAGGTTATGATCGAAAAGTTCGTTAAAATTGTCCCAAGAAGAACTAGTTTTTGGACCAATGAAATGAAACTTGAGACAAGAGCTGTGGCTACTTAAATTGTGGTATTTTCATTTGTGGTAACTTGTTTTGGATTGTGTAAATACCATTTTTCATTTTCAAATTCCAAGTTCATGTTTTTACAAATTTTATGGTGAATGTTGGTGCAGAGTCTGTCATGTCGTTGTATGTACTCTTTCTTTACTAGTTCAGGGTAGCCAGGCATGATGTGCTCAATAGTTTCATCAAATATTTTGCATATTCTGCATTTACTACTTATATTCTTGCGGAGTGGTATCTTGTATTTAGTGCCTGGTCTTGAGCAGATATAATTAAACTTTCAGTTTCACCCTTCAAGTTGCTTTTGGTAAGCCAATGGAAACTTCTTTCTTTATCAATGTTTTCATCTTCCTTGATTTGTCTAATAAACTGACCATGTATTGCTTTATTCTGCCATTTATTTTCAAGATGTTCGTTCATTTTATTTTTGACTATGGTTTTACATTTTCTGTACTGTGAAACTCCTTGGTAGTCCAGGTTTATGTCTGTCTTGTATTGTTCACTCTTTTTGTGTAAAGAGTTAAAGGCTATCTGAACTTGATCATAAAGGTAAACCACATTCAAGAGAGCATCATGATGTCTTTTTTCTTCCATGTAAAGAGCTGTGTTAATTATTTTTGACTTGAAAGTTTGCTCGATTTGTCTGGGTTCTCTTCTCCCATTTTTCCTTTTCGTGTATAGTCTATCTATATGACAAAATTGGGTGTAACATGCCATTCATATTTAAATATTTCCTTGTTTTTCTATCAATGATTTTAATTTCTTTTACCGTCCATTTTAAAATTCCAAAGCCATATTCAAGTACTGGCACTGCCAGACTGCTAATCGACGTCACATTATTTTTGGCCGAAAGTTCTGTATTCAGTATTTTTTTTACTCTGTAGAAATATTCTTTTCCATCTTTTGTGTCATGGATTGATGTTGCAGAAGATTTCCTTCCTCCATGCCTAGATATTTATAAGTCTGGCCCAGATCAAGGATTTTTACTTCTGTTTCTATGTCCATTTGGATATTGTTTGCTTGGCTTAATTTTCCTTTTTTAAACATAATCGTTGCACACTTTTCAATTCCAAAATTCATGCGTATATCATCACTAAATTGCTTTACGAGTTCAAGCTGTTTCTGCATTTGAATTTCAGCTTTGCTTATAATTATCATCGATATGAATTAGATGTGATAATAGATAAGGCGATTGTTTCAGTTGATATCCAATATTTATGTTTTTGAGCAGGTAGGAAATAGGTACCAGAGAGGTGCAGAACAAGAGAGGAGATAACGAATCCCCTTGGAATATTCCTCTGGTTATTCTTATAGTTCTGGATTCAATAATTTCGTTTTGCCTCTTTGTTTTTAAAATTATTTTTGTGTTCCAGCACTGCATTGTGTTTTTGATAAATTGTATTACAGTATTGTTAACACCAATCAATTCAAGGGACTTTAAAATCCAGGAGTGCGGAACCGAATCAAAGGCTTTCGTAAAATCAATCCATGATATAGACAAGTTCTTTTTATGTTTTTTACAGTCTTCCATAATGATTTTTGAGAT
Organism: Pachypsylla venusta; assembly: GCA_012654025.1. NCBI lineage: Eukaryota > Metazoa > Arthropoda > Insecta > Hemiptera > Aphalaridae > Pachypsylla > Pachypsylla venusta. The sequence continues at coordinate 22,463,653 of CM022877.1, forward strand.
AAGAAGATGATCTCTACAACCTTGTTTTCCCCGACTGCATCCCTTTTGTTCCACTGGTATCAAATTATATTCTTCATAATAGCTTTGAATTTTGCTAGTAATGATAGAAGTGATGTTTTTGTACATTGTATTTAAGCATGTGACTGGTCTGTAATTTTGTGGTTCTTTTGTATTTTTGTTCTTGGGTAAAAGGTATGTGATACCTGTGAAAAGCCACTCCGGGAACTCACAGTTGTCGCGGAACAGTTGGTTATAATTTTTCGCTAGCTGTTCGTGCGTGTTCGTAATTTTTTTCAGCCAAAAGTTGTGCACCTTATCGTATCCAGGAGATTTCCAATTGAGAGCTTTTCTGAGAGCATTTGTTACATCATTTGTCGTTATTTCACACCAGGTCATTTTTGTTTCTGTTAAGTGTAAGTTATTAAGCACTTCACTATTCTCATTGTGGGTTACGTTAGATTCTAATATTTCAGATCAAAAATTTTCCACTTCTTCTTTACTTGGTGTTTCTACCATTTCAATATTTTCCTCGTGAATAATGGATCGATAAAATTTCTTTTGGTTTTGATTAAAAAGTTTGTTTTGTATATATCCTTTTTGTCTTTTATCATATCTTCTAATACGTTGTGATAGTGCCAACACTTTTTCCTTTAACCTTTTCCTTTAACTTTATGGATTCAGTTAGATTGTCATTATTCATTATTCATTATTTTGTATATAGATTCTGTATTTCAAATTCATCTCTCATTTTGTTTAATTTAATTTTGGTTAATTTTGATAGATCCTTCCTATAGTTCGAGATTTTTTGTTGAATTCTTAATTTCCAAGGTGGAGTATTGTTTGTATTTTTGCTTTTGTTCTTTCGTCTAGTTGGTTTTTCAATATCTTTGGTAATTTTTTCTTCAAAGACTTCGGCGGCCGAGTATATCAAATGGTTCAGATTGAGAAGATCTACGTTTTCATTATTTGTTAAAATATTTTTTAAAATTAGGTCAATTGTTTTTAATAACTGTACCGATTGTTTGTTTTGTACAAATTTGGTTGGTGATGTTCTGTTTTTAAATTCTATGTTGCAATTTAAAATGCATTTGTTTTCAATTTTCATTTTTATCATTTCTCTTTCATTTTCTGGTAGAGTTGAATTAGTTACATTGTTATTTTGGTATGCAGGTATTTCAGTGTTCGAGGATAGATTAATAGGTACAGCGTTCATTAGTGGCTGCACATTTAAAATTTCGTCTGCAATTGAGCGTCTATGTGATCTAATAAACAAATAATTATTATTTGTTTCTTGTGTTCAACAACCAGTGGCTGTAGACACATAACAATACCTTCTATTTTTCCCCGTGACGATTCCAAAAAATAGTTGTGAAAATAATAAACCAAAAATAAGAAGAACTTACCTCTGAAAGAGATCTATCACAGTCTGAACTACTTGAAATATTAACTAACTTGTCACCCTGAAAAAAAAACATTTCTCATAAACCAAAATAATCGTCAAAACAGACAGGCGTAAGTACATCAACATTCTCGACATATCATCATTTCATCTCACACTAATAAAAGAGTCAACATCAAGGATCTGAAAATGATAGCCTGAAAGATTTACAATGAGCGTGCGCCCAACCTTTTGCACAGATGGGATTTGTTAAAATTCTGAAGACCTACAATGGAAACTATCAAGAAATGTAACCTTTAGCCACCCAAAAATACATTAAAAATCCAATTTTTTCGGACCAAGATCACATAAAAAGGGAGATTTTAAGAATCGTATTTTATTTTGCGCCACAATAATTATTTTTAGCAACCTTCTGAAAAGTATGTAGAATCTATCCCCAATTTTTTAAATATATAATCGACCTCCTAATTGTCATTAACCTCAAAGAATATTTGCATTACAAAAGTTAACCAAAAAAGGAACGGAACGATGAGGGTGGTGATCAGTGTTCTGGTGCTGCATCGCTTCAATACCGACCAGCAATGGCCTTAGATGTTGAGGTGGACTATACATTATACATTAAAAAAAAACTCACCATGCTATTCGAGTCTGAATCAAACCGTAATCGCGCTTTCTTGTTTAATTCGTCCAGTGAAGAATCTGATTTTCTCTTTCTTGCCTGAATTTGTTCATTTGTTTTGCTCTGAAAAATAACAAATTAGACAAATAAAACTTTTATTATGGGAGTATAGCTTCCTGACCATTTCATCTCTGTAGACAAAACAATTTTATATTACCTATTTAATGAAATATTTATGGCTTTATGCAAAGATTTTATTTTTGGGTCTTGAATTATTGTATAAAGAATATATAAATGACTTGGCTTTAACTCTATGGTCGAAAGGGGGGTTTTACCTTTCAACCTTTCATTCGCCGGAAACTTACACACCAGCCACCCACATCGACCTCACCTAGCCTGACTTTGGCTAGGAACTTTACAAGGTTAGTTTCAAGTTTCAACCTATCTTTTAAATTTAAAACCCAATCAGATCAGCCGTTTCTGAGAGAAATTCAAGTGGGTACTTGTTCGATTTTGATATAGAATCCTGTGACACACGTACGGCCAAACATCATAAGCTTAGTAATAGGGTTTTGCTTCTACTCTGTGAATACGGAATTCCATAAAAAAAAAAGGTTTGGAAGTTTGCCCGAAAGAAGATTAACGATTAACCTCTTCCACAAATGTCCGGCGAAAACTCGATTTTTTAGAAAATTAAAAATTTAGATAACACCCTTCCTATTTATACAACTAGGTGAACTATGTTATAGCCTCCCCTGCCGTCTTCCCTGAATCTACTCCATCTTCCCTGACTCACTCCGAAAAGACAACACCAGGTGGGCTCATGTTGTTTTTCTCCCATCCGAGTACACATAACAACCAGGCTCTAATTTTCATGTTAGTAGACGACCTGACTTCACAAAATCCCTCACTCGTTCTGAACTACACGAAAGAACTATTTGTTGTTGTTGACGTTTTCAAACGATAAGGAAGGCGGCCACTCCAACAGGATCTGTCCATAATGCTGACGGCTCTAGATTGGTTGGGTTTGATGGATAGTTGCTGTGGCTGCTCATGATTTACATCATGAGCAGCCAGCATACATAGACGACAACGATCAGATACTTCAGGGTTTATCAAGGGCACGGGTAGCCCCGGTACCAAGAATCTTGAGATTCTAGGTTGGTAATGGTAAGGTTTGCATTCAAATAAATGGTCACAGTAGACTGCATTTACAACAATTGTTTTGTTTTGTTTGATCCTACTAGTTGTACTTTTAGCAGAGATAGGATTGAATGACAGGTCAAATGATTAGGAGTCGAAATAGACTAAGGATGTTCTCGTCGCAACGAAAAGTAGACAATATTTGGTCGGGAAAAAATCTGGAGTGAACTTGGTACATAGAACCAATTGCTTTGAAGTCCAGAACTATTTGTCTGTCAAATGGATGAGCTATGTTACCAACCTTTTTTTCCCTCTTCAACATATGGGCGGGTAAATAATCACAAAGACCTTTTCTTCTAACGTGACGAGCTTCAATTTTCATACCATCTTTTATCATCTTACTTTGCATGGCCTGCCAGTGAACTGAAAAATAAAAACAGTAATTTATCATCCCATGATGTTCTCAAGGTTCATACACGCTGGTCGAAATATATTTCAAAGTCCATTTTGGACGATTTCTCAGTCACTGAAACACTCTATTTTGAGATTTTGAGGGGACCCGGTTCATTTCCTGGCGGGGTCAGAACATTTTAGACTTGGTGCTTGTGATTTCGAGGTGCATTCAGCCTTGTGAGGACGATTTAGTAGCAACTTTAATGTTGGTAGCCACCAGTGGCGGGTATTACCAGAGTAAAAAGATTTGGTCCGATAGAAGGTTTAAGGGATTATTTGTACATGAGGCATTTAGTAAGGCCAGTGATGCAGATTTTCAGTAAATGGCTGAAAGTGTTAGATGGAAGCTAGGCTCCCTCTGCCAATCAGTAAAGCTCGGTCGAGCTAAAATTTAGTAACTGCTGTACGACATCATCTGAAACGTCGTCAATATTGACTTAACTTTCAGTATTTATCAAGGAAAGTGATAGTGGAAGGGTTTGGTAGCATATTATGCTAATCTGAGGACTTCGGATTAGATGTAGATAATCCCGGCCTCTTCCATCTGTTCCTCCAATAGGACTAAAAAATCCCTTTACATCGGGAGTTTTTTTGGTGCTATTATTATGTGGTAAATATCTTGGGTGCTATTATTATGTGGTAAATATCTCAAAAATCGTGAGGATAAAATTTGAAGGGTTGGCTGGGTTTGCACCCATGCTCTACTGTTTACTAGTCAGACCGTCTTAGCACTACACCCTACCAACACAACCAGTAAAATAAACAAATGAAATCATTCTGCGAGGGATGAGTGTTGGCAGCAGTATTAAGACCTAAGAAGGGATCAGATAAGTTTTGAGAAAAGAAGTCCATATAGATAGTGTCGAACAAACCCAACGCCAGCGCCTGCATCATCACCATGATTGTGTTGTTACTACAAACGTCCTCTTGCAATGAAGTGTGTTTACTCTTAAGTGGGCCTTCGACATTTTTTCACATTTTAACTCTCATAACTCCGCCATTGATATGAGGATCGTTTGATAAGTTCGTGGGCTCGGCAGGAAGGAATCATCATTTTGGGTGCTTATATTATTTTGTCTTACTTTCTTTGAGCTCGATGATCCATCGATGTTCAAATGCTTTCACTCCATTGGTATGGCTTATTTTGTCGAGGCCCTCAAAATACCTTTGTACAGCCTCAATAATCTATGGGTGGCGTAGTAATTCCCATCTATGTTCAATGTTCATGAATTTTTGGCATGGATGTTGTTAAAAACAAAATACATTATGAAAAAGGGGGGATTACTACAAATGGACGACTGATCACTGAAGTGTATTGAAGTTTTATGTGTTATCTTCAAACAGTACATACTTGTAATAGACAAGAAACTATTGGTCTCAAACAAGGGTACGTACCCGAGTCCACGAACTTATCAAACAATACATACTTGTAATAAACAAAAAACTATTGGTCTCAAACAAGTGTACGTACCCGAGTCCACGAACTTATCAAAAAGTACATACTTCTAATACACAAGAAACTATTGGTCTCAAACAAGTGTACGTACCCGAGTCCACGAACTTATCAAAAAGTACATACTTGTAATAGATCAAAAACTATTGGTCTCAAACAGGGGTACGTACCCGAGTCCACGAACTTATCAAACAGTACATACTTGTAATAGATCAAAAACTATTGGTCTCAAACAGGGGTACGTACCCGAGTCCACGAACTTATCAACGACCCTGGTAATGATGGCAGTTGTGTGAACTGTAAACCTCACTCAAAGTCTCTAGGAAGCCCAATAGGCCCGAAAACGAATCAGCTAATTTATGAGTATAATCATCAAGAAAGGAACACACAGACGTTTATTGAAAAATCGTGGAGTTCAATCTAGTAAAAAAAATTCTTATTCCATTTTAGGAGTCTGCGTACTTGAATGTAAAATAAATGTAAAATATCAAATTTTGTGGGGGGTGTTTTTTTGTGACGATTCCAAAGGTCCATTATTAAAACTGGTAAAAATAAATAAATAATAGAAACTCACCAGCATTGGTAAAATGTTGTATATCATAAGTGAGATCTAAATTTAAATTATCGGCCTGACTGAATTCCAATCCAATAAACCATAACGAAGAGACGGTTCCCTCTGCTGGATTTGGATCTGAATAACAATCTGGATTGACATGCGCCATACTAATAAGTGGATTCCGTTCTAGATTACCAATTAAATGTCGAACTTTGGATTCTATGAGTCCACACCATTCCAACTGATCTTCAGAAGAATTTGATACGGCTATGAGTACGAGGTAATGTCTGAAATCAATAGAGACATCATTGTTTCTGATGGTGGCCAGATGTAAGGGATGCAGCTTATAAAGTTGTCCTTTTCTGCTAATATTTTTATTTGTTATCATACATCTTACTTCTTCTTCTTCTTTAACTTCATCTTTTCCCAATTCTATTTGGGATTGGCGTTCCCTTCCTTATTTCTACCATGCCACAACCTTCTGTTCCGTACCGACCCTCTTTAATTGTACCCTTTGGCATCCATGAGCTGAAACTGAAATTTAATGTTGACTTTCTTTCTTTTAAGCAGAGTTTTTTTAAGGACTAGTATTAATAGAGTGACGTGGAGTCGGGGAGATTATTATGCTGTGGACATATCAGCTGATTGAGTGTGCACACCAACATTGCTATCGTGGAATGTGTCGTTATTATTCCACGACAAAAAAGTCGTACTTGGTATTCATACTGTAATCTTAACATGGGTAATAATAGTTATGTCGTTGTTTGGTGTGCATAGTCTTAATGTTACCGAAGTGTGATGTGGCACACTCTAGCGGGGGTCCTCATGTAACTCCCTGATTTTTCACACTTTCTGCTCTATTCGTTATTCTTAGATATCAAACTTACTTGTATTTGGCAAAAAAGTTAGGTGTTTCAAAGAGTTTATCCCAAATACATTTCCCATCATAGATTTCCTCTGCAATGGCTAAAGCTACTTTGAATTCATCTTGCATAACTCTTCGTGTAGAAGCTGATACATTGAAAGTTGAATTCTGTTGCGGATAAGCAGGCGTGATGATGGGCATTAGATGGTATCTATCCGCAGCGTTTACCTGAAAGTTAAAATAGAAATACTATCAACAGAGTGACAAAACTAACTTGACACATATTTTAACACCCTATCACACGCCCCTTTGGCGCGAAGCACTGGGCTCAATTGAATTGAAATTTTGTACACTATAGTTAAGTTTTCTACCAATTTATTCAATCAAAACGTGAAAATCTATTACCAAATTGTTAACAATTTTGGAACCATCTTCTTTTGTTAAAAATTCAATACACAAAAAAAAAAAAAANAAAAAAAAAAAAAAAAAAAAAAAAAAAAAAAAAAAAAAAAAATTTATAGAAAAATATAGAAAAATGCTGCTGAGCACGATCGGTCACATAAATGTCTTAATTCTGCGTAAGCTATAGGTACTAAAATTAAACTGTGAAGGGCATTAGACGTGTCAGTCGACTCATATCTATGGGTTCGACATCTGAAACTCAATATCTATAGATATTTACTTGTAATGTCCTTTGATATGTTTTTTTATATATTTTTTTCAGTGTATTTTAATTCTACTAGTTTATACTCGTAGTTAAAACAATTATTAATAACATTTCTTAGACGATATAACCAGCTTAAGAAAAGTTTCTTTGAATTTATAATTGAAAAAATAAAATTGAATAAATAATAATAAAATCGATGAATTTGTCACTTACCCGTGGATCCCACACTGGAAAACCTAAATTAACAGTATCCGGTTTTTTTAATAAAACTGGTTGAGGCCATTTCCATTGTGAAAAAATAAGAAAAAATTTAAGTACAAGAGTAGCTGCGGCTGCGTTTGGATAAAGTTGACATATTCGAGCTACGAGCATAGCCCAACTAACACCTCCGAGGTAACCTAATACGTTACTATAGATACCATGTTCTGAAACATTAGATTAGAAAATTTAGCCAATTACTAAATTGAAAACAAAAGAACGTATCCGTTCTTGCAGCAGTGTTCCCTTCAAACTGTTCTTTACATTTCTAGATTTATATTTTTAAAAATGTAGAAATAGGTTGATAACCGAAAAGGTAACTGATGGCCCTCGACCGGAACTGTGGGGACGTAAAATCGCACATCTAAGGACGTAGGTAGTGTGGAAGAGTGTGCAGCACCCTCGACACAAGGAAGGTTTTTGGCCTTTTAATAAGTAAAATAATACAAGCCATTACATAAATCCACGTAGGTAGTACCGGTTTCGTTTCCTGGTAGGGTCGAAAATTTGAAAAGTCAGGTTGTGTTTGGGGGTGACTCAAATGGTAATAGCGACAAGTAGTAGGTATTATAGGGTAATTATTATAAATGGCTTAGTGTTATTGGAGTGATTGTTAAAAATACCTTTACATGCCATGATGTCCACAAAAATTGAGAGATTGTAAGCTCTGTAACAGCTTCAAACTGTTACAGAGATTCTCATAGGATATAGGTTCGGGATACTTAGGATAGAAGCCGTTCTATTTGTATATAGGAGACTACGGATTTTAAGAAATAAAATGAATTCCAACCTAACAAAAACTTACTTTTTGCCCAAAGTTTAATTGTTCGGAGTGCTAATCTAAAGTTTTGTATATTTGGAACTAATCGAAGAATTTCATCCGTGACACGACATCCATTCAAACTTCGTACACATTTCTGATCTAAATTTTTCAACAACATATCGTCTCGTAGATCCTGAAAGCAGAAAAAATAGAATAGTTGATGATAACAATAATAATACTTTATTTATTTTCAAAGATACACATAACAATTTAAAAATAATAATAATAATAATATTCACCTTATTACAAAATATTAATAATAAAATAGTGAAGGGAAAAAACGGCATTACTGTAACTGACTCAATGCAACAACCAACCCGGTTCTGAAGAGACTCTCTAATTTCTCAAAGAAATCGTCACCCCTGTCTAAAAAAAAGTTTCCAAGACGAAATATAGATGACCAGAGGTTCAATTCAGACGAGGGCAAGATGAAAAATGGATTTTGGGAATGCAGTGACCATGGGTTAACTTTAATTTGAAGATGATTTAGAAAAGATGGACAATCAACCGAAGAGTGAATATTTTTGTACAAGAATAAACGAGCGCAGATATCGGGGTAAAGATAATATGTATTGTGGGTCAGAAACTTTAAATACCATACGGGAATATCAACCAAGGAAATAGTTTTAGCTTCAGTTTACCTCCCATTTGACTCCACCACCTCCCCTCCCTCGCAAGAAATGGTGAAATTGGTGACATTTTGCAGGCAATCTAACCTGCAATTCTCTTGGGTACAGATGCAAACGCACACAATATAATGTGGGGGAGCACAGATACCAACAGCAGAGGTGAGTACCTTTTGGAATATATTTTTTGTAATGATTTATGTGTCCTGAACCAGTGGAATGAACCTACTTTTCATAACGGACGGAGAAAAGATCTAATCGACATTACCATAGTATCTCCAAGCTTGACCAATGAAATTACGGGGTGGCATGTATCCAAAGAACCATCTCTCTCGGATCATAAAATCATAGAATTGGAAGTCAACAACGTAGACAAAACAATCATTGAATACCGCAACCCCCGTAAAACTAACTGGGAGAAATATAGAGAAACTCTCACGACGGAAATCAATCATATGATGACGGATGTGAGAAGTACACTAGATATTGAACTCGTTTCTGATAGCTTACAGGAGGCAGTTAGAAATAGTTAGGGGAGTTAGAAAAAAAGTCAGATGGTGGACTAAGGAAAGAAACAAGAAAACTGTTTAGTTAATAGAGCAAAATATACTGGCAATTGGAAGATTTATTATCAATCACTTACCAAGTATAATAAAGAGGTTCGAACAGCCAAAAGGATGGATTGGAGGAACTACTGTCAGGAGGTTGAAAACACCTCTGAAGTTGCAAGACTCCAAAAAATCATGACCAAAGAACCATTAAATCCATTGGGTACGTTAAAAAGACCCGATGGAACTTATACTGAGTCGGGGGGTGAAACTGTGGAGGTCCTACTCCGCACTCACATCCCCGATTCACAAAAGACAAACACCATTGACGGGGAACAGCTTCCGCCGGAGATTCCTCCTAGAGAGAGAGCCCTCTGAGTACGACTGGAGTACTGCCAATAAAGTGGTAACAAAAAATAGGATTGATTGGGCCATTGACTCATTCAAACCGTACAAATCGTCTGGGCCGGATGGGGTGCTTCCGGTCCTCCTAAAGGAGGGCAGGGAGGTACTGGGACCAATTCTCTGCAAACTTTTTCGGGCCAGCATAGCTACAGGCTATGTACCAACAACCTGGAGGTCTGCGGAAGTGGTCTTTATTCCAAAGCCGGGGCGAATATCATATGCGGAGGCAAAATTGTATAGGCCAATAACCTTATCGTCCTTTGTCCTCAAAAGCCTTGAAAAGCTTGTTGAGAAATATGTCAAAGAAACCTTCCTTATAGAGAGGCCTATACATAAGAATCAGCGTGCATATCAAGCGGGGAAGTCATGTGAAACGGCCTTGCATCATGTGGTAACAAATATCGAGGCCACAATAAAACACAAGGAAGTTGCTCTTGGAGCTTTCCTTGACATCGAAGGAGCATTTGATAATGATAATAATACTGCTTATTTATACTGCTCGAATGAGACTAACGAGTCCCTTTACCCCAGCAGTAAGCTTGTACTATTATTGTGGTCAAATTCTCAATTAATTGAGAGGATAAAATCCTACCTTGCCTGGGGTTCGAACCCGCGACCTCCTGATTACCAGGCGAGCGCTTGACCACTGAGCTACCAAGCTACCTTGATATAATACTACCTTTGACACAATGATCCTGGCAATTAAAAAACATGGTATAGACGACACCTGCTGCAGGTGGATAGAAACCATGTTGAAAACCAGGAACATACAAATATCCATGTTTGGTGAAACATCGAGCGCTATTGTCAGGAGAGGATACCCCCAGGGTGGTGTGCTTTCTTCTGCAGCCTATATGCCCCTACAGCTGTTTGCGCACGAGAAAACTTAAGGAGGAGCTACACACAGAGAAATCTTTATATTTTCTGGAAAAAGCTGGGGTCTCAAGCCGCACATAATGGTCTGGCTATACTGTGCGGTGATAAGACCCATGGTTATGTATGGGGGCTTAATGTGGTGGCCAAAGGTGGAGCAGATACAAACCCAGAAGAACCTTGAAGGACTCCAGCGGCTTGCCTGCTTGTGCATCACCAGTACAATGAAAACCACACCAACTGCAGCAATGGAAACCCTGCTAAACCTTCCGCCTCTGGATATCTATGCCAAGGGCGAGGCAAGAATGGGGGCATATAGGCTGCAGAAAAACGATATTTGAAAACCCAGGACCATGGGAATCCCAAAATAACAAAATTAGTACACCATCCCATACTAATGATATGCAGTGACTATAAAACCTCCTTTGACAAAACCATCAAAACCGGCACTAATAAACCGGAACTAGATTGGGTAGAAAGAGAGAAAAAACTGATCTCGGGGGGCTGTCTGGTGTGGTACACTGACGGCTCCAAAACCAAAGAAGGGTCTGGAGCTGGAATACACTGTGTAAAACCCACGGTAGATATAAGCTTACCGCTGGGGAAGTATGCTAGTGTGTACCAGACCGAAATACAGGCAATAGCTGTTTGCGCACGAGAAAACTTAAGGAGGGCTACACACATAGAAAAATCTTTATATTTTCTGACAGCCAAGCAGCTATAAAGGCTGTTAGTAGCTTCCAGAGCAAATCAAAGCTAACCTGGGAGTGCCTGCAAACCCTAACAGAGCTGGGCAGACTCAACAGGGTATACCTGGAGTGGGTACCTGGACATAAAGGGATTGCAGGAAATGAACGCGCTGACCAGCTGGCGAGGAAGGGGTCTGAAAACCCCTTTATTGGTCCTGAACCGGCAATAGGTATCAGCAAAACTGAAGCACGCAATTCGGTGAGACAATGGATGAGAGAGAGAGAGAGTCATAGGTCTCA
>CM022877.1:22481418-22511114 GCA_012654025.1 Pachypsylla venusta
ATCGTTATATATATATAAGTTATGAGTTGTTAAAGGCCAAATGGGTTTTTAAAAAAGATAATTTCCAAAAACACAACTCGAAAATTCAAATAAAAGAAACGATATATTTACGTTTAAAAATAATAATTTGATTACGATAATCTTGTGAGCTAACTCTGTTCGATACAGGATTAAGACTGACGATCTGCTCCAAGATATGGTGAAGGGTGCCTCAGCACAAAAGGGGAGAGTCAGCAGATTCGCAACTATAACTCCTCCGTCCTTAAAATTTTGCACCACCCGGTAATGAAAGTTTAACGGATGATTTTGGTTCGGGAGAGTTAGAGTTCAATTCTTGCTCTGGGTTTGTTCCGTTAAAATGATAAAAGTGGGATGAAAAGTATTTTATTATTCGGAACACTCCAAGAGCAATTGCTAATATTAGGGATAAACAAGTCAAAATTTTCCATATCAGGTCATTTGGTTGGACCGAGATAGGTTTGTTTGTGATTAATAAATTCGGATTTATCTCTTGTAGTCTGAGATTATGTAGTTTTATTTTCACGCTTCGATTTTCGAATTTGGGGAAGGAAAGGTTGGTCGCACTAAGGATAGTGGGTCGGCCAATTGACTTCTGTTGGAAGTCGATAATTTCATTCCGGAAAATTATTTTTCCATTGTCCGGTTCAATGAGGAAAATTCCTTGAAGTTCTGTGACTTCAGTTGAGTCGGCAGTTTCTAACTTCAGGGTTTCCTGCTGGGGAAAAACAGCGAGATATTGGTTAATTTCGGGGATAAATTCAAAATAGTTATTAGATAATTCAAGAAGAATGAGCTCACAAGCAGCAGTTGTTTCATTGAGTAAAATAAGAGTTTCACACACATTAATATTATTATTTACATCATTTAGTAAGCATTGATAGGGTTTGGTAGCAATACAAGGGTTATTGAGGGGTTTCAAAATGTCTTTTGATTTGAGGTAAAATCTATTGGTGGGTATAACAGAAAAGTAATTATTGTCGAAAAAAGTAGGGATAGGCAAAAGATAAAATAATTCGAATTCGGCTTCAAAATTGACCGGGAATGATAGAAGGTACACAATTTTATCTTCAACTATACATTTGACCTCTATAAGTTTTTGTAATTCAGGGGTAGTCAAACTTCCGGAAGGGATTGAAAGTTTACCATTTTCTTTTAGTTTGTTTATTTATGATATAAGATCCTGAGTTTTTATTATACTTGGGTAGAAAACATTTAATCTACAAAAGGTAAGTGAATTTTCTACATCCTGTAAAATGCTAAAAACAGAATTATATACAATAATATCAATTGTGTAAACATATCCTTGGCGAAGAGGATATTAGGAATTTCATACTCTTCGTCTTCAATCATTGTCTCAAGTTCGGACATCTTCGATTTCAGAGCTTGTTCGTTATGCTCGATATTCCGAATAGTGCTATCGAACCGCTTAATAGCTTCGAGGTTGAACGAGTATTGTAGTTCAATCTGTCTTTCTAAACTTTTATCGTTATTCTTCAAACTTTCTAAAATTTTATCGTAAATATTTCCATCGGTGGAGTCTAAATTTCCGGTTATCGATTTAATTACAGATCCTAATTCGTTAAAAAGACCTCTTCTTCTACTACTGTGGAGGTTTAACCCTATATTGGATAATTTATCTAAGACTCGTTTTGCAAATGACGCACAACCTTGTTATGGTTATCAAAATCAATATTAATTTCAGAGTTCTTTTTGGTCATCGAAGTTAGGTGAAGATGTTGATTTCGCAGATCCTGGACTTCTTCGATAAGGGGCTTCAGGTCATAATAATGAACGATAGTATGTTGACCTTTTTGGAGTTGGGCGATTCCGAGATTAATTGGTAAAAGCCCAGCTTTTACCAATTAAGTTTCGCGTGATATTCTTTATTGTTGCGTTCCCGAAGTGGAAGGACCAGGCGAACCAGGTGAAACTGAAACAGGGAAGTGTCGGTGTGCTGCAGGGCGTTTAATGTTTGATAAGTGTATTTTCTCTGATGTGTTAGCGTGTGTTTTTTCTATTTTCGCTGTTTTGAGGTCTGTGTTTACGTTTACGATGGTTTCCGGTTTGTATTTGTTTTGAGTCTTCGATTGTTTTTGTTTATTTTTTACCAAAACTGTGATAGTTATTTCGGGTATAGGTTCTCTATTTATATTTGCTTTACCTATCGTTATATTTTTCTTATCTGCAAGTCTTTTATGTACCGCTTCGTAAAGAGCTTTTGTTTTCTGTTTATGTTTGTCGACATAGTCTGATGAAATTTGAGCTTCGTCGAGTATTTCAGTTATCTTAAGAGGGTTCGAAATGTCCTGTTAGTAATTCTATAGGTCTTAGGTTTGTTTGGGTTAGCTGCGGGTCTGTTCCACACGTTACTATTTAGGGGTTTGGGTTGAAAGGGGCGGTAGTTATTCTGGAAAATGGGATTTTTGTTTCCAAAATTTTGGGTGCTTCTGTTCATGAAGTTACCTGCGGTACTATTAAATGGTGGTCGGTAAGGTTGACCAATGGTATTGTTTTTATTGTTTAGAAGTTATTTTGGAAAGGGGGTCTAAAGAAGGGATTGTTGTTGAATCTATTGTTATAATTATTATTATTGTAGTTGTTGCTGTTACTGGGTCTGTTAATGTTCAATGTGTGATTGTAATTTTTTCTTTTTTCTGTATGGTTGTTGGTTATTCTGGTTACTGTTATTGGTTGATCGTTTTGTGTTTGCATCTACCTGGAAGTCATTAGTCAGTATGTTTACTGCTTCGTTTAAGTCTTTCGGGTCTTTTGTTCTCATGAGGGAACCTAGTCAACCTAGTGGTTCCTTCAAGCCACGCAAAAATGTTCGGATAGCTAGTTTTGCTACGTACTGTTTTACTTGAAGACTGCCTGATATGTCATGTGTGTCCAGATATGCATTATGTAGGTTAAGGTGTTTTCGGATTGTGTTGTGGAATTCAAATGCCGTTTCTGAGTTTTTTCTGATATTACATAATTCGATGGTGAGAGTGAAACAATCTCTCTTGTCTAGATAGGTGTTTAGGAGAGCTGTTTTAAGCTCAGCCCAAGTTGTAATTGTGTATGTGCTCAGATTCATTTTTGCTTCCCCTTTTATTTTTGCTCGTAGTGAATTAATTAGGAATGTGTTTTGAAAATCGTCGGGGTTTTGCGGATTGTAAAAGTGATTTACCAAAGATTCGCATACGTTAAGGAATTATGGGAGGAATTTCACCTCCCCGCTAAAATCGGGGATCATCCGGAGATGATCCGTCTTTAATTCCGGCCTAGACATTGTGCTACTACCGTTTATATTTATTCTTGTTAATAAAGTGGTAAGGTCGTTTTGAATTTCGTGAGATACTGGGATGTATTCAACTTCAGATGTATTCAACTTCAAACAAAAAGACTAATATATAAAACAATGGGGGAATCAATAATAAGATATGGAATAACATTATATGGAAATACATCAAAAACAAACCTAATAAATCTCCAAAGAATTCAGAGACGAATCATCAAAATGATAATCTTAGGTGACGCAGAACCAGTGCAATCCAACCCTTTCAAATATAGTAACAACTTAAACATAGAAGGTTTGCACAATTTCTGCGTTCTCCTGGAACATTATTTTGATGAAAAATATAGAAAGGAATCAGAGAGTCAATATAATACAAGAATCACTAATAGAAAATATGTGGAGCCAAAGGTCCGAAATAAATACGGAGAACGTTCACTAGAATATCTGGTACCAAGACTTCTTAACAACTTACCAATTGGTCTCAAAAACTTTGATAACTATAAAGAGTTAAAGGAAAACCTTTATCGGCACTTCCTGGGTGGGATAGCATAGCTCAATCTTATGGGCTATGCTGTCATACATTAGTAAAATATAAATTATTTTGTGATTTGGTTCCGGTTCTGCAGCACGCTACTGACTGACATCTACCGACCGACAGACAGACTTACAGACCGACAGACAAACATATTGATTGACAGACAAACTCACTGACTTCTTACAAGACTGGACAAACATGACACCAAAATTCCGGTTCTGCAGCACGCTACTGACTGACATCTACCGACCGGCAGACAGACTTACAGACCGACAGACAAACATATTGATTGACAGATAAACTCACTGACTTCTTACAAGACTGGACAAACATGACACCAAAAGGCTGTAGAAATGAAGCACAAATTACAATGTTCTAACTTAGGCATAACAATTAAAAGTACAAACCTACAAATAATGTTCAATAAAAGAAAATATATTTTTTTTAAAAAAAAAAAAAAAAAAAAAAAAAAAGATGTCTCTGAAGATGATTCTTGAGTTATGGAATCCGTTTTGAAACAACTGAAATTTTAATAATAAATAATGATAATCTTACAAAATTGTCTTTAGATGCATTTGGTTCAATTCTAAGATTGAGATGGATTCCTCTTATTCTTTTTGATTCTTCTGATGAATGAAAATTCAATTTGTTTATTCTTCAGGAAATTCAAAATTTATCTTCTTTTTTTTTTGTTGATGCTTCTTAATTAAAATTTAAATATAAAAGTGATAAATGTCAATAATTATCTTCGTATTAAGCAAATAATGAAAAGAAAAGTTCGATCTTTTTCAGATTATAATGTCTGGATAAGATTAAAATAATAATTATAATAAGATTTATTTTATTTCACTGTTTAATGTTTATATGCGAAAGTTCTTAATTTTTTTAATAAAAAAAAAAAATAGGGATTTTATGAGTAATAATAGCTAATTTAAATTGAATTATATTGATCAATTCAAACTAATTTGATAACTTATGAGTCTAATAATAGGGTTATTATAAGATCACTAAAATGTATTTTTTTTTTAATTTACACTGCGATAGTGGAATTAAAAACTTTTATTTAAAAATATAAAATTATTATAATTTTTCCATTAAATAGAAATTAAAATTCAATTATTTACTTTTCACTGTTCACTGCTATAGTGAAAATATTATTACATTTATTTTATTTTCACTATTAATATTAGAGTTCAATTTATATTTCTCACTAGGATAGTGGAATTTAAAAAAAATATTTTTTAAAACTATTATAGTTAATTTATTATTTAATTTAATATTTTATCATAAAATTTTATTTAATATCACTTTTAACTTGGAATTTTTTTGAAAAATTTGGGAAAAAGGTTCCTTTTCAGCACGACCATTGCTGAAAAGCTCGGTACGACTGCCCCAGTTATGAGTTGTTAAAGGCCAAATGGCTTTTTAAAAAAGATAATTTCGAAAAACACAAACTCAAAAATTCAAATAAAAGAAACGATTTATTTACGTATAAAATAATAATTAGATTACGATAATCTTGCGAGCCAACTCTGTTCGATACAGGATTAAGACAGACGATCTGCTCCAAGATATGGTGAAGGGTGCCGCAGCACAAAAGGGGAGAGTCAGCAGATTCGCAACTATAACTTATATGTTACCGACAAGATTTTGGACATGGTTGGAACTGTGAACCGGTCATCGTGAGGACGGATGTGTTTTATGACAATAAATTCTACTTTATTAATTCGGTTGCTTGGGCGCAAATCAAAACTGTCACTGACGAACAAACTACTTCTATACAAAATGACCCTCAAGCCCATATGGACGATACCATATGAGCTCTGGGCTTGTGCCAAGCCATCTAATATAAATATTATTCAAAGATACCAATCCAAAACTTTAAGAAACATCATAGGTGCACCCTACTATGTGTCCAACCAAACCATACACGAAGACCTGAAGATACCTTTCTTCAAAGACGAGATAATTAATAGACCACAAAAATACCAAAACCGGATCTCTGATCACCCCAACCAGGTAGTTCGAAATCTAGACAAACCGATATCGGAAAACAGAAGATTAAAAAAAACCTACCCGGTCGATCTGTTCTCAGAAACATGAGAATATTATTGCACTCTCGCTCGGCCTACTGGATGGGCCGGGTTGCTCTGGCGAGACATTGTCGGAAAATGAATTTGAAATAACTTCATTTCGGACACTTGTTCGGGCTGCCCGGTCGGTCGAGTGGGGGATGTAAACGCGTCATGTAGCTATAGCTACGTTAATAAGGGAGTGTCTCTGCTGGGCGACTTCTCCTCCATGTCCACAAACAAAGTCATCATATTTACTTATTACAATTTTGTTTTTTGTTTTTTTACTTAAATTGTAGATTGTAAATTTTATAAAAAATAAATAAATAAAATTGAATTTAAAAAAAATAAATAATTCGAACTCATAATCCTTCACGTTACCAGGTTTGGTGAAGGGAGTTAAACTATTCTCTAACAATAGCTTTGAACTCCTAATTCCGTTAGGCATCAGAACGATCTGGAAAACATAAGATCACAGTTTCAACCAAAGCCTTTTCAGTAACCTCATATGAACCTGTTTAATGGGTTGGTGGTATAGTGATAATAATAATAATAGTGATAAGACGCTCTGACTGATAAACAGGAGTGTGTGGGTTCAAACCCAACCAACCCATTGAATTTCAACCTCATTAATTTGAGATATTTAGCAAATAATAATAGCACCTAAAAAAAAATGCTGGTGTCAAGGGTTCAGTCCTATTCGGGAAATATAAATGAGGAGGGTTTTTACTCTTCACAGAACAAAAAGGAAAGAAATGCAACTCCAGTAAAAATAGGAAAGAAGTTCTCCGGTATCATATATAATAAAAATGACACCGTAAGTTCCTCCCCAGTACAACAAAACGTACTGTTTATTCACATGAAGGTGATTTTGAGACCCAATATGACCGGGAACAAACCATGTTCCTGAGGTCATATTATTTTTATTATTATTATTTCTACCATTTTTCCAAACCTTAATCCAAAAAATTGGCAAAATCAGGGCTGGCATCTCTTAAAACAAACTGTTTTAAACAAGTGTTTAAAACACTGCTTTAAACATAGTGGTTGTTTTAAACATGTTTTAAACATTTTGTTTTAAACACCTGTTTAAAACATGTTTTATTTTAGCTGTTTTAAACACTATGTTTTTTTTCTATCTCGAATGGTAACACCTCTTACAAGCAACTCGGATGACGTTATGCGCAGAAGGGGACGAGTTTTGGTTTTGCGTGTCCTACCTTGTCCTTTATACCATGACTTGCACTTTAAAATTATTCCCTGACGAGGACAATTTGCTTAGAAAAAATATTTTCTAACGGTAATTTGGTGGCTGCTAAATGTCTAGCGAGGTGATGAGCAACAACCGGCATGAAGTCAACGCCGTAATAAAAAAAACGCATGTGGTGTGAAATTTGATATCAATCACCTGATATTTCAATCAACGACGTTGATTTTGGTGGAAAAAAACTCCCCCATTGATATCGATAGTTATTTATTTAATGCGTGAGTTGTTTTTATTTGCCAAACTCAATGTCGCCGGCGTTGAGTAAAGTGGTGTATCTCTTACTCTCATTGTATTGGTATCTATTTGCTTTCTCTTTCTATATGACGACATCATCTGATTTCATTTCACTACTCAACACGTTGAATAATAATAAAAATAAAAAAAACTCCCCCAATATCGATTCTCCATAATTTTGTACAAAAAAACTTGCATATTGCAGAAGTGAAATTGTAATTTAGAGAGTAATTTTTATGTTAAAACACAGAACATTGATGGTCATTCTGTGATTTGAAACGTTTTAAACTGTTTTTTCTTTTTTTTTTAAAAAAAAAAAAAAACATGTTTAAAAAAACGTTTAAAACGTTTCTTATGCCAACCCTGGGCAAAATCGTTGATTTAAATAGAAACAACTCTTAATTTAACTAAAATAGTTCTACCAACTGTAGACTTCACTCTTTCGTGGCATTTATCTTAGTGTGCATCTGTAATTCGAGACCTTACGTAAAAAGAACTTGTGTACGCCTTATATTTATTGTGTACGCCTTATATTATGATGCAAAGTGTTGTATAGAAAAATTACGAATAATTGGGTCACCATTAATCCCCTGGCGTTCTAATTCTATATACTTAATCATTATCTATACTGAGTTTTTTAAAAATCGGACAAGTCGCTCGAGAATTATCGTGGTACAAACAGAGATTTAAAGAAAAATCGTGGAATTGAAACTAGAACTCACTTCATTCTCGTTGCTCCCTATTATTACTGTACCTGATACTGAGCTCCTCGTCGGTTTCCTGAACATTGTAAGGTATAAGGCACTCCGCAAGATCTTTAGTACGTTGTAAATCAATGGATGAAGGACCTGCTAGATTCAAAGCTGATGTCATACCATATGTGACATTATTTTGAGGTTGCTGGCCATCCTGTGTTTGTTTAGAAGATTGCATTATGGAATTCTATGTATAAACAAATAAAGATAATAGGTTATTAAAAGAGAACCTTGAGTGTACCTTATATTAAATAACAAGGAAAGAGTAGAAACCCTAACACGAAACAGTTTTGCAAACACAATACATTACAGCCTCGGCAGCTCAGTTGGTTGAGGCAGTGTATTCAGAAGGTTGTTGGTTCGAATCTAACTCCATTCCCGCCTCTTCGAAATACGGGTCAAAATAGATCTAAATAAAGGTCGCTTTGATAATTACGTTCTCAATACAGACCTGCAACCAGTTTAATAACAACAATAAAAGACCACTTCAAATGTTAATATATTAAAAACTCTGCCAATGTGACACATGGGTTTATTATTTTGCTGGATGAAAAAATTAGCCCCCCCACCCACCCAAAAAAATACATTTTTTTTTTTTTTATATTTTACGTTTTTATGTAGGTACCTACGTAGAATCCATATCAAGTAAAAAAAAAAAAAATCAGAAAATTGTGGAGCGTTCCATGTATATGTTACGGTAAAAGTAGATAATGGTATTTGTATACAATTACCGGAGTCTTTGGTAAGAGTAGGAAATAATCTTTAAAAATCCTCTATTTCCTACTTTTACCGGTAATTGTATACAATCGCCAGAAGAGCTTGGTGAAAGTAAGAAATTCAAATTTCAACGATCGACACGCAAGCCCAGTGCCTTTGTTTACCACGTTTTTTATTTATTTATTATTTTATCAATATAAGCGTTAAGATAACCCACCCCTCCCCCAAAGAGGTTAGGGAACGTTTCGATCGGCCATGCCTCGAACCGGTAAATGTAGGAAATTATTCTCAAGAATGGTGCAAGAGTTTAATCGAGGCATGGCCGATCAAACCGTTTCCTAACCTCTCTGGGGGGAGCGTTTATCTTAACGCCTATATTGATAAAATAATAAATAAATAAAAAAAAATAATAACCTTGTAAACGAAGGCACTGGGCTTGCGTGTCGATCGTTGAAATTTGAATTTCTTACTTTCACCAAGCTCCTCTGGCGATTGTATACAATTACCGGTAAAAATAGATAATTGAGAATAATTTCGTACATTTACCAGTGACTTTGGTGATTGTATACAATTATCGGTACTTGTATACAATCACCAATTATCTACTTTTACCTTAACATATACACACCGTCACCCAATTGAGGTTTAATAGTTTGTTTTCTCTCAAGTTCTATACTTCATCAATAACCAAGGTCTGGATAGAAAGATATAACATAAACTCATAGCACCTATTTCTGCATTCAGGTATTTTTCACACTTGAGAAATTGGGAGAACAGTTGATTTTAAGAGGAACCCCAAAACAACCACAACGATGATCAATGTTTGGAGATTTGGTTGTCGTTTATATCAATGCATTCAGTGCGAAGACAAAAGAAAAATATAAAACATCTGGAAACAATAAGGCCTTTCTGTTACGAAGGAAAAATGGTCAATTAAAAAAACGGGAAAGCGAACAGAAAAAAAAGAAATATTATATCAAATTATTTGGGGTACAATGTTAGTTCGTCTCCACGTGGCGTATTCTAAGTAATGCTAAATAACACATCAGGCGATCAGACAATCATTAGGTGATTTTATATACAAAATTTTATCTTGATCTCCTGGTTCACTATTCATATTCACAGGGCCGGATTAACCTTTCGCGGTGCCCGTAGCACTTTTACAGAGCGGGGCCCCCTCCACCCCCCGCTGGCGCCGTCTAAGTAGTCTACTTTTTGGAGCCGGTACAAAAATTGATTATCTTTTGGCCTTTTGGTCTAGAGCTGGTAGAGAAAAGTGAAATTAAATTTTGAGCGGGACCCCCTCCACCCCCCACCCCCCGCTGGCGCCGTCTAAGTAGTCTACTTTTTGGAGCCAGTACAAAAATTGATTATATTTTGTCCTTTTGGTCTAGAGCTGGTAGAGAAAAGTGAAATTAAATTTTGAGCGGGACCCCCCCCCCGCTGGCGCCGTCTAAGTAGTCTACTTTTTGGAGCCAGTACAAAAATTGATTATATTTTGGCCTTTTGGTCTTTGGATGCTAAAAAAAGAAACAATTTGCTTATGTTGCAATATTCTTTTCTTTATTAAGTTCCCAGGTAGTAAGTAGGTACCTACTTGTACTTTCCTAAATTAGATTTTACTACATACTTTGAAGAGTTGGGGGTTCCGACAACATGATAAGTTTTTTCAATTATCAACCAAGAAATATAGAAATATCTAGTGTAAGTTGTCAAAGCGCGGGGCCCGTAGCACGTGCTACTATTGTTAATCCGACCCTGCATATTCACCATCTTCATTTCATATTATATTATTTTTTATATGAATTAGTATTTTTGGTTCTGTGAATCTAGCTATTCAGAGACCAAATCCAGTAATCATCTTACTCATTATCTTCCCTCCCCAAATAACCTAAGAGGTACAATACTTTTTTTCGTTTTGATTTTTGTTTAGTTTACAAAAAAAACGGGACCTTCATTCCAAATTTCATCAAAATCGGTCAACGCTAAGTGGCAAAAATACCCATCACGTCGTACACTTGAGAAACCGATTTTTTTTGTTCGATTTTTGGATTCTATGCATCTTGAAACGTAAAACATCAAATTTTGAGGGGGGTATTTTTTTCGTGTCCAAAGGTTCATTGTAGAAAATAAAAAAACAATATCTTGACAAAATGAAGTTAACCAACCTGTATGAGTGTCATTCAAGGGTAATTATTCTAATGGCAGTGGCAAAGACATGGGTCAGTGTTCAAATAATCGTAATGATATCTTTATCTGAAAATACACAACAAGGAATACATTTATAATTACTAGAGAAATAAGGTATGAATTCCTGACGGTTTAAATTAGTTATTAAAGGGGGGGGGCTGACTGGGGCCTGTCCTCTGAATTTCAAATAGCAAACAAATAGTTACTTTTTTTAAGATGAAATGAAACAGAACAAGCTCCCATGGCCCAGTGGTCACTGCACTTGTCTTGCACTCGGGAGATCCAAGTTCGATCCCCCGGAAAGGACAATAAATTGTCACTGTGGTTTAGATGTTTCAGGGTCCTCTCAGCCTCCGGAGAACAATGAGTAGCTATGGAGATAATAGCACATAAAAACCTGGTAACAGTGTTGTAGGTAAAATTCAAAGCAATTGGATAATTATTGATATTGGAAAAATTCTAAAATATTGCAGTGAACATTTGAAAACGAAGTTGATACCGGTTAATTAGTGTATGTTTCTAGTAGTTCCTAGTCCATACCAATTGAATTTCTTTCTTTGTTTAATATTCATAAAATCTTAGTTTGGAAGTTCATGAAATGTCCACCACATACAAGTTATGCAATTTCATATCGATGATCCGAATACGCTTTCTGAGTAGAACAAGCTATAATTCAGGACCTAAAACTCAATTAGAGAAATACAGTATTATTAATGTAATTACGTACTGATTTTTTGTGAAAATGTAGAATCGTTTTATTGATAAGATATTGAGCAATGAGCATATCCAGTTCAATTTCCGTGTGTTATCTTGATCAAACTAGCAAGCATGAAATTTTGCAATCAAAATAAATTTGAATTATTTTCAAAGTTAGACAGAAAACTGAGAATATGATAGTAATTAATGGACAAAAGTTTCTGAACTTCCTCAAGTTCTGTGTTATGTTAAAATTAAAATATTTGAATGATTTGAAGTGAAGAGAACTTACCATTATGAACTCACCCCTAAATTTAGATCCGCATATCAGTAAATAAAATCAAAGTTGCACTCTCAAAATACTATACCAGTCCCATAGAATATTATATAAAATGACATTGCATCTACCCATGGTGAGGAAGCCAGGAAGCAGGAAGCTATGGCAGATGGCATCTACTATTACTAAAAACATTTACTTCATTTTTGCATACGTACCTCAATAATCAATAAGTTAAATATTTTTTTTTCTTTGGCCAAATTTGATAGAACACCCATTCTTCTCAGCCATGGTAGATTGGAATTAAAAAGGAAAAAGCAGATGAATAATTGTGACCAGTGACCAGACTGATGATATACCAAAACTGCAGTCTGGTACGGTCAAAACACGAAGGGGGGTGAAATCCCCGGGAGATTGAGGTTATGTTTCAATCTGGTTTGTTCAAAACATGAGCTGGGGATGAAGTTCAAAATGAAAAAATATGTACCTATGAATTCCACTATATTGTTTTAAGTAATTTGTTCTACAAGGGTGAAACTGTGAGGAAGCTACTTTGACGTATATACCCGCTAACCGTGGGAAAGGTAATACTGGGTTCAACCACTGTATGCGCATAAAAATTTGAATATTTTTTGTACTATTCGGGGGGGGGGNGCAATTTCTTATAGAAAATGAAAATGTAAACAATCTTTTTTGCCTTTTTAAAAATGGCGGACGACAGTGGCGCTAAGGCCCCGTAGTGGTAGAAGGAGTTATTAATCTATTTATTCTACATCAATGGATTATCAAAAATCATTGAATATATATTACCAGGAAGAAATATAAGGTATCAGCTCTATACAAAAATCGTTAGACACTTTTTGTAAAATTAGAAACTTAACACCTCTTTGGAATGGCCGACATTTATTTTTTTCCTCGATGAACCCATATATATTTTTTTTTTCGTTTATTACTTACTTAAATATTGTTTTTTCGTATATCATTGATGGTTTATATCTAATTATGGTGTTTGATAGTGTTTTCATTCTTTTAAAATGTTTTAATCGCCACTTAAAAATCGGTTTAATTTTTCAAAAAATTTAAAAATTACCGCCATCAGGCTCCCCTCTTTGTTTACATTTTTAATTAAAAATTTCAGTACTGGGTTCGTGAAAAGATCTTTGGACTCTTCTTTTTGAATTGAAATATTTTTAATGTTTCATTTCGACGCTTGCAATCAAGAAGAACATTTGGTTTAGATAACCAAATAATTATTATTAACGCTAGATAGATGTTTTCCCCTAAAAGTCTTTAGGATCCAGCACTGTACATTCACATTTTCGGCGCGAAAGCTAAGACCAGAATTCATTTGAAAAGTGTCTAGCGTTTTCAACTTATACATTCTTTCCTCGTAATATATATTCAATGGTGATTATAAAACATAGCCATATTTTAAAAAGAAAAGTAATATTTCAAATTTCAACACAAATTTTATAAGCATTACCTTCGTCTTGAATGACCAATAGATGTTAAAGAGACGTTAAGCCAATTTTTTTAAAAAAAACATTACCATCTATTATTTTTATAAAAAATACCTAATTTTTTTTACCTTGAATAATTTCGGAGCGACCATTAAAAATAAATACATGCACAGCAAAACACTGGTGAAATTTGGATGAAATTGATATCGGGGCCATCTGAAATCTGAAGAATTACCCTGAAAATCGCGAGAAAAAAATATTTTCATTTCTTGCATATACATTTATATAGCGTGTCCCAGAATGACCGGTCACGGCGGTCACCCCCCTTAACTTTTGAAGGGTTTGCCATTTTTTAATTTGGAAAAGTTCTAGTGATAGGAACAGTGCAATGACCAATTGAATGGTTATGGTGAGATCCAGGTTCGACTCCCGGAAGTGACATTTATTGAAAAAATGTGTCGAATTCTCAAGAAATTGAAATGGAATGGTACAAATATTTTTTGTCCAAATAAAATAAGGATTAACTTTGGAGGGGTCTAAAGTTTAATTTTGTTAGTGTTTATTATAAACTTTGATGTAAAAGAAAATTCCTCGTTTCTTGTCCAGGATTCTCTGTCAGGTCCCGTTTTCATGATGAAGTTGTTTTTCTGGTAAAAAACAAAGTTGATCCCTAAAAACTCTTGCACCAATTAGGAAAAACTGTTGCTTCATTCAGGCCTTGTGTAGCGTCCAAAAAATGATAGTGAGGAAAGACACAGAAATCTGAGAAATCGGTCGTTAAACTCCGTTAAAGTTATAGATTGTCTTTTAGTTCTCTTTTTTAATCTTTTAAAATATTAATATTACTCATTTCTCATTTTAAATTTAGACTTTGTTTTAGTAATAGGGTGAAAATTGTTTTAACTAGTTACAACTTATAAGTTCATTTGATGATTTATTAATTACTAGTATTATTTTATCATCAAAAATGACCAACAGAATAATAGCTTTAATTGACATGGACTGCTTTTATTGTCAAGTGGAATGCAAACTTAATCCATCCCTTCTTGGAAAACCTTTAGCAGTTGTTCAGTATAATACATGGAAAGGAGGCGGGTAATAAAATCTATAAAAATAATTATTTTGGCTAAAGATCCGAGCCTTAAACACCTAGCTGTCTTTTTTAAAGTTGATTCTTTTACCTCAGCAAGTAAATGCAGAGGTTGTTTCCAATTCAATTTTAAATTTTAGTATGCAGGTATTCTGAATTAGAAACATTTACATTGCTGATTGTTGTGGTAACCACCCTATCAGATGTTTAATTAATAGTTTTATACTATATAGGAAGTATTAGATTTTTAGGTATGAAAACTTACGGGACGATCAGATACCTCGTATTGTAACATTTAATTAAATAACTTTGAATCAACTATTTAGACGTATGGAAGTGTAAAATGTCAAACTCCGTCCTAATGCACGTATTCTCATTCTTACAAACATTGCAACATCAAATAAATTTGAATTTTATTTAAGCTTTAACCAATTTTCTGAGAAAAATACTAGCCAATTTTTGTGAGATAACTGAAGCAGCGCCCAGCAGTTTTTTAATAAGCGCGTGACCACGCAGGTTCGCGCTTCGTGATGCTAGATATTGCCGACCCAACCCAGCTGCGTCTGGTCAATGTGAGTATCTGGTTCGTAATCGTAAGTTTCCAGCAAATGATCAGTAGAAGTTAAGAGACGTTAATCCAAAAATAAAATAAAAATAATAAAGGAAGCTAATTTTTTGTTATTTTCATTTATAAGCCTTAATATTAAGTTTTTTGAATGAAAGATTTTTTAAAGTTAATTTTAGTCTATCGACTTTTTCACTTTAAGAAATAAAAAGAATTGAATTCATTTCATTTCTCCCAAGTGAAAAAGTCGATAGACAAAAATTATAAGCCTTCGTAATGGATCATGATATTTTTCTAAAAAGACTGAAATTCTCTTACAACGTGTAAATAATAAGTGGATTTTTATTTCAGAATTATTGCTGTCAATTATGAAGCAAGAGACAAAGGTGTTACCCGCCATATGAGAGGAGATGAGGCCAAGGAACACTGTCCCGAAATAGAACTATGTAGAGTGCCAAGTGTGAGAGGGAAAGCGGATATATCTAAGTAAGTAATAAGTTAAAACTGAACTCAAATAAAAAATAATACATCTTATAAAAACACAAAGCTTAGTTGGTATACCGACTGACTCATAATCAACGTTACTCGACGATGCATAAACCTGTACTTCACGCGCGATTGGTTCTACGTGCCAAGTCCACTCGGGATTTTTTCGACCAAAGATCGCCTAGCTTTCGTTCCGACGACAAAGTGCTTTACTCGAAACGCTGATTCTTATATCTGGCATTGAATCATATCTTAGGTATTTTGCAATGCCCGAAATGCAGATCACAATCATACGATGTATTTTTTAATGCTGACCCTACCAACCTAGAAGATGTCCTCATATGGTTGGTTCTACGTACCAGGGCAGCCTAAAACTCAAAAGTGTTTGACCAAAGACCATCAACACAGCAATGCAAACCAAAAGAAGACCCATATCGTTTAAAGCCATTATACTCTCTTTTTTTTCTTCTGATGGTGATTATTTTTTTATGTGAATTCAAATTTTGACAGAAAAAATGTATGCTGCTAAGTTAAATTCAGTGACTATATATTCATCTTCATAAATTTTGTAATTTGAATTTAAACAAGAGAAAAAAACCCAAATATATCGCCAGGGGACGAGAATGTCATCTCTATCTGAATAATACTCATTTGCATAATAGGGGGATATAGCTCCCCCTACCCTTTGGCCTCCACTTTTAGCCATTAGGTTGTTGGTGGAGATGGATTCCTACACCTACACCTGACTTTGAAATTCAGGTCCTGTCTATTATTATTAATCTATTTGCAAGCCAGTCAGAAGACCTTACATGAAAATCAGCTGCTACAGATTGACAGTTAGTCTGATTCTGTCAATCCGTAGCCAAAACTTTTCGTCACTGTCACAAATATAGGGTTCCGTACTACATATTAAAAAAAATATTGGATTTTTGATTCTACGTAAATTGAAACTTTTGTTTTATATTGTATTAATTTGGCATTATAAAAAATACATACAGCCATAAATTGAAACTTAAAATATAAAATTTGTAAAATAATAAACCCATTAAACCCATTTGGCAGAATTTTTGTTTTACTACAGATACCGTAATGCTGGTAGAGAAGTAATTGCGGTTCTCAGTGAATTCAGTAATATTGTGGAAAGGGCTAGTATAGATGAAGCGTACATTGATTTGACTGACATAGTACAACAGAGAGTTCAATCTATTGGTCACATTGGACCAGATATGTTGAAGAATACATTCATAATAGGCTACTGTCCCGATAAGAGTAACGAAGAAGGTAAATATTAATTATAATTAATAGAAATTACATTTCACTTGATTTCTAATGTAGCTACCGAAGAGTTGACCATCTTCATTAGGTGATGGTCCTAAATCCGTGTAAATATTGAAGGTATAGTGTTAGGAAGGGCATCCAGCCTTTAAAAAACTGCTTCAAACAATTAT
The DNA here is from genome assembly GCA_012654025.1 of Pachypsylla venusta. NCBI lineage: Eukaryota > Metazoa > Arthropoda > Insecta > Hemiptera > Aphalaridae > Pachypsylla > Pachypsylla venusta. The sequence continues at coordinate 22,498,512 of CM022877.1, forward strand.
ATCATTAGAAGAAAGCGAGGGTTACCGCACCAGAAAATGATATAGCTGAAGAGAGCAGGCACTTAAAGAAGGTTATGGCATGGTAGAATTGAGTTTTTTTTTAGCCTCAGTAGCTCAGTTGGTGGATTCATAACCAGGATGCTATTGTTTCGAATCTAACTCCATCCCCGCCAACTGGTCACAATATATCTAAATAATGATCGCAGTGATAATTGCAGTCTCAATAATATTATTATACCTTATTTATACTGCGAGTATGAGACTGAAGAGTCCCTTAACACCACAGTCCAAACAGAGCTCTTATATATTTTACTAAAAATGATAATAGTACAAAAATGTCATATGAATACGTATACAGGTACTGGCAAATGTATGCGCATGCAGCGTGATGAATAATTATGAGATTCAGAATGTTGAAGGTTGTTGGGGGATTTATTTTTGGGAAGGTGGTTTTCGTATAGAAAAGGTTGTCTATTCGTTTCAGAGTCAATATAAACTCCATTTTAAGATAGACCCCAACTGAGAAGAAAATCTACAATCGAACAACAAGATGTTAAAGTTGGAAATTACCAACGATTAGAATTTACGAATTTGGTCTTTATAGGAATTCAGGAAAAGAATGACTAAAATAGTTTAAGGTTGTTGTTGTATCGTCGAATGCCAGAATTAAGAATAATTTTAATAGCAGTCGTAAGTTTTTCCTTCAGATCGACTGTTAGTATTATTCACGGTTTTGTATTTGATATTGATTTCAGCCAATAACAATTACGTATTAACTCTAAAAAATTGATATTTGATGCAACAGTTGATATCACCCCGAATATTTCTCGAAGTCACACTGCTCGAGCATTTCTGACGATCAGTTACTCGAGATCAGGCTCGAGCATTCGCTTCGAACATGATCGGCTCGCGGCGACTGTTTACACTGCCTGAGCCTCGAACGAATGATCGTTCGTCATCTCTGTTCGCAACGAATGCTCGGGCAGTGGAAATGGGCCTTAAGATAATGAGTGTTGTGATTGAGTCAAATATAAATAGAAGTTAAATTGATCATATGCTCGACATTCACGCTTATGACTCACCGAGGATCATATTTGTCGTTGACTGAACCAACAGTAAGCTTATTGATCCATTCTGTTTGCTGTTTGTTTTAGAGCCCAGATTGAAAGGTCTTACTGAATGGTTACACAAAGTGTACAACAGTTTGGATTCCAGTGTAACAGAGCAGACGGATGACTATTTGGAATTGGCCGTAGCAGCTGTCATTGTGGAAGAAATTAGGGCATCTGTACTGGAGAAAACTCAATTCCATTGTTCCGCTGGCATAGCACACAATAAGGTAAGGAAAGCACCTAGTCTGCCAAAAAATTGTTCTGGTCGAAAAACTCCATTCATTGAAATTGGTCATCACGTCATTAAAAGCCGTTTCACACATTTGTCATGATTCTAAAATTTTGGCACTATTTATTTGATGTATATTTGTGTGTTGGGTGGTATATATTCCAAAATTTTGGTCTTATTTATTTGATGTATATTTGTGTGTTGGGTGGTATATATTTGTGCCCCTATCACACTATTTGATGAGACTTTCAAATAAATATTTTTGCCATTCCACAGATTTTATTTGTTGTGTATTTTGCAATAGCAACCAGATATTTATCTGCAATACATATAATTTTCATATTTTCTCTTTTTCCAATACGATTTCTGATCGAAATTTAACTTAGTTCTTCTTCACTTGTGTATTTTCGACAATTGCGAACTTACGCGTCCTCGGAAATATTTTGTAAAGGGTAAGATTAATGAAATAGTTTTCAAATACGATCAAACAATGACAAACGTGTTTGTCATGAGTTTAAACCCTCTCAAACTATTTAGACGAGTTTTGGTCACTTTTGTGTTTGATCAAATACAATGCAATAGCGAATTTGATCAACTGTATTTGTCGATCACACTGTTTGAAGTGTGTTAGGAATTGTATGCGGCCTTTATAAAACTGCTTCAAACCAAAGATGAAAAGTCATCAGGAAATTGCAATTTCCGTCGATACTGTGAGAAGTAGGCGAGATTTACTGTGCCAGGAAATGGTACATCTAAACAAAGTACGCACAGAACACAAGGTTGTGGCATCGTAAAATTAAGGAAAGTAACGCCAACCCTAAATAGAATCGGGAAAACGTGACGTTAGGAAGAGGAAGATGGCCAGGAACAACTCATGTCCCTCAGCACATTTTGAGTCTTCGTCATCTTGAAATGTAGCAGCATGTTCGAATACTATTTTGAAATAATATATTAATTATCTAAACATTGTCTGTTTCCTTTTTTTCCTTCAGATTTTAGCGAAACTGGTATGTGGTTTACACAAGCCTAGAAAACAGTCCGTACTTCCTCACTCGACTGTTCCATTACTTTACTGTAATTTACCGATTAAAAAGGTTAGAAATTTGGGAGGAAAATTAGGCGATGAAGTTGTTGACAAACTGGCGTGTTCTAAAATGGCAGAGTTGGAAAAGTTTTCACTTCAAGAATTACAAAATAAATTTGATGAGAAAACATCAAGTTGGTTGTATTCTATTGCAAGAGGTATTGATTGTGAGCCGGTCAATGCAAGATTGATTGCAAAATCAATTGGTTGTTGTAAAAAATTTCCAGGAAAGACATCGCTGAGTACAAGAAATGATGTTATACATTGGATTCAAGAACTGGCAGATGAAATTTGTGAACGTTTGGAAGATGATTTTACTTTGGTAAGTACAAAATTTTGTTTTTAATTACAAAACTATTTTCTTAATTTCTTATGTTCGAGGGTGGTTCCAAAAGTTTGTGGCTTAACCTAGATAGAGAAGGAAAATAATAACCCACTGTGTATTATTTTTCAACATGATCTCCTTTTTTTAATAACCGCTAATGTGAAGTATACATTTATTTTTCATTTAATATTTGCTTGGCAGTCACTTTAAACTTATCCGGGTTGAAAGATAAATCATGTTGTGAGGAGTACTGGTTGAATATGCAAAGAGATGAGTGGCGAATCCTCGTTAAATGAGGAGCAAGAGTTTAGTAGTTGGTACACTCTCTTTGCCCAAGTGACAAATTAGGCACTCTGAACATTAATTTTTTCAACCATGCTGGGCAGTCCGGGCACGTTGGGATACTGTTTACTATGCTGTGTATAAAGGTCAATTTAGTGGGATTGAAGGTTAAAAGTACTATACACTTGACTAAAAATTAATTAGATGTTAAATTTAGCTTACTAGTTTCATGTTCTCCTGAACACATCATCAGAGCTCCTGTGCGAGTTATCAAATTTTGAAATGTTGGAGTGTCTTGGTCTTGATGTTTTTCCGATGTATTCACCGATGTTGGGGACGGTTATCTTATAGATGCCACTTTTATGGATTGCTTTTATGGAGTCTTTATTGTTGAATATAATGTTTTTAAGGCTATTTGGATTATAAAAAGCGATCTTTATTTTTTCATTACGTTTTTCAATCACTCTAGCAGCTTTATATGACTGTTTACCCAAATATATAAGAGACCTATAAGTTTTTGGTGGTGGCTCATAGTTTGTTTTATATAAAAAGTGTTGGGGCACATATTTTTGTAACCTGCCTTGGTAGCTCAGTGGTCAAGCGCTCGCCTTGTAATCAGGAGGTCGCGGGTTCGAAACCCAGCCAAGGTAGGATTTTATCCTCTCAATTAATTGAGAATTTGACCACAATAATAGTACAAGCTTACTGCTGGGGTAAAGGGACTCGTTAGTCTCATTCGAGCAGTATAAATAAGCAGTATTATTATTTTTGTGAGATCTGTTTATTCAATTTCATAATAGTTTTAAGTGGGTACCCGTTGTTTTTGGCAATAGTAAAGATGGTTTGGAGTTTCGAATGGTAATCTTGGTTGTTCATTGGGATGTCTAATAGTCTATGAAAGAAAGCTCGGAATGCCGCCATTTTATGGATGTATGGATGTGTGGAATTAAAGGGGAGGGGATACATGAATCAGTGCTGGTGGGTTTTCGGAAAATTTTGAAAGACAGGGAATCGGAAGAAGGATGTAAGGATATAGTTAAATCTAGAAAATTAAGGGTCTGACCACCAATTTCAATATCAAATTTAATTAAAATAATTAGAAGAATCGTAAGATATAGATATATAAATGATTGACAATATTGATTCAGAGTTTAATTAATTAAATTAGAAATTAAAATGAGAAAATTAAAATTAAAAACTAAAATTAAAATTTGAAAATTAAAAGACAAAAATTAAAACATTCAAATTAAAACTAATAACTTAACTTAACTTGGTGAGCTTTCAACAGTACTCAGATTGTCATCATCAGACCAGAGTTATGATAGAACGATGTGAACACTATCACAACTTGACACGAAGTGAGTTTGGAAAATTCAGGTATCAAGTAGGTTTTGGTAAACCTTGAGGGTGTTATTTTCGTCACTCTTGTAGTTCACTGTGGAAGAATTTTTATTAATATGGAGAGCTTCTAGAAATTTACGTTTTTTATAATTATGTTCGTTATCTATTATTTTTATTTCTTCAAAATTAAAGTTATGTTTTTGTTCAAATGCATGATTCGTTAAAGCCGTGTTATTTTTATCTTTTTTTTAAATCATATTGATGTTGGTACATGTGTTTTTTAAGATATTGACCCGATTCACCGATGTAGTTAGCGGGACAATCATTCCAGTTAATTTTATAAACAATACCGGATTTATTTTCCTTTTTTACAAGGTCTTTTAGGTTGGAAAAAAAGTTGTTTTTATTGTTATTGCTACTCTTATGACCGAATTTTACATTGGGGATAATACTTTTAATCGAATGCTCTATTTTATAGGATGTTTCCCCTAGATATGGAAAAGAATAAAAAATAGAAGGAGTACCTGAGTTGTTATTAATGGGGGAAGCATTGAGGATGTTGTTTGTTTTGTCGCGTATTAGTTTTTTGATTAATTTCTCAGGGTATCTATTTTCTGTTAGGGTCAGGTAAATTTCAGGAATAATCTCATTGTGAAAAAGGTCATCTGAGAGAGTGAGGGTTCTATTGATAAGATTTTTGGCACAGTTTAATTTATACGAGAAGGGTTGGTTACTGAAGAAGTTTAAAAGGCGACCTGAGCTGGTGGGTTTTTTATAATGCCGAGTATTAATGGACCCGCCTGAATTTCTCATGATGTTGATATCGAGGAAGGGGATAGAATTGTTTACTTCTTCTTCTAATGTAAATTGAATGGCGGGATGAAAAGAGTTGAATGTGCTAAAAATGGTTTGTATTTGATCGCATTTTACTGAGAGTAGAGTGTCATCAACATATTTGAGGACAAATTGAGTATGGCTATTGATAAGAGGGAGAACTTTGTCGAAAAGGACATCAAGCAACTATGGGGGAGAGGGGGGATCCCATAGCAAGGGAATCTTGGGTGAAAATGTTGTTATCATAGGAAAAGTAGGAGGTTTCGAGACAAAATTGAAGAATCTCTTTGGAGAGGTCTATGCTAACAACATGTTCACCAAGATAAAGGAGAGCCCATACTACATCCATCATTTTGTTGAAAAATTTTATGTTCAGATTGGAAATAATTATATTTGGTGACAATGGATAAAGCTGTTTTGAAGGAGCTTTTTTCAAAGCTGGACATGGTAGAGAATTCATCTATTAGATCGCATATTTTTTGAACAGCTGAGGGGACATTAATTTTAGAGAAGAGACTATTAACGTCTAGGGAAATGAGGCAGGTATTAGGTAGTATTAGAATATTTTTAGTCAATTGGATCAGCTCGTTATGAAGAAAGTTAATATCTTCTTATGAAGAAAGGAGTTGTCACATTAGACATTCTTTTCCACCAAATCTGCTTAAGAGAAAATCTCATACCACGATATGTCTACATAAAAATCCAACCTCAGAAATTTAACAAGATGCACAACACCTTTGCTAAATTAATATTAAAACAGGAATTAAAGCATAAATATAGTGAAAAGGCAGATATTCTTGGTAAACTTATGTTTATTCAACTTGAACTCATGAGTAAATGTCATCCTGTTGAGTTTGACATGAAAAATAATAAACTAAGAACCATAATATCCACGAAATTGTACCAGAAAAAACAACAAATTTTTAAGAAAATCAACAACCTTAAAAATGAATATCCTAAAGAATTTTCTATTCACTCTCAAGTCCATCCGACATACCATAACTTTAAAGAACGTGTTGTCAACCTATCCAAAATACCTCTGAACTCTGATGAAATCGCACTTCTCGAGAGGGGCCCTAAATACTGTTCTCCATCTAATAATTTAAAACGCGACACAGAAACCCTTATTTTTGACATAAATGCTGCCTGCGATAACACAAAACATGAAGCAGTACAAAAAGCCTATCAAAATCAACCCCCTAAATTAAATAAAGAAAAAGATGTCATCAAAAACTTAAAAGATAAAATAAAATCAAATAATGTCATAGTTACTTCTGCTGACTAAGAGTATAGTTTTACTCGATAAAGCCAATTATATAGACAAAGTCAACAACTTTATATCTAAGGAAACGCTAAAGAAATAAAAGACCCAACTCTTAAAATCGACAAAGATCTACAAAGAAGTTAGAATATTTTTGAAAAATAAAGGTAAAGAATTATTTCAAGTCCCGAAACAACTGATCAATAAAAATCCACATCCACCTAGGCTTTATGGCACTATTAAACTTCACAAAGAATCTGAAAACATCCCCATTGAAGATGTTCCCATACGCCCTGTTTTTTCATCTTTTACTTCTCCAGTCTACCTTTTTGAGTCTGAATTGGTCAGATTGTTTCATACTCACGTTGATTGGAAACCCAAACACAGCATTAAAAACAGAACTGAGCTTATACCTGCCTCATTTCCCTAGACGTTAATAGTCTCTTCTCTAAAATTAATGTCCCCTCAGCTGTTCAAAAAATATGCGATCTAATAGATGAATTCTCTACCATGCCCAGCCTTGAAAAAAGCTCCTTCAAAACAGCCCTATCCATTGTCACCAAATATAATTATTTCCAATTTGAACATAAAATTTTTATCGCCATTATTAGCAGAAATTTATATGGACCAGTTTGAGACTGAGTTGTTTCAATTGCAATCTCCACTTCTTCAGAACATCCTTTTTTATAGAAGATATGTGGATGATGTATTTATGCTATGGACCAACTCGTCGAAACAGCCAAGGATTTCCTTTCACTTCTCAATTCTCTTAAAGATAACATTAAATTTGATATTGAAATTGGTGGTCAGACCCTTAATTTTCTAGATTTAACTATATCCTTACATCCTTCTTCCGATTCCCTGTCTTTCAAAATTTTCCGAAAACCCACCAGCACCGATTCATGTATCCCCTTTAATTCCACACATCCATAAAATGGCGGCATTCCGAGCTTTCTTTCATAGGCTATTAGACGTCCCAATGAACAACCAAGATTACCATTCAGAACTCCAAACTATCTTTACTATTGCCAAAAACAACGGGTACCCATTTAAAACTATTATGAAATTGTATAAACAGATCTCACAAAAATATGTGTCCCCACACTTTTTATATAAAACAAACTATGAGCCACCACCAAAAACTTATATATTTGGGTCTCTTATATATTTGGTAAACAGTCATATAAAGCTGCTAGAGTGATTGAAAAACGTAATGAAAAAATAAAGATCGCTTTTTATAATCTAAATAGCCTTAAAAACATTATATTCAACAATAGACTCCATAAAAGCAATCGATAAAAGTGACATCTATAAGATAACCGTCCCCAACATCAGTGAATACATCGGAAAAACATCAAGACCAATCGCCACCAGAATAAAGGAACATTTCTCATCGGTAAATAATGAACATCCGGAAAAAAGCGGATTTGCTAATTTCATGATTACTAATAACATATCAGTAACAGCCTGCAACATTGAAGTTCTACACTCAAGACCAGAAAGTCCCTATAAATTGTCCCTGTATGATACGCTGGAAATCAGTGCAAATTGGTAGAGTTGTTTTCAACAACCAGCTTGAAACAAATGAAAAATTTGAAATTATTAGATAATATACCAATAATTAAATCTTATAAACAAGCATAAAAATTATTAATTATTAATAAAAAAAAAAAAATCTATCCTTCCCCCTCTAATCTATAGACACTCCAACATTTCAAAATTTGATAACTCGCACAGAAGCTCTGATGATGTGTACAGGAGGACATGAAACTAGTTAGCTCAATTTAACATCTAATTAATTTTTTTTAGTCAAGTGAAGATAGTACTTTTAAAACTTAAATATTTTTTTTTTTAATATTTTTTTATTAAAAAAAATTAAAAAAATATGGGTTCCGGATAGGCAAGGTAGAAAGCATACATTTCCTCGATTTCAATACATTATTTACAACTTTTGGTATAATCTCTATGCCCGTCAATAAGTAGTTAGCATTCCGCCACAGTACTCTTAAAACAGACGACTTGATCTCTTCATCACTAACGTTTTTTTTTTTTTAGTTGACATTCTTACCGTCACAATACTCTAAAACAGACGACTTGATCTCTTCATCACTAACATTTTTTTTAGTCAGCATTCTTACCATCACATTACTCTAAAACAGACGACTTGATCTCTTCATCACTAACAATTTTTTTATTTAGCATTCTTACCTTCACAATGCTATAAAACAGACGACTTGATCTCTTCATCACTAACATTTTTTTAGTCAGCATTCTTACCGCCACAATACTCTAAAACAGACAACTTGATCTCTTCATCACTAACAAATTTTTTAGTTAGCATTCTTACCATCACAATTCACAATGCTCTAAAACAGACGACTTGATCTCTTCATCACTAACATTTTTTTAGTCAGCATTCTTACCGCCACAATACTCTAAAACAGACAACTTGACCTCTTCATCACTAACATTTTTTTGTCAACATTCTTACCGTAACAAGAGGACTTGATCTCTTCATCAGAGGACTTGATCTCTTCATCACTAACATTTTTTAGTTAGCATTCTTACGGTAACAATACTCTAAATCAGACGACTTGATCTTTTCGTCAATACTCTAAAACAGACGACTTGATCTTTTCGTCAATACTCTAAAACAGACGACTTGATCTTTTTTAGTTGGCATTCTTACCGTCATAATATACTAAAACAGGCGACTTGATCTATTCATCACTAACATTTTTTTAGTAAGCGTTCTTACCATCACATTACCCTAAAACAGACGACTGATCTCTTCATCACTAACAATTTTCTTAGTTAGCATTCTTACCGCCACAATACTCTGGAACAGACAACTTAATCTCTTCATCACTAACAATTTTTTTAGTTGGCACTAGCTGAGTACCCGAACTTCGTTTCGGGAAGATGAGAGAAATATGATAATAAATCTGACTCCCACATTAATAATCATATCACCGAGGTGCAACCTTTTAAACGCGATCAGAGCATACACATAGATTACATATTACCTACACGTTTGTTAACCTAGGAAGAACATGGGGANAAATACCCAACACATAATGCGGAGCATGCATATTTGCATTAAACAATCAGAAGTAAGCCAAGATCAGACATACACTCAAAAATGAACCAAACCAAGTAAGCGCAGTAAACAAACATCATCCAGTGGAGGAGTTGGTTGGTTTACTTCTTGGATTGATCTGTTTGGTGACATTTAGGGAGCGCCTCCTTTCTCTCCTGGTCCATTACACATGAGGATGTCATTGCATATTTAACAGTACTTAATTTTCTACTTTTTTTGATGTATTGGACGAAGTTAGTTCTCCCTTTATATTATTTGTACATCCTCCTTATTTCATATTATTTAAAAGAGCCAATACAATAAATAAATCTAAAACGGAATATTTTTTTTTAAAAAAAAGGTAAATACACGAATCGTCTAAAAAATTGGGAACACATTTCACGTCCACTTGACTCAATTCCATGATGAACTTAGAACGACGGTCTTCTTACACATTAAATGCTGACAATCCGTTCTACTGAGAATTGAAAGATGAGTGGGTTTAATTTTAGGTTTATTTAAGAGTAGGATTTTATCTAGACTAGACAGATTTTTTGATCCCTCTGAGTTATATTATAATATTGTTTTGGTTTTCCAGGGATGTTGAGATTGGCGATGTGGTTACAGTAGGAGAATGTCGACCTCTGAGTAAAACAGTTCGATTCAACGTATTGAAAGTGACAAAGGGGACTGGAAGTAAAAAAGCCTTCAAGAAATTTTAACACAAGATTTGTATATTTTTTATCATTATGTGACAGGAAGATGAGAGTTTGTTAATAAAATGAGTTTGTTGTATAACATTCAATGAGTTGTTATTGACCTTCATACAGACCATTTGTTCATACCTGAAGGCGTACCACAGTATTCCTTCTGAGTGAACCTCCCAAGTAGAGTTGCGATCTTCAACAATCAAGTGTCGGTCTTACCCTGTGAACGGTGCTCGATCAATCACTGAGTCAACCAAGAGCTTCGGGTCGACTAGTTTAATGCCTAAAAGACTCGTCCAATCAGATGCTTATAGGCTAGCGTGTCAACATCTAAAATCTAGATTTTACTTCTTTAAGGAAGTAACGCAAAATTTTCTGATGGATGTTTTTTCAAAAAATCACAAAATTCTACAATTCTAGATTCGAACTACCGACATCAAAGTGTGAAGTCCTCTCACAGTAAAATAAATGATGAGAAATCAAAGTAAATTACCTCTTATGCGATTTTTTTTTTTAATGTTCTAAAAATTATTTATGATTTTTGTGTGTCTATTTTCCCCGAATTGTATATCCAAAACGCTAAGATATATCGAAAAAATTATATGAATGGACCCCCTAAAACCTTAAGCTCATACTCGAAAAAATGACATGTGTAGCCAGGGGTAATAAGTCGGGACAAAAAAAGAGATATCAAAAATATGAATGGGAATCCCTCCCTATAACCTTCACAAAAAATATGAAATTCTTTCTATCTTGACTTGTATCCCATCCCATTTTCCTTTTGTCGTAATTGAAAAATCAAAAATATCGATATTATTTTAAGCAATTAACGAATAATAATGAAGTGAAAATCCAATAAATAGGTTTATTATTTATTTATAGGGTGAAACACAATAATGATAGTGAAGTAATCAACCTGTAAATGTAATATACATCCTGTATACTCTCCTTTCTATTTTTGTTTTCTCCTGTGAAATTCCAGATCTTTTTATTTTGCTACAATGAATCGTCGAGACTCGTAGGAGGAGGGTTGGGGTGAAGGGGGGGGTTATTAATTATAAATATGAATGAGTGTTTACTATACTGTTCAGGTTGATTGGGAGGATGGTCGAAGGGGGGAAAAATGAACGACATATTATTTGTTTCCCCATTTCTAAGCTTTGCTTTGTTTACATTGTTTTACGTTTTAATTATTATTTTAAAAAACGCGTAGTTTATTTGCGCAATAGAAAAATCCTTTTCGCCATCTTTCTAGAACGATTTGAATGAAGGTATAAATAGAAGGGCACGGCTAGGAGTCAGTCAATATTATTTGAGTGATAAACGGAGCGTGTTTAATTTTGGAAGCTACATCGCTGTCTTTTCGAAGTGATAAGTGAGCGATTAATTTGTGTGTATTTTCGGGCGTTCTAAATACGGTGTTGACGAACAGTATTAGATAGTATTTGAACTTTTGTGTTACGTTTTTTTTTATTTATTGTAATTTCTATTTTTTTTTAATAAATTATTTTAAGTTTTATTTTAATTATTTTTAAAGTTAGTTAACGCGTTTTAAATTCACGATAACTTAATCCTCGAATCCTAAATCTACAACAATATCAAAAGATGTCAGTTATAGTACTTGGGCAACGGTGCATACCAAATTTTATCAAAATAAGACAAAATTTATGTTTTTTCATATTTGGGCCCGGCCGGGGCGCCAAATGCAAAAAATCTAAAAAACACCAAAAATTGTCAAATATAATACTTTGGTGGCTGTGCATACTAAATTTAATCAAAATCGGACGAATTTTATTTTTTTTGTCATTTGTGGGACGCGACAGGGGCCCCAAAACCAAAATTACTAAGAAATATCAAAAGATGTCAATTATAGTACTTGGGCAACAGTGCATACCAAATTTTATCAAAATCAGACAAAATTTATGTTTTTTTCATATTTGGGGCCCGGCCGGGGCCCCAAAAGCAAAAATTTAAAAACAACAAAAATTATCAATATAATACTTTGGTGGCTGTGCATACCAAATTTTATCAAAATCAGACAAAATTTATGTTTTTCTCATATTTGGGGCCCGGCCGGGGCCCCAAATGCAAAAAATCTAAAAAACAAAAAATTGTCAAATACTTGGATGCCTGTGCATACCAAATTTTATCAAAATTGGACGAATTTTTTGTTTTTTTCTTTTGTGGGCCCCGGCTGGGGCGCTCTGAATAAAAAAAACCCTATTTAGCTACCCATTTTAAATTTCATCATAATGGGTTGTGTGGTTTGGAATTTAGAGATTTGGTCCATTTGCGACGTTCTTAGTCCTGAACTGTTGGGGGGGGGGCTGAATAAAAGTTTAAAAATAA
>CM022877.1:22511220-22547741 GCA_012654025.1 Pachypsylla venusta
TTTTTTTTTATATATATAAAACGATGCCATAGTTACCCATTTTAAATTTCATCAAGATTGGTTATGTGGTTTTCATTTCAGAGATTTGGTCCAATTGCGACGTTTTTGGTCCTAAACCGATGGGGGGAGGGACTCTGAATAAAAGGTTAAAAACAGTGCTAATATAATTTCCAATACTTTGAATGATCCCTGGCGGATCTAGACATTATTTCTTTTAAAAAAATCATGTGAAATTACTGATCTTTTATATTTTAAAAGGAATTTCCAATGTTTTGGCCCCTGGCGGCGCCCCTGACTTTTAGATAAAATGATTCCATAATTACTGATTTTAAATTTCATCAATATTGGTTATGTGGTTTGGATTTTAAAGATTCGGTCCTAAAACGGCTATTCGGGCCGCTAGAGGCGCCCCTGAGGGCAATATCGAGAAAAAGAAAAATATGTGTCGGGCTTTTTGCCCAAAGATGGCCTGTACCAAATTTCATCAAAATCGGACTAGTAGTTTGGCTTCCAGAGCTCTGCACACGATTCCGTACGTACGGTGTACGTCGGAAATATCGGTTTTTTGGACCCCATGGCTCCAAATATTTTCAAACTTCAAAAATGACCCGAAATAGTGAAAATATGGCCCAAAAGCAATAGGAAATGATACATTTGATCTTTATTTTGGGTTTTGGGTTCCCGTCAAACGATTTTTTGGGCCAAAAAAAGTCAAAATTTGCTGCACGAATACAATAATTTATCTTCTAGAGGAGGAGAAAGTGAAAATGATTAGGAGACCAGTCGTGTGGGTGTGGCGGCAATTCTTATGCAGATCATGGAATTCGTCTCAAATCAATAATTCCCATTTTATGAAAATACACTAATTAGACGGTGATGATAAACCATATATGATCAATGAATCAGTTTGAAACTTGGCGTGAAATCTAATCGAACGCAACCAGTGTCAACAATCATAGCTGCAGTCTCATTATATCTGGCTACCATCTGAAATGACGATGCTACTCTTGATTGATTGGACAAAAAATACATTATTCTGATCTTACCTTTTATCATATTTCTATGATTTCAGGACACCGCCTTTGTTATTTTTAGGGTTATCAGCAAGTAAATTTAGTACTCTCACTTCGCATCAAAATATACAACAATTCTTTAAACCAAATGTTACAAGTGCCAAATATAAAGTCAACTTTAGCATCAAAGAAAACAATATTACTGATCCAGATATCAAAATACTCGATAAAGAACTAAATCAATTAACATCAAAACTAATTTTGAAATTTAAAAATACAATTGATTCCAAATTATCTTCCTTTCATATTAACATAGACAAATATATTTTAAATGATATTAAAAGTCAAATACGAAATATAGGATTTTTTAGTATAAAAAATAACATCAACTCTTATCGCAACACAACAGAAATTTCAGAATGTTTAACAGAATTTATAAAAAGTATAGAAAAAGACGTCACACAAAAAGTTGAACTCGAGATTAATAATGCTATTGAAAACACTAAAAATATTTCACTGAGTAAGTCTGTGGATTCAACTAAACTTGTTGAATCAAAAGAGGTAGTATTAAAAATTAAGGAGTTTATTTCTGATAAAAAATTTACAAACCTATATAGTAGTTCTAGTACAATTCAATTTGATAAGGAGAAACAAAAAGAACAGATTGTTACAGACAATATAAACAGAAAGTATGAATCTTTCAAACCCAATGAAGATTTTATCAAGCGGGAGGAAGAGAAGGAAGATAAAATTATGAACGAAAATCAGCAAATTATAACTTACACCCGAAGACATATAGAGCCTGAAACCATTAGTAATATAAATGAGTCTGTACAAGGAAATTCTATTGAATTAAAAACAATTTGTAAAAATATGAACAATATAGCGAACACAAAATATGAGGAAATTAAAAAAAACATTCACGCTACCAATAATAAACAAGTTTCTTTCTTTTCTCATTATTTGAAAAACAAAGGCAATGGTTTGAATTTAAAAAATAAAGTAAACCATAGTAGGAATTATGAAAATAGAGCCAAACTTAATAGGGACGATGGAAATATACCAAACCTCAGTAAAGATGATGGAAATACAATGAACCATAGTAGGGATGATGGAAATACACCAAACCTTGGTCCGGATGATGGAAATAAACCAAACCTAAGTATGGTTGAAGAAAATTATGACAAAAATAGAAACTACGATGTAAATGAACAAGACATAGAATTCAAAGAAATCGAAAATAATTCTAGTGGATACAACAATAACAATATTCAATCATCTGTAAAAGAAATAATGGAAAATTCCAAATTACACAAAGATACTCCCAATGGGAAAACGTCAAACAAAAGTAATTCTTTTCTAAAAAGATATTTAAATAGACACAGACAATCATTATTGAATAAATCAAACATGAATGAAAATAATTTAGTACTCGTACATGAGCCTTGTACAAGTCGTATGGAAAGTGTTACTGATGTCAAATATAGAACAGAAGAAGAAAACTTAAACAAAATAATTCAACACTCGACAGAACAATTTGAAATAAAAAAAGAACCTTTTAAAGATATTATTATAGTCAATGAAATAGAAAAATTGAGTACGGTTAAGAATACACATAAGATTGTTATTGGCGGTAGTGGCACAGTTGAAACCCATAATGTTACAATTATTAGTGATGGTTCCATGTCGCTCCTTGATGAGGATATCAATCATACTTTGAATTTAGAGGAAAGTAAAATGAGATTGACTGGAAGCAGTATACAAGGTACCAATGACAATGTTGAAACTGTACTCTGTGATAAATGTAAGAAATTTATAGAAATTGATAAACTTTTAGAACACAATGATTATCATTTTGCATTTGAATTAGTTAAACGAGAAACACATTCAGGAGTAGATAATCGCGTTGTAAATAGGACAGAAAAGAATAAGAAGAATAGTAAACGAGGAAGACCTTCGAAATATAATAGTACTAAAAATGATAGTAAGAAGATTAAAACAATAGATGACTTTTTTAAACCAAAAGAACCAAGTTGACACAAATTTGATTTTTTTTTTCTTTTTTTGTTATTTTAATATAAATTTTTATCGTCATTTTATACTTCCCTTGTCGTATAAAAAGGAAAGTAAATGTCGAGTTTTCAATGCCAAACACGTTTTAAGACGACTTGAAGCCATTGATCCGTGTGAATGTGTGTGTGTGTGCCAAAATTTACATCATAAGGTACACAAAAAATTTAAACGCCAGAATGAGTGCACTGACCCCCTGAGTTCAAAAATGTGTCGTAAGAAACCATATCCGAGGGCTTTCGGTCACTAAGAAGGTGCCCAAATTTCAAAATTGGGACAATATTTATTTACCTCATCATCTCGAATTGATACTTCTTAATTATGGGTTTTTGGTGGAACCGACCCCCCAGAGTGAGCACCGCTCCTATTTAGAAAAATCAATATTTTATTCATGGATATGACTTTTTGTACTGTGGAACACCTTTGTATCGAATTTCAGCTTATTCATGAATTTGTTACTAAGTAATAATATAAAACAGACCTTTAGATTACATTAGAAATTAAGTAATCCACACATATTAATTGTCAGACTTCAAAGGAAATCTAAATTAATATATTTATTCACTTTGTTGTTGGAATGAGTTAAAAATACACAAAAAAAAATTATAAAAAGTTTAATACAATATCAGATTATTTCTCTATGGGCGTAATTAGAAAGAGACAATAAGGGACATCACCCTACTGGAATCTGGAGAAGGGACATTGTAGTAGGATCATTGAGCCATTCTTCACTCTTATTTATTTTCCATAATGGACCTTTGGAATTGTCTAGAAAAAAATAACCCCCTCAAAAATTTATATTTTACGTTTCAAGGTACGTACGTATAGAATCCAAAAATCGAATAAAAATCCTTTTGAACCTCGTGGACTACACTTTTGTCACTTAGCGTCAAATACCTCGTCCCAAACCTACGTATCAAATTTCATCGAAATGTTGAATATAAAAATGGCTCGCCACCATATTTCCAATATCGTTGGCCAACTATTTTATAAATAGTTTTCATTCTTGAAAAGAAATTTCTTTACTCAACATTTGCTAAAATAAAATATACCAATAGATGTTAAGCAAAAAAAAAAAAAAAAAATCTTCTCTCAGTTAAAATAAAATAATTATTTAAATCTCTTTTTACAAATTCAAAATTGAGATCTTGTTCCACTTTAAACTACAACAGGTCAACGCTAATTGGCACTAGTGCCGCTTTTTTTCGATTTTTGGATTCGACGTACCCTAAAACGTAAAATACCAATTTTTTTAATCTGTTACACCTGTACTTCCCCTCTTTGCTCACATACTTTATATTTTGCCTCTTCTTCAGAATAAGCACAATCTTAGAATGTCTCGTGATACTCTCACTAATGCAAAACGTTTTGTTTTAACGTGTGTGTGGGGGGGGGGCAAACAGACGTTTCCCTTTTCTGCCATTAAATTGTTGTTTCGCACTTTTGTCCAATTTGTACTTCTAGAGTATTGACTTATAAATGTACAACAGGGTAATAACATGCACTAAATTGAGAAACATAAATACTCAACAAAAATAGTCAACACTGATGAATTACTGTCAAATGTGAAGAGATATTATTGAGCTATCACAGCAGTTGCAATCACTGCACGGTAGAGATGGAGAACTATGGGTAGCACTATTGATAGTTATGAAATCGATTATAGATATTTCTCCACAGCTCTGATTTAGTTATGGTTATCATATTAGTAGAATTCGAATGCAAACAAAAGATTTATAAGTCAAATCATCTCCTATCTGCTCTCTGTTTTTTCAATTATTCTCCTATGAATTCCGCTCATCTTACGCCTTATCCTGGAAACCAGCAAAAACCTTCTACGGAAGTATTAGGAGGCACGCGATAAAATGACATAATGGTCAACATTTTGCTGCTCTAAAAGAAAATGGTAACATCTCAATAAAAAAATCCAATAGCTACGAGCACTTCTTTTTCTTATTTAGATTTTTTTTTTAAAGTTATACCCCGGAACCGCTTTTGCATTACTTCAGGGCACTCCTTTTTACAGACATGTCATTTTTTTTCGCACCGGGCGGGATTCGAACCCGCAACCTCCGGACCGAGAGTCAATGCTCTTAACAACTCGGCCACGAAAATCGGCTACGAGCACTAAGCTATCAATAATGTTATGAAAGTCACTGTTTAAAAGGAAAAAAATGCTCTCCTGAAAAGTGACGAAAAATCAGACAATTTCTGTTCGTGGAGGCTGATAATTGACATGGGCCCCCAGAACCAGGGCTGCGGAGCCGTCGATAAAAACTCTGGCCCCGCTCCTCTTTATAAGAAAAAGAGGCTCCGGCTCCAGCTCCTTTATACAAAATCACACGGCTCCAGCTCCTCAGCCCTGCCCAGAACCAGGGCAATCACTGTAATATAATTACGTCAATTAGTTACAAACATACATACAAAGTTACAAACGCTACAAGACAATTACTTAATTAGTTATAAACATAATGATATTACAGAGTTGCTTTCTGTATTATTGAGATGTTACATTTCCTTTGAGAGCAACGATTTGTTAACAACTACATTTTGCCAACATGACAAGCATAATTAAATCATCACTCTTTAATGTCCCGTCGATTTACAGATGTTCATTGGGTAGCTGAAGTTTTACACCAGCCTTCATTTTTTATTTAAAATCAGTCATAAAAAATTCAAACCGATTTCATTCATGAGAAATTTCCCTACAGGTCAGGATAGGATTTTTTCATTTTATTCTACACAATTTTTACTGATAATAAGTGAATCTCACGTTACTACCAGTTCCAAAGTTGAACGTCGATGGGTCAAAATATGTCTGGAATCCATGTGTTTCAAATGGATGGGCACCTCGCCCGCCGTGCCCATGGCCTTCGTCCATAATGTCTTCTCCTCGATCATATCTGAGACGCTTGTTGGGATCTGACAAAATACCGTACGCTTCTCCTACTTCTTTAAACAATTTTTCTTGTTCAGCTTTTTGAGCTTGAGTAGCATTTGTATGACGATCTGAGAACATAGAAAACATTTGTTCAAGTGAAATAAAAAAACCTCTCGACCTGAAAGTGAAATTTCATTTTCAACATTTAGCCAGCGTATATGGCCTATTGAATATTTTTGTTGCAGTAGCGGTGTTTCCCTCGAAATCAACCGCTCATCCCATTTACAGATTGATGATTTTCAAAAATGGTAGAAACAATTTGATATGAGGTTACCCAAAACATTGTAATGCTCCTTGGCTAGAACTGTGATGCTATGCGTTCCGGGTCGTCCCGGTTCGTAAACCCGGCCATCGTGGCACATTGAAGTTCCCTTAGATAACTGAGTTAAATAACGTACAGCGAGGTTTTACTACGTGGGTGACCCCGTAGATTCGCGCCCTCGTGATGCTCTTTTTCCGGCCTACCCAGTCCGGGTGAGGTTAATGTGGGTAGCTGGTTTGTACGTTTCCAGCGAATGGAGAGTAAAACCCCCGTCTCGAATGACCAATAGATGTTAAAGAGATGTGAAGCAAAAAATATACCAACTTTTTTTTGTTTATTTTCAGCTTAACGTCTATTTAACATCTACTGGTCATACGAGAAGGGGGTTTTACCCTTTATAAGGTAAAAATTTACATACCAATAGATGTTAAAGAGACATTAATCTCAAAAATTCAGCATAATCAATCTACAGGTTGACAAAGTAATGACATAATTTGTTAGTGTCAATATGATATTTAAATCTCATGATTTTTATTTTCTTATCTGCTATGATGGTTTCGATATATTTTTTCAAGACTTCATGTGAAAATTAAACGTGAAGTCGTCACGAAAAAAAGTATCCCCTTTCAAGTTACGTATGTAAAATTCGTTTCTCCGCCGTGTACTACAGTTTAACCACTTAGCGTTGACCGATTTGAAATGAATTTGGTAATAAGGTCCCATTTGGCGTCTGATTGTACCCCGAAACCTAAAACTTTGGTATGCAACCCTATATATACATGTGACTGACAACGACAAAAAGTTTTGGGGCTACCACCAGAGGACGTATATAGCAAATTCTATCCAAATCGGTCAACGCTAAGTGATAAATGTGCCGGTGAAATTCTAGTACACGACGGAAAAACGGAGTTTTACAGTACGTACCTTGAAGGGGGATATTTTTTTTTACGTTTAATTCTTAAAGTCCTGAACAAATAAATATATCGAGAAACCATCATAGCAGATGAGAGAATAAAAATTATCAGATTTAATTAAATACATATTGACACTAATAAGCTGTGTGTACAGCTGTAAGAGCGGCGGACGAACGGAACTCGTAAAGTATCAAATTTTATGAACTTTTTTATTGCCAGTAAAAACATAAACCCAAATGTCACATTGGCAGAGTTTTTTTTTTCAGGGAAAATGTTTGATTCTAACGCTTATAGATCTCGTATTACCTAAATATTTAGTTGACACACTCATATCTTTGAAATGCGATGTCCAAATAGGGAGAGTAGGTTATGTCTAGGATTTTAATAGAAATGAAATGTTGAGGAATCTATACTGTTGATAGAGTTTAATGTATTGAAAGATATATCAGCATGAGTGATTATTCTTAAAATACACACTAGTGGGAAATATATTTTTAAATTAATAAATGTTCCAATTTCTCTAACTTTATAATCCTATTTTTCCCCCATCCAGAGAATTTAGGAACCGTTTTTACGTTTTAATTGTACCCCTATCCCTTCCCTTTGAGAAATTTCCTGCCCTGAAATACTTCCCGGAGTGTCGTTCCCACTTTTTTAAGAGACTACAACATACTCCCACTTATTGAAGTGACTACAAACATACCTGGATGATGAACGAGAGCTCTCTTCCTGTATGCTTTCTTAATGTCGTCAGATGAAGCATTTTTTGTGATTCCAAGAATCTTGTAATAGTCTTTGATTTCAAATCTCTTCAGAACGCGTTTGGCATCTTCCAAAAATTGACGATTTTCTGGAAGGAAAAAACAAACAATGATTAGCTCCCATATAAGTGCACCTTGTCCATTACTGGACGTATTTCTTTAGGACCGTTGAAAGGAAATTAAGGCCTGGGACTTCAAAAAAACCATATACGAAGAATGAAAACATTGTCCGAATTCAATGGAGCAACTTGAAATGTTTGCATGCAGGGTATTAATTTCCGGATCCACAAAAAATGCCCGGGTTTGGGGTGGTAATGTAAATGGCTAATTTCTCATTTTTCCTACTAGTTGCTGAAGGAAAGAGTTGGCTTCTTCATGTGTGAGCAATGGAAAAATTGATATACTTTATTTATTATCATAAAGTATCATAGTACATGATATCATGCTACATGATTTCCTTAGCATCCAATAACACGTGGAATTTCCCTGTGTTATTTAATTTTTCGTTCATAACTTTTTTAGTGAATCGGAATAATGACAATATTCCAGAGAATTAAGCCATTAATGTGACAAGTTGTGCCCGGCAGCATTTTTCGTATCCTTCTTGTGTTTCATGACATGAATGATTCGTACAAAAAAAATCCAGATTAATTTGGTAATAGATTTTTACGTTTTGATTAAATGAATTGATAAAAAAAAAAAAAAAATAGTTTATCTTTCAGTGAACAAAAAATCAATTAAATATAAGAAAAATTGACCTCAGTATATTAATCAACATTTGATACAGCAAAATGCTGCTCCACATGTTCTTTCCTAAAACTCAAGGGCGGGTTTGATGGAGTGTTAGATGAAGAAATATTTCCCAAATAATCAACCAATTTCAGTTGGACCATTTATACTATATCGCACCGTTTTATTAGAATTTACTGTCTCCCCACAAAGACGAAATAAGAAAACCCCCAAAAGGAGACTAAAATTCTAGTGTTTAAGATTCGATTCTTTGTTCATATAAAAGTTCATATAGCCTACAGTCGGAAGCCACAAAATATAATTTTTTAAAAAAATACCTCTCGAACTATCCAATTTGTAAAGTTTCTCTGCATCTTGCACACATTCCTTATACTGTCCCAATTCCATGTAACATTTGCTTCGACGCAGCAATGCCTTATAATAATTGGGATCTTTCTCTAAAGCTAAAGAACAATCGGCAATTGCATCATTGTACCGCCCCATCTGTAAAAGAAAGAGTTTCATTCGTGTCATCAATTGAAAGAAATGAAATCCTGAAGTAACTAACTTAAGGTGCATAAAAAAATGTATTTGCAACATTCTAAAGGGTGCTTTAATAAGAACGCCGGATTTAAAAAGACCACGATTTTGTATTTTTTGGTAGCCGAAGTTACGTTTGTATGCGATTTTGTTCTGTTCCAGGTTAGTGTAATCGTAGTGTAGACATGAAAAGATAAAATACAGAACAGCGAGTTTATATGGTAAAAACCCATTACCGTAATTGTTTCTGTTTCGCGGCGACAATCCGGAAACTTGTGACAAATTCCTATGGGGGTTCATTAAGTCACAAGTTTATCATAACAAACTAAGTACTCTGTTGAAGCTTACGCATGAAATTCATGTGTCATTCACGGATTGGATACAGAAACATATACTCGGGTGATAAAAAAATTTCATGGATCGGGCAACTGCATGTAGGGCTCAGAGGGGGTCATATGCAGGATATTGTTTTTTTACACATAGTCTCTTGAAGACAATGATATGCCTTTTGTGCCTTTTTCTAAAAAAACAAAGTTAATTTTTGACCAACTTAAATCCAGCGTTCTTATTGAAACACCCTAAGTTGGCAAGAAATAACGTTTTACTCCTGTACTTGTTTTTTTTGCAATCCTATACATGTGACAAAAAAAGAGTGAATGGGGCACCTACAGTAATACACTTTTCTGCGAAAAAAAAATTTACAGTTTTTTAAAAAGGAAGTATCAAATTCCCGATAGATCACTAAAGTTAAGCAACGTCCAGCGAGGTTTTACTAAGTGGGTAACCCCGCAGGTTCGCGCTCTCGTGATGCTCTTTTTTCCGGCCCTACTCAGTCCGGGTGAGGTCAATATGGATTGCTGGTTTGTACGTTTTAAGCGAATGGGGGGTCTGGAATGGCCAATAGATGTTAAGATGTGAAGCAAAAAATATATATATTTTTTTATTTTTAGCTTAGCATCTACTGGTCATACGAGAAGAGGGTTTTACCCTCTACGGCGAAAATTTACAGTGAAAATTTACCAACTACCCACATTTTCACCCAACCTGGGTTAGGCTGGGAATAACCAGCTTCCTAATACAGTAAGCGAATGGAGGGTCTAGAATGGCCAATAGGTGTTAAAGAGATGTGAAGCAAAAATATATATATATATATATATTTATTTTTAGCTTAGCATCTAATGGTCATACAAGAAGAGGGTTTTACCCTCTACGGCGAAAATTTACCAACTACCCACATTTTCACCCAACCTGGATTGGGCCGGGAATAACCAGCTTCCTAATACAGTAGCTTCCGACCCTGTCCTTAGTCGCCTTTTACGACCGGGATGGGGTTAGGTGCCTTGAAGGTATTCTTTTTAAGTCCCCCTATCTAGAGGAATAGATTCGGTAAATTACCTTAAACAGAACTGTTGCTCGGTTGTGTAAAAGTTTTGAATTGATGTTAATATTTTTCGGATCAATGTTGAGAGCTTCGGTGTAAATATCGTATGCTTCTTGATTTTTGCCAGCCAAAAATTTTTCATTTCCTTCATCTTTTTTTACTTTTAATAATTTGGCACGCTGTAAACAGACAAAATCGAAACATAGAAATCAGAAATTTTTATGCATGTATGCGGTAGAGGTTGTCTGTTCTGAACCACAGCCCAAACGATAGCAGACAGCGAAAAAAATTATGGGAATGGACCTAAAAAATCATGGAAATTATCACAAATAAAAAATGTCACCCCGTTTACGAGTTACAGTTAAATTTCAAATTTATTAACTGAATTCGTTAGACACGGTCCGATATCTTAAATTTGTCGCGAGCCGCGTTAACATATGAGTATTATTTGCAAAATTATGCACAAAATAAAATCTAGTAAATAGTGACCATCCAGAACGATCACGTCTTTAGGTCCTCTGGCGAAATATATATAAGGCAAAAATAGAGTATAATATACAGGGTAAATACGAATCCTGATAGTTTATTATACAATTCAATTATCTTATCTAGTAAATACTGACCATCCAGAACGACCACGTCTCTAGGGCCTCTGGCGAAATATATATAAGGCAAAAATAGAGTACAATATACAGGGTAAATACGAATCCTGATAGTTTATTATACAATTCAATTACCTTATCTAGTAAATACTGACCATCCAGAACGATCACGTCTTTAGGGCCTCTGGCGAAATATATATAAGGCAAAAATAGAGTACAATATACAGGGTAAATACGAATCCTGATAGTTTATTATACAATTCAATTACCTTATCTAGTAAATACTGACCATCCAGAACGACCACGTCTCTAGGGTCTCTGGCAAAATATATATGTAAGGCACAAATAGACTAAAATATACAGGGTAAATACGAATCCTGATAGTTTATTATACAATTCAATTACCTTATAAGTTTCTTTGGCCTTTAGATGGTCGGGGGCTAATTTGAGTAGAAACTGGAAATGGTTGACGGCCAAATCCATTTTATCTTCATAGTAAAGGCAGAGGCCTCGTACAAATACAGCGTCTGGATTTTGTTTCTCAGTTGCAAGAATAGAATTTGCAATTTCTTGGGCTTCTTGAAGACGATTCAGATTGGCTAAACATTCGGCTTTAAGGATTTTGAATTGTTTGCAAGCAGCACCCTGATCCATAGCTCTGTCCAAGTAAAACATGGCCTGAAAAACAAATTAAGTCAGGTCAGCAAATTATAGCATGATGTAGTGCGATACATATTGGCCGACACGTATCACAAGTGATTTTTATCACGTGCGATACATTGGGAATACAGAAATAACCATCTATTATGTATAAGTATATTAATTTCGTACAATGAATACAAAAGAATAATGATAATTTATTAAAATGAATTTACCAAGTACCTCAATAAGTTAAAAGAATGAGTTCTAGTAAGGATTATAATAGCTTGTTGGAACATCAAAAGAAGAAGCAAGCTGCAGATTATTACGATATTTATCGTAAACAACCAGCATGCAATGTCGCTATGGATAATTATGAACTAATAAAAGTTGCTATCACCCTGATGTGAACCACTCGAGTGTATTTCTTACGTTTTTAAAGCTAAAAAGTTTATGCGTACGGCAAACAGCAAGCGATAAAAATCCGATAAAATATCGGCCGATATTTATCGCGTTGCTCTGGTGTGTACCACGCCAAAGAAGACTAAAATCAATGTTATTGGTAAATATTTCTTTCATCACAGCAAATCATAACAATGAGGATGATTGTTGTGAGACGATGTGGGTCTTCTTTTGGTTTTTGTAGTGCTGTATTAATGGTCTTTGGCGAAACATATTTGAGTGCGCAGGTTGCTGGTACGAATAACAAACCATCTGAGGACAATTTACAGTCTAAGGATGAACTTATTGAACATTGAACTTACTGAACGTCTAAGGATGAACTTATTGAACAAGGATGAACTTATTGAACATTGAACTTATTGAACGTCTAAGGATGAACTTATTGAACAAGGATGAACTTATTGACCGTCTAGGGATGAACTTATTGAACGTCTAAGGATGAACTTATTGAACAAGGATGAACTTATTGAACGTCTAGGGATGAACTTATTGAACAAGGATGAACTTATTGAACATTGAACTTATTGAACGTCTAAGGATGAACTTATTGAACAAGGATGAACTTATTGAACGTCTACGGATGAACTTATTGAACATTGAACTTATTGAACGTCTAAGGATGAACTTATTGAACGTCTAAGGATGAACTTATTGAACAAGGATGAACTTATTGAACATTGAACGTCTAAGGATGAACTTATTGAACAAGGATGAACTTATTGAACATTGAACTTATTGAACGTCTAAGGATGAACTTATTGAACAAGGATGAACTTATTGAGCGTCTAAGGATGAGCTTATTGAACAAGGATGAACTTTTGAACATTGAGCTTATTGAACGTCTAAGGATGAACTTATTGAACTCATTTCTTTTCTCAATACTGCCATTTTATGCATTTAGGTAAAACTGCTATTTTTATCTCATCCTTTAAGTCATTTCTGAAAAGCTGTACCTATGTTGAACGTAAAACACATCCAGAATATTTCTAGAAGTTATTATTCAATCAATATACTGGGTCTGTTGATGGTCTTTGGCCAAATATTTTTGAGTGCTTAGGTTGCCCTGATACGTAGAACAAACTATATGAGGATTGAGGTCAGCTCAGTACTGCCACTAAACCAACCCTTGTAATTCTTGATAGGTCCGCTTTACCATATTACACCAATAAATAAGAAGCTCCTTAAGATTGAGAGCTTCTTTTAGCAGCAGCTAAATGATCAAACACGATGATGCCCTGCAGTTGTTATATGAGGAGGGACTCTAAAGTAACGGTAATAGGGGTGCGGTGGGAAGACAGAGTGGGGGAACCTAAGGCTTCACTAGGTTGACTCCCTAAGGCATTATGGTGGGTGCCTAAGCGTCCGTTAGTGTGACTTCCTAAGGCAATGTGGATTGTTCCTGCAAGTCAAACTGTCAACCAACATTTCTACTTGGAGGTTCTGAAGAGGTTAGCAAAAAATTGTAAAAAGGAAAGGCCGCCCTAAATTACTGTGACCAAACTATAAAAGAAACTATTTATGGATCCTACTCAGAAATGAAGAGGAGGGGGGGGGGAAAGAATAGAGAGCTATGTAGGACTGTGGCAAACCAGTTTAATAACTGATAACCAGATGATGATAATGATGTAGAATGACATAATTTATCGTACTGACTAATCATACAATCTGTTTATCTATAAAAGACGCCCCCCCTTAGGATTTTCTCTCTATGGCCCCCTCAATGTCAGGAATTTTTTATTAGTATACTCACAGTTCGATAGTCATCTGCATCAAAAGCTTTCACAGAATCTTCGTAACTCTTCTCCATTGTCTCCAAAGATTTCCGTTCCTGTGCAATAGCAGGATTGGTTGGATCCGTTTCTTCAAGAACAGTCAAATTATTTTTGGCTGTCGGAATATCTCCTAACGCAATATTACACTTGATCATTCGAATAAGACCTTTACTAAATTTTGGATCTAAAGTTACAGCTTGCTTGGCATCTGCTAAAGCATAAGTATACATTCCCAACATCATATAACAAGCTGCACGATTGCCGTAGTATGCGGCTGTATTGGGACATACATTAATCGCCTCAGTGTAACATTTGAGAGCTTTTGAATATTGTTTAAGTTTGTACTGAGTGTTACCATCTTCTTTATGTTTCTCGGCAGATAGTTCCCTGAAATAATATGAATAATTCAAACTTATTATCGATTGTCCAAAATAAAAGGATATTCTTGTTGTTGTTGACGTTTTAATCGACATTCAACTGAGCCTCAGTAGCTCAGTTGGTTGAAACGGTGGATTCGTGAGGCTGTTGGTTCAAATTTAACTCCATCTTCCTTCTTCGACACAAGACTGGAAATAGAATCTTTAGAAGAGGGCGCCTATTAAAAAAAGTACCTTAGATTGTGGTACTAACACAGCGCGGGGGAATAATATTTGTCTTACCCAGGTTATTACAACTGTAGGTAACTGACATACGAAACTTGAACGCAAAATTATTTTCCCAAAAACTTATGACCATTTGTCTCGCGGATTTAAATTATGCCCAGTGAATGTAAATTGTATTCAAGTCGTATTGAAAAGCATTTCAGGTAACAGATAGTATTTAAAAAAATTATGAAAAAATATCGATTTTGGTTAATTATCTAATACTTAAATCAAAAATGTGTGTATACCGCAAAAGTTATGCAGATGTCTCCGTGGCAGAGTGTGTATCACGCTCAACTTGCACCAAAAAGGTACCGGGTTCGATTCCTGGTCGGGTCGAAATTTTGAAACAGGTTTTTTCTACTTGGTCTGGTTGTGTTTGGGGGTAACTTAGTCTCCTAAGGACAATTGAGTAGCTATGGCAATAATGCCAAATGGTAGCATAATGAGGTAATTATTTTATAAATACAGAAGGTTTGGAGTTAGGAGCATCCAGCATTTAAAAATTCTGCTTCAAACCAATGATGAAAGATTATCAGCAAAAAGTAAAATAGATACGCAGTTTCAATTCATACTCTCAGAAGCAAACTAGGGTTACCGTACCAGGGTATGATTAGAGCTAACGAGAAAAGACACCGAACAAAGGGTGGTCACACGGTAGAATTAAGGAAAGCAACGCAAACCCCAAATGGCATTCGGGAAGGGTACAGTTAAAGAAGAAGAAAGAAGAGTAAAGTATAGTTTCGTGTATTGTAGTGTTTGTTAAAAAAAATACCTTGTAATGTTATGATGCCCACAAAATTGTGATGCATTTTTTATAAAAGTTATACACTTAACATAGGCCATTCTTAGTGGAACGCTTAAGATTTAAGAAAAACTAGAAGTAATGAGATCCAACTTACAATGTGTTGTCAATTTTTTTCACTAAATCATCAACATGACGTGAAAGTAATGTTTTACGAAAATAACAACTCTTCCTTCTACTCATAATGATTTAAAGAATAAATTATTTTCACAAAACATACGATAATGAGTACACTCAGACTGAGTACTCAGATTCAAGACGCTTTGAGTTTAATATGTACTTAGCAGACAGATTTGACAGGCTATAGCCGAATAGAACAAAACCCCGGTCTTTACAACAATACATAGTGTGCGTGAGACATGGACATTTAGTTTTAAGAGGAGGAGGGGATAATCTTGTTTATTTTACATTGTCATGGCAACATATAGCATCTGTGAGATCAATGTGGAAGCAACTCACATCATGTACATGATAGTAGACAGTTTAATGTGAATATGTTACATGACATGTTATGGTGTATAACAATTGCATAGTGCGTATTACATGACTTACTCAATACTCAATAACCCATAACACGCGGTACGGAATTTACCTGTCATATTTGATTTTCCGAATATTTTTAGGGAATTAGACTTAAGTCACTAATTCAGGAATGTGTCGTTGATACAAAAACACGTCAAATGACGTAAGCATAAGGAATTTAGGATCTATTGATTACGCAGAATTAAAGCACTTAGTTGACCTGACAGCATATTGCTGTATCCTTTGTGAGTGCGTTATTAATTTGGTAACAGATTTCAACGTTTCGATTAAATAAATTGATAGAAAAATTAATTATCCTTCAGTATTCAATTCAACGAAAGAAAAATTGAGCACAGTATATTGAACAACATTTGAGGCCGCAAAATGCTGCTGTTACGTTCATATCTCGTTCAAAAGAATACTGTTCTATGTATAGTATGTTTATAATATACATGGATCAGTATTCTTGTCAGCGAGGTATGGGCATATGAACTTAATCTAACACCAGTGTTCTTGTAAGCAAAGCATGGCCAAAAAAAAAAAAAAATCACGCCCTACGCTTAATTGATTTTAAATGATCCAGAGAACATTTTAAAACAAACCCCAGGCTTGCAACTAAAAAAATGAAAAATTTGATAAAAACAGCTTCTAACGTATATAATAAGCGATCGTAAATTTGTGTGGGATGAACAGTAGTAAGAAAAAACATGACCCCAACTATAAATAAACTACGTTCATGACTGGAATTTTTTAAAAGTGGCTGGAACTTGACCTTTTTTCAATGATATTTTTTTTTTTCTATTGATGAATTTTGACGACTACATTCCAAAAAACTGCCGAAGGCTACCAAATCTAATGTAATCATAATTTCACAAGAGAGCTGCAACAATAGTCGAAGCTGCCAAATTTAATTGAAACAATATTTTCATTAAAGAACTGCGACATCAGCCGAAGGCTGTCAAGAATATTTCTCAAAATATTTTCACTAGAGAGCTACTACAACAGCCGAAGGCTGACTTTCAAAAATATATTTTCAAAAAGACCTGCGAAATCAGCTGAAGGCTGTCAAACTCTTAGTATAAGGAAAGATAAGAGTTAAGTACGGTTTTCCGTACCATTTATTTTCAGTTACACAACATAATATGAGAAACAAGGAAAATTTTGTGTTTAGCGGACCCAAATTTCAAACCAGGATCTAACACCAAATTAATGATAAATTAATATGTAACTACAAAGCAAATAAGAACAGCAATATTTTATAGTGTATCTTCCTCTCCGGAGTTAAATCACTGAAAGTTAGATTTTTGCTCGTTTATTTGAATTTAGGTATTTTTATAGATATCTTTCATACAAGATTTCAGCCTAAAACTTTTGATGATGAATGAATCAGTCATTCAGTGAGTATCCAAAAGTGCCAAATTTGTAATTATCTCTCCTGTCCGGGTTAACATAAACTTTTATAAAGTTTATCCCATAGTAATGCACTATACTACGGAATATATGTATGTCGGTGTGCAAAACGCGGCGAATTGCTTCATGTAATGATACACTGGTGTTCTCTGGAACTTGGCCTAGCTCACTACCGTCCGCTCAGATACGACTCTGGTCCCCTAAGTTTACCTTGCTTTCTCAGTCACACTATCTTCTTCATTTTCGTCTGGGATCAACACAACATCATCATCAGTTCTGCCAGTTTCGAAATCAATAGTTTCAATTTGAACGGCCGCCATGGTCAAGAATATAAATTAATAATATATTATTTCAAAAGATTTTTTTCGTTGAATCTGCATACAACTGGTATTCCAATTGAGGACCTTAAAGATTAAGGTGTAATCGTTATTTTAGAAAAAAAAATACTGTTTTCTGACGGTAGTAAAAGCTGAAATTTTGTGTCAAAACCTGGAAGAGAAAAGTTGAAGTAGAACAACTTTTCCCTCAAATTAATGGAAAAGTTAGAGCTTTGCACAACTTTAACCAGTCCAGGGACAAAGAAAGAAATGTCCAAAATAAGAACACAAGAGATAAGAAAAAAACAAGATGGAAGATTTTTTGAATGTCATGCGCTGTGCTCAAAATATTTCAAAGCGTATTTTATTAAATGGTAAAATTCTTAAATTTATGAGTAAACATTTAAATACGCCTAGAGAAAACGAAATAGTTATGAATCCTCCACATAAATGATTGTCATACTTATTATGTCTAGTGGCTGTAAATTTTATTTAAGTCATAGGTATTGGAACGCATTTTGGGTAACAGCATCTAATAAATCTATTTTGGTGTATTATTTTCAATACTGTGCGTTTGGATTTTTGGATATAAAATGGCTTGCTCTTAAAATTTAATATTTTTCTGTTAGGTCCGAATCTTAAAATCTTTCCAATTAGTGCTTTTATTTCTAATTACGCCATCCTTCTATTTAATTATTTACTACCGAAGGCGTAATTTCTTCAGCCCACTTATGACTTGCTAACTTTCCACGAGAAAAAGTAAATCATACTTGAGACAGTGGGAAGCTGCTTAAAGTTAACATCCTCACGGGCCGAGGTCACCTGAGCTGATGATGTAAAATAACACAGAAAGCGACTCTGTAATACCATTGTTTATAACACTTGTATTACTGACGTAATTATATTGCAGTGATTGTCATGGTTCTGAGGGCCCATGCAAATTATCAGACTCCAAGGACGGATGTATGATGACAATTAAAAACTTTGGCAGTAGACTACAACCTACCTGATCTGCTGTCTCATACATCTGGCTACCATCGGAGACGGAGATGCAACTATTGAATGATTGTAACACAAAATATGTCGGCCGTAAGCGGCACTTTTTACAACTTAGCATTGTGTGCACGGAAACTATTCGTCAGGGTTCCATACAACTATTTTAGTATGCTTCACTGATTACCCTCCACAGTGAGTGTAGGGTAAAAGACGATCTCGTAGTAGCATGAAATTTGTAATAATAATAAATGAAATATTTTATTTACATAAAAGTGGTGATTACAAAGTTCTTTTCTTAAGCTATGATGGTCTTCTACAGTCGCTCCAAAGGACGACCAGTTAAGAGTAAAGAGATAGAACAAATACGTAATTATTGTTGAGTATAAAATTAAAGCTATTTATTACAAAATAAAGAAGAAACTTAAAAATAATAATACAATAAATATTTTCCAAAATAAAAATAAAAAAAGGTAGATAGGAAGGTACTTGGTTTATTGAGAGACGCATTTTATAAATTCAATACATCAATATCACTGCACAAATTTTTTTTTTTCTAATCACGTATACTAGAGCTCAACTGAGTCACTTTGCTTCATAAACATGGGTTCGAGAATGCACCCCATCCGCGCAACAGGGCCGTGAAATTCCACCTCTAGTATACGTAGTTGAAAGTGAAATTCCAGCTCTAGAGTATACGTAGTTAAAAGTGAAATTCCAGCTTTAGTATACGTAGTTCACAATGAAATTCCAGCTCTAGTATACGTAGTTAAAAGTATTACACACTGTATAGATCCAAAGGTCTAGATTGTTTGTAATGAATGCATCAACTCAATTTAATGATATTAGAACAAAGTAAAAATAATAAATAAATAATAACAATCAGAATATTAAATTAGAAATGTCATGGTTTAAAGTGAAAATTACGAAACCTTGTTGAAGACCATCTGATTTGAATGGATCAGAAATGCGCCTTCATATTGTCTGTTTCATAATTTGATTACAAGGTTGTCCTTTTTTTTTATCTAAACCTCAAATTCTTCGAACTAGTTGACGAATTTTTGAAAGGAAGAAAGAAGAAAAAAAAAAGAAAAAAAAACAAAACAAAAAAACAAGGGTATCTTTGATTTTTAATAATCATTTTTGTGATATTCTCGAATCACTTTGGTTTTTTAAATGAAGAAGACCAGGCCGAGCGAACTTCGCAATTTGCAACAACAACCAAAAATAAGATCAAACATAAAAAACAAAAACTGGATGTCCAAACAATGTAATTTGATGTATCGCAGGTCGCAGGTACATTTAAAGCATTTGGCTAGGCTGTGTTTNAAAAAAAAAAAAAAAAAAAAAAAAAAAAAAAAAAAAAAAAAAAAAAACGAATAGTCATTTGTATATGGAAAATGGAAATACAAGAAGAGTCTAAATATTGGAGAAACCCGTTTTTTCCCAAAAGTTCTAACAGGACTATATTGAGGGTAACAGAAATTCCGAACCATCCTGTATACAGGGTGTCTAAAAAATTAACAGAATTAAAAACAAAATCTAATCGAACTGAATATTTTCCAAAATAATCTAAGAACAACCAATGAGAACAATTATATGTATATACAGGTTGAATAATTTTAATGACTCAGGTGGATTATCTGAAAAACATTTACTTTATTAAAAAACGTTCAATACAAAATATACATTGATATTTGGGGGATATATTATGATGACCTTTAATTTTTCCCAAAACTCGTGTTCGAGGTCTACTTTGTTATTTAAATGGAGCCCTATATTTTTCAATGCTCTACTGAATTTTTGTATTGAAAAAGAAAGATTTTTTTTTGTTTAATGTTTTTCTAAGTTGAGCCCCCAAAAATGAATGAATATTTTGTATCGAACCTTTTTTTTATATAATAATTAAATCGTTTTTGAAATTAATTAAAATTACTCAGCCTGTTTCGAAGAATTTTTAAATACTTTGTTTATTAAATATATAAAACTACAAACTTATTTACTTTCCGTGTCCATCACGGAAAGTGATGGGTAGTGGGTAGCATGTTGAGGACTAGATGTTGATAATCCATATCCTCCAATAGTGGTAAATATCTCAAATTTATGAGGATGAAATTCCATGGTTTGACTAGGATTGAACCCAGACCCTACTGTTTACCAGTCAGAGCGGCTTACCACTACACCACCAACCCAAATTTATTAAATGAGACACTTCAACTTTTTGTATAGTAAAAACCCATACGATAAATAATAATTTGGCGGCATCAGAAACCAGATGTATGAGACTGCAACTCTAATAGGGTTTGTCTACTAACTCTAAAATGGGGTTTTCTGCAGATCTAATTTTGTAGACTAATAATTGAAATGAGCCCTATGACCATGTCAATGATAAATGATTCCTTCATAAGGAAAAGTGTCTGTTTTCTTTTAGAAAGATATTTGTATTTTCTTTATGAATTTAAATTTCGTAAATTAAAATTCTGAGACATAATTTCCATAAAATAATATTAGTTTAGAAAAGGTGGGGGTTGTCCCTTCCCCGATAAATTCCCCATAGGAATGTAACTTAATGAAATAAAATTATTGATTCAATTACTATCTTATTCTGGAGCCCCCTGGGATGAGAAGAGGAAACGAACAATTAAAATTTCTAACAGAAAAAAATCAAATTAAAGTTCCGCAACCCAGACTCAGACCTACAAACACACGGGGCCAGCTGTTCCATGTACCACACAGGAGACAAGTCCTCGTATTCAAATCTCCTATTGTTAGAACCGTGGACTTGTATAATGCCATGGATACAAAGCCAGCCCTCTTCAAATGAATAATCTATCTCCCACACTCATCAATCACTATCTCTCATATACACACTCATCATTAACTACCTCTCATAACCACTCATTTATTACTATCTCTCATACACACCCATCCTTTCATTTCTCACTCGTAACTCAACCTATCACTCATCTTTCACTTACTCACTCACTCACTCACTCATCACACAGCGTCAGTAATTGCCCTGCACTACTTGTAATACAGAAGTGATGGGGCGTACGTAGACGACTATTATAAAAAAAGGAATACTAAAATGCTTTTAATGAGATTTATAACAAATATGTACTGAACGTCTAATCTATGAGCTGGACTTGGGGCAATAAAAATTTGAAACTTCAGGAAATTTTTATTTCATATTGCGCAATTCTATTTTAACGAGGATTGAATGCCAGTACGCGCAATATCTACCCTATAAATTTAATTCACTATTCTTATTCTGTTTAATACGGAACTCTGTACAGGGTGTCCCAGACTTACCGGCCACTATCTTTTTCCCACGAAACGTTCTACTTAGAAAAAATATGCACCTTATTACCAAACTTTTTAAAGGTATTTTTTGGCCCAGGGTTTGAGTCCCGAGCTATGGACGATTAACTGACATGCCGATAGCATAATATAATCACCGACTCCAAGTCGCTTTATTTACACTAGCGCTACAGTTTCACCGTCCCTCCGCCTCATGGGCTTAATTAAGCGAGTTTCCTCACTTTCTGTTATGACTTAAATATTTACCTGATACCGATTTGTAAGAAACTACAACAACTATACACAATACTTTCTTTGATTGCCATGGTCCATAAGAGAGTTTGGGAAGGCTTAAATCATTGGATTGAAATATGACGTATCACAGGAAACAGTTTTGGTGATTTTTTCATTGTTTATGGACAATGAAATCCCAACTCTCTTTCCATTTTAGTTTGACAATGTCCACGGCAGAGAGAGGCGTAGTTCCGTAGCTTAGAACGGAAAATTTCTTGAATACGTAGATTATAAAAAACATCCAACACAAAATGAGTAAGTTGTACGACACATGTATACCTCTGAGACGTATTTTGTTTCTGTAAATAAAAATATATATATTTTTTTTTATTTTCAAAGGTACAAATTACAATTTAAATCCAGAAAACTATGCACCTTATTACCAAATGTTAACCAAAGAGTTGGGAAACGGTATTACTATGCCCGACTCCTAATTAATTAAATATCATGAGTTGGTGATGCAGTGGTAGGTAACATGCACGCTCTCACTGATTTAAACCCAACCAACAACCCATGGAATTTCAACCATATTTAACTTTCATGCTTTGAGTTGATAAATTATGTTACACATTTCATACTATCTGGCCCTAACTTACTTAGTCTGACACAAAAAAGTCAAAGGTTTTTGATTACTGATATTTTTTCTGAGGTCCCAGCCTATGGTTTTCGGGGGATCCATTCTCATCATGTTTCTCATCTCATACCCTTCAGGCCAAAGAATTCCGGACAAACACACACACCAGATTTCACTTTTATATATAAAGTTTGTTAAGTGTAGCTTAGGCTTAGTGATATTGGAGAGGTAGGTAAAAATACCTTGCAATGCTATGATGTCCACAAAAATGGTGACATAATTACACAAAGAAATGTAGTTCTTTATTAAGTTTACCAGACACTATGATGGTGTACTCATCAATAGATAGGCCAGGTCCATAAAGTATGACAATTTGTATTAAAATCAAAGCTGCCACTATTTCCAGACCATTTAATATATTTCCACCAACCCACGCATCTTTCAAGTAACAGTAGCTCCCGCGATGATTAGATCTACCGTCTCAGGTCAACTTAAAGTTTACCCAATCCAATCGAAAACCATACCTATCATAACAATGTTAGTGAAAACAATCAGCTGATATACCGCTAGCATATTATACTCCAGATTACTCCAGTAACAGTAGCTCCCGCGATGATTAGATCTACCGTCTCAGGTCAACTTAGAGTTTATCCAATCCAATCGAACACCATACCTATCATAACAATGTTAGTGAAAACACTCAATCAGCTGATATGCCGCTAGCATATTATACTCCCCGACTCCAATATTTTTGTGGATGTTTTGTCCTTAATTTAGAACATAGTTTGCAAAATTATGACCAACTATTCTAGAGATACGAATTCGAAACCAAGAACAGGCAAAATAAGATTTAGAAAATACTAAAAAGTCAGAACGGCCATGCCTCTAAGGCACCTGACGAAACATATAACAATTGATTTTTCAAAGAGTACATTATACAGGGTGGAGACAAACCGATATCCCCCTCCCCCCAATTTCCATTGTCCTTGAAAATCAAAAATAGAAACACGGGCGAAAGAGCTAGTAAATCAATAAATGTACCTAAGTGCTTCAAGTTTCAATATCTAAATATTTATCTTTTTTTTGTATATTTTGAACAAAAATTGCTACAAACCAATCGTGGATAAAAATTAAGGCTTTTATACAGATTTTATACAGGGTTGAACATTATAGTAGATATGAGCTTTTTAAGAGTCAACATTTCAGAGAACTCTATTGTCTCGTAGGAAGAGAGGGGGATTGTAGTCAAAGACGAATGCCAGATAAGTACCAGAACACGGACAAACAGATCAAATCACAAAATATTATTTACAAGTAAAAAAGGATAGAAACATTATTCTTTGAAACAGGGTTTTGTTATATTTAGTTAGAAATATCAAATGTCAGAATTTGAGGGATAACTATAGTTATTCCGCCTCAAATAAAGGAAAAAAAACTATCGATAGTGTAGATCGACCATCGATAGTCACCGATATTCAAAACTATCGTTTGTTCTCCACCCCTGTAAGTAAACATACAAATAAACTGGTGAGTTTATTTGTACGAGTCAAGTTTTCAATTAGTTCAATAGCTACCGACACGGCACGATACTTTTTCAACCAATCAGAGTTGATTATTTTCTCCACCCTACCGACATAATGTTAATTGTTGCCAAAGATACTTTTTATCGTGTCTTGTCGGAAGCTATCGGACTAGTATAAAGTGAGCTTAATACTACATAGTTTGTACTTACTCCACAATATAGTCAAGATGTTGCAAGAACGCTGCCAAAAGTAAAATCTTAAACATCAGTGCGGGAAGATAATGATGCAAGAATAGCGTCCTTTCCACAAAGAAATAGGGGAAATAATGAAGGCAGTATCCCACAATGAAAATCTGTCCAGTGAGTGTGAACTGACGCCACTCTGTTGGAGAAGTGTCGTAGAAATTTCGTCTCCTTCTTAGTAAATAATAAACTAGAAGAGTACAATAGAGAAATATGCACAGGAGTCCTGAGTACCAAGTTACAATGTTCCCGAGAAGATGAACTTGACCCTAAAAGTGAGAAAATTAAATTATTATAAAAACTGGTTGCCTATCTCTATTGAGACTGATTGCAATCATCACTGTGACCTTTATTTTGATCTATTAATAATAATAGACTTATTATACTACCTTATTAAGTCTTTTAAGGGTCTTGTTCTGCCAGTAATAAGCCCAAGTCGTATTATTATGTGGTCAAAATCTCATATAGAGGCTAACATACCATGCCTCGGCTGTGTTGGGAGGGGATGGAGTTATATTTAAACCTGTATTTATATTTAATTTACTGGTTACAAATCCATAGCTGTGAGAAAATGAGATAGTTTATTGGTGTATTTAACTAGCTGGAGTCCACAACTTACAAATCCACAGCTGTGGGAAAACGAGATTTATTGGTGTATTTAACCAGCTGGAGTTAACAAATTCCTATGCGACCTTTGTAGAATTCCTCATGAAGAAAATAATTATAATTTGTCATAACTAGGAAACCAATCAAGATAGAGTTGATTTGAGAGCTTTACTGAAGATTTTAGGTTCGACTTTGGACTGATCCATTCCCGAATATTGTTTGCCTACGATTTGTTACACAGTGATATAGACCAGATTTTTTTTTTTTTTTTTAATTAAGTCGTCTACGCCTCATCACTTCTATATTACAAGCAGTGTAGAACAATTACTGACGCTGTGTGTGATGTGTGAGTAAGTGAAAGATGAGTGTCGGGTGGAGGTATGAATGAGAAATAAAAGGATGATTGTGAATGCAATATAATGAGAATGGAATGATGGGTGTGAATGAGAGATGGTAAATGATGAGTGAGTATGACAGATAGATGAATTTGAATGAAGCAATCTATGACATTTTGTATATTACTTGGTCACTTGAAGAGGACTGGCTTTGGATCCATAGCATTATACAATTCCATGGCTCTGATAATAGGAGACTTAAATACGAAAACCTGTCTCCTATGTGGTACATGGAATAGCTGCCCCCGTGCGTTTGTAGGTCTGAGTCTGGGTTGCGGAACTTTAATATGATTTTTTTTTTGTTATGTTCACAGAGTAAACTGTACTCTTTATAGTGGAGGAATTTGGGGTAGAAGCCATTAAATTTTCGAAACAAGTAACGAACAAATTTTGATTGTACTATCTCAAGTCCTTTTGATCCAACCTGGGTGGATGGTGTCCATATGATGGATCCGTATTCTAGGACAGATCT
Organism: Pachypsylla venusta; assembly: GCA_012654025.1. Lineage (NCBI taxonomy): Eukaryota > Metazoa > Arthropoda > Insecta > Hemiptera > Aphalaridae > Pachypsylla > Pachypsylla venusta. The sequence goes on from CM022877.1 coordinate 22,537,401, forward strand.
TACATAGGCTTGGTACAGGAGTTTAATGGCATCAGGATCCCAGATATACTTGGCATACCTGATAACCATACCAAGTTTTTTATAGCCTTTTTCTGTGATCTCTTGTATATGATTGTTGAAATTTAAGTTTGACTGAAATGTTACGCCCAGATCTTTGTATTGATCTGTATTGTTTATGTAGTAAGTATATCTATATGGTTTACTTTTGTTCGTATATGTCATGGCGTAACATTTTTTAGGGTGAAAATTTAAACCGATTTTTTGGAGCCATTGAGATAGAGAGGTAAGATCCTCTTGTAAGAGATGACAATCCCTTTGATCATGACCCTGTATATTTTGAGATCATCGGCATATAAGAGGACTTGGGAGTGTTTAATGTTGTTGACCAGCTCATTATACGTTAATATTAACAGAAGGCTGCTCAATTTTGATCCCTGGACCACACTGGATGATGGTGTAATTGCAGCGGATTTATGGCCAAGGTATCGAACGTATATTTTTCGTTCTTGCAAAGTGCTAGAAAACAGCTTGACGAGGGGAATTAAGAAACCATTTTGAAGCAGACTATTCAAAATGGCGTCATGGTTTATTTTGTCGAAGCACTTCTCAATGTCGGTGTACACACAATGGACACCTCCACGCTCACAGACCGATCTGGCCACGTTGTCAGAAAACTCCACGAGGTTTCCCACCGTAGACCTCTCCTCCACGAAGCCATGCTGCACGGGGGAGACTTCACCGAAAATGTGTGCCGACATTTTTTTGTATTAAATGCTCTCGAAAATGTTTGCAATGACATTCAGATTAGATATGGGTCGATGATTCTCAATTTCCTGATCACTGCCCTTCTTCGGGACAGGGCTTATAATGGACTCTTTAAACCTAACAGGGATTTCGTAGTGAGAAAGGCAGTGATTGAAAATTACGCCCAATGGCATTTTCAGAGCATCGACACATTCCTTGTAAAATGAGGGTGGAATTCCATTGGGGCCAGGTGGTTTGTTGACATTCAGCGATTTAATTTCGTTCTCAACATCCGCCACTGACACCAAGCCGATGTGAAGATAGCCGCTGTGTATGTTGTTGATGTTGTTTGTGTTTATTTGGTAGTTTGCATTTGTTGGGTTCTATGCGTCTTTGAAATGTAGTGCAAAAGTGTTAGTGATTTGTAGTGCAAAAGTGGACCTGATATGGTTTCCTGTTTGAAGCTGAGTGTTTTGTGAGTCCTTCTTTTTGTGGCTTTGGGTGTATTCCCAAAATGGTTTAATATTTCCTTGTTTTATGCTTTCTGTAATTTTGGTCATATATTTGTTGAAATCAATCTTTATGTTCTTCTTTGAGGCTTTTCGTAGTTGTTTATAGTTTTCTGTTTGGGTGCTGGATTTATTTTTTATTTTTCTTAATCTTTCTTTACGTTTGAATGTTTTCACAGTATTTTTAGCCCACCATTTTGGGAATTTGTGTTTTTTGTTGATTTATATTTTTGGAATGCATTTGTCAAAGATTTCACACATCCGCTCGTAGAAATAAGTTATCTTTTCGTCGGATGTGTGCTTTGAATCAATTGCATTTCAATCGGTGTTGTTTATTTCTGAAGTGAGTGTAGGTGAGTGCATTTTGTTAAAATTGTATATTGTGGAGGTTGTGGTATTCGAGTTTGTACTAAGTTTTTCACATCGGATACTGATGAGCAGTGGCGGGTGGTGAGTATCGGTTGGGAGAAGACCTTCGGCCTTTTCAATATCAAGGGATGCGTCTTTGTTTCTCGCGATCTTGTATTTTTTGATATTGCTTAGACACAGGTCCAATGTACGATCATTTGAGTTCATCACTCGATTGTAAGATTCGAGATCGTATCTATTCATAATGAGGTGAATCTGATGCACCGTCCCCAGGTGACGATGTCCCGGATCACCCCATTGTGGGATGTTAAAGTCACCCAGAACCATGAGTCTTTTAATAGCTAGGGTGTCATCGGCATCCAACTCATTCATAAAATCCTCTAGTGTCTGCTGAGATGTTGGTGGGGGAAAATAGCACAAGGCAATGTAGATGTCCTGGTGATGGACTCTACACCTCACCAACATTGTCTCAGCATTGGGACTACATATACTCTTCCCTTGTAGAAGTGTAATGGAAAATTGATTTTTTATTGCAATAATTTACCCCCCTCCAATTTTTTCCCCGGTCTTGACAGGATCTCTATCCTGACGAACCACCTGGTAGTCTGGGCCAAATAATTCCCTGGAATTGATGTCAGGGGACAGCCATGACTCGACAATACAAATCATGTCGTAGTTTTCGTTGAGAAGACTGAAATATGAATCATTGGTTTTAGTTTTGAGACCCCGAGTATTCTGATAAAATATTCGGAGCGAAAACGAGTTTTCTTTAACTCTTAAACAAGAGTTGTCAGAATCCATGGAAAATTTGGTCTAATATTGTTATTCTGTTGAGCATTTAAGGGGCGGTGGGTGTTGCTGTTTGGTATGAATGGGCGGTGTATGATACGAAGATGTGATTGATTATTTATGTTGGTATGTTGTGGGTTCGGTGTGTTTTGGGGTCGATAGGGGTAGGGTGTATAATGAGGGGTTGGCTGGTGTGTGGTGTTTGTCGTGACATGAGCGCATCACGGTAGCTGGGTGGTGTTGATTGTTTATGGTTGATAAATACTGAAGGTGTTCTATGTTGAGTGGGTATTTTGATGGTTCTGTTAGTTTGGTAGTAATTACGAGTAAGATTTTGTTGTTGATTTTGATGTGAATAATAGAAGATCTCCTTTAACTTTAGAATTAACTCACATACAACCTAAGAATGACGAGATTCCACAAAAAAACAAAAAAAAAAAAGAATAACTTGTATTCTAAACCTAGTTATTTCTTATTTTATTGTATTGAAAAATTCCCATTCCTCTGGCCTTACTGTGGAAGTAATGAGAAGGTTAATTGTTTACTTTTTATTGCTAAAATGTTTTCTTATTTAGGTTACTTATCCCTGTTTATTCTAAATCACCACATTACTTCAGGTTTCCTACACAAGAATGGCCGTTTCCTAAACGGGCTAATTTAACCCCCAGAAGGATCATAAGATTTGACAAGTGACCTTTTCATTACAACAAAGCATAACAGAGACCGAAATACACGGTGTAACAAAATCAAACTTTATACCCATCCAGCTCCGCTCCTAATTATTTTTTGTTTGAAAAAATATAAAGGAAAGTTAGCGCTTATTTTATTTGAACTTTTATCTTAATAGAAAATATTTGTACCATTCCATATAAATTTCTTGAGAAATGGTCTAACTTGGATCTCACCATAACCATTCGACAATCGAAAAATTCGAAGCTGTTCAAAAGATAAGGGGGATTTACCGGTTATTCTGAGACATAGTGTATACTCGTCCATCATATTGTGTTCTGAACTTATCCAACAGACAATGCCTCGAGTCATAGTACGCCATTCTATTTGATCACTACTGTACATAAGATTACTATACCCGTGTACTCACATTGTGTTCTGAAATTATTCAATAGGCAATGCCTCGAGTCATAGTACGTCATTCTATTGGGTCACTACTGTACATATGATCACTATACCCCTGTACTCACATTGTGTTCTGAACTGATCCAATAGGCAATGCCTCGAGTCATAGTAGGCCACTCTATTGGGTCACTACTGTACATATGATTACTAACAGATGATTGTTCGTGGAAAAACATTTTGTATTGAAGTTCAGAAAATTTGGACCAAAAGGAAAGTTGAATACTCTTCATTGGAATCATTTCTGCGTTGACAAGATCACGCTCCCTTTCTTTCTCATCGTCATACTCCTCTGTAACCAAAAGTTTCCTTTAGTAAATTAAAGGACATTTTGGATTCAGCTGGTTTGTAGGTTTCTAGCAAATGGAGGGTGAACCCCCGTCCCGAATGACCAATAGCTGTTACAGAGACGTTAAGCAAATTTTTGGTATTTTGTAGAAAATAGTTTAAACAAGTGAATGGAATTTACTGGTAAGATTTAACATGGAATTAACTATAAATTTCAATAAATATTTTTTTTATCAACTAAAAATAGAGTGGTAAGTCACGAGAGCATTCGTTCGTCTGTTAAGACATTCTCGAAAACAACCTAGACAAACTTTTGTCTTTTGAAGTTATCAACATGTACGATAATATTCCAGAAGCGGAACTTAGTCATCTTAATAAATAAAATAACTTTACCATAAAAATAAACTTATATCTCTCATAGAAACATGTTTAGATAAAAAAAAAAAAAAAANAAAAAAAAAAAAAAAAAAAAAAAAAAAAAAAAAAATACATGAGAATGACTTAACATACGAAAGCGCTCGTGACTACCACCACTCTATTGGTAGTTGACATAAAAAATATTTATTGAAATTTATATGTCACATCAATGACTACAAATATCTATTGCACCTACAATACTCTGGACTTACGTTTGGTATATCTATGTTCCTCAACATTCCACTGGGTACTGTCATGGGAAACATCTTTGCTGGTCACTATCTCGTACTGGTGATATCCCCAATCAGGTAAATGTTTACCACTAAATTTTAAAGCTTGAGAAGAGTTGACATGGATGAGACGTACCACAGATCGGATGGTATGCCAAACATCACCAGTTGAATCTTTATTGAGGATCTCTACTCGCCATAGATTTTGTGCAGGCATTGAAATATTGTAATCTACATAGCAGCTCACTTCCTATAAATAAAGAAGAACATAAAATAAATACAATTTATACAACTTTTATTTATTTTTTATATAAAAAAAAACTCTGTATTCATTATACATCAGTTTAACATGGTTTCGTGGCGTAAACAGTAGGGCGTGAGTTTGAACTCAGCCAACCCATGGAATTTCCTCCTCATGAATTTGAGATATTTACCACTGTTGAAGGACATGGAAGGGGTGGGATTTAACAACATCTAGTGCGGCCTCCACAGAGTAGCATAATATGCTACCTAACCCTCCCACCACGACCACTCTCCATGATGAACACAGCACGTAATTTAACCACGTATCATCATCATCATGAGCCAGTTCAATCCCCATCCGGAGTAAGGGCCTCTCCGAATCTCTTCCATACTAGTCTGTCTTGGGCGGTGTATGTCCAGAGTGTTCCTCCTGCTTTCTTGATAGGATCCTGGCATCTTGCTCATCGGCCTCGATTTCTATATCCATCTCTAGGATACCATTCTTGAACCTATCTAGTCCATTTTAGTGTGGACATTCTGGCCACATGACCAGCCCAGGTCCATATTTTCTTCAATAGTTCTTTATTGGCATGCTGTATTTTCGTTTTGGCTCGGATTTCTTTGTTCTTAAAACAATCTTTTAATTTGATGCCTAAGAGACTTCTCTCCATCCTTCTCTGACATATCATTAATTTTTCTGAATTTTTCTTTGATAAAGACCATATGTGAGAACTGGTAAAACGCACATGTTCATTACTTCCCTCTTGATGTTCATAGGAAAGCCACCTTTAAGAATGAAAGCAAATGACCAGAACTGTTTCCATAAATTTTCAATTCTTCTTTTAATTTTTTTGTCTTGTAAATGACACTATTTGACCAAGATAACAATAGTCTTCAATATATTCGATAGTGTTTCCATTTAGTTCGAATTGAGTATGTTCTTTGTTAGTCATTACTTTGGTTTTGGATTCATTTATACTTAGGCCTGCTTTTTTGCTTTGGTTATTCAAATCATAAAGCTTTTTTTGAAGTTTCTCGTATACTTAACCAGGTATACTTAAGCTCAAATAAGGGCCACTTTGCTTAATAAACACGGCAAAGAAAAAAAAATCAAATATTTACGTTCTTTTGAAAAAGGACTTATTCTTTTAGGGCTCATTCGGAAATGATCGACCTCCGCTCAACAGGGCTGGCCAGAAAAGGAAATGCTAGCACTTCTTGTTATCACTTGGTGAGTGAAAAATTGTCAAATTTAGAAGAATGAGCAAATCAGTAGTTTTTACTATTAAGCATCCCGTCCCATACAGAATTAAACTTACATGATGCGCACTCACTTAAAATTCGGGGTCCCGTTTGAGGGTTTAGATCCCGTTTGTCGAATAAGTCATTTCAAGTTTTTTTATGTTCATAGCATGAATACTTCGAATATTCAATCATAATTAATATCAGCTTAAAGATAAAAACAAACATAGCGTGTTTAACCAATGAGAACCAGAAAAACTCCGCCCCTGGACATGGTAAAATAATGTGCCCTTTTTCACAAAAAAGTTCGTTTGGTCTTGAAACTTGAAACTTCAATAATCTGGGCCCTGTTGCGCGTAAGAGTGTATTTCAGGATATACTCGTATGTTTATTAATCCAAGTGGCATCAACGAGTAGGTATACATTTTTATTTATATAATTTTGAATGTTTCCCGCACCTACCAGATATTAGCAATATTACCAACAATTTTTCGTTTAAACATAAATTATTATCATGTTTAAAAACCCATCGTAATTTTCAGGAAAAAACACGCAAAGCATCATTATACGGCCTAAAATGTTGATTAATATACTGTGCTCAATTTTTCTTATAACAATTAATTTTGTAAACTTGTAAAGTTTTGTGTCAACTTTTGAACTAGTTTTTTGATTGTCTTTCCAACAATGTCTCACTAATGGGTTGACTCCATTTAACATTTTAAGTTGATGGTCACCTTGATTACCCATAGGAGCAAAAATGTTGCCGTCTCTCAAGATAAATTGTTTTATCACACTGATAAACCGTAGTGTAAACCGTTATTACTGTTATAATATTAGCGGAGTGAAACAGGTGTTCCCGCACTTTTCTCGCACCCCGGTGTTCCCGTACTCTTCTCGCACCCTGTATCTTGGATCTTACTAATTTTATGGGCCGACATTTTTCGGATGGTACTTTCTAATGCTGAATCTACAATTAGTGTCATATAATAATGAAAATAAATAATTAACCTGATGTTGTGGAGACATGGGAGCCCCCACATCGTGAGAATTAAGTGCTCGCAATGTCATCCCGTGGATGAGTTGAATAACGTCTCCATGTTTTATTGGTTCCGGAGGAGAATCCACTGTGATTGAATTTTTTTCGGGATTTTTTATAATCCACCAATTATTAACATCCTGTGAATATAAAAGAAAAATCAGTGAAAATAAATCTATACCAGGTTAGTGTTGTGACTAGATCAAAGATAACCTGGGAGTGCCTGGAAACCCTAACGGAACTGAGCAGGCTCAACTAGGTATATGAACGCGACGACCAGCTGGCGAGGAAACCCATTGAATTTCATTGGTCCTGAACTGGCAATTGGTATCAGCAAAACTGATACCAATTTGCCGCGCAGTTCGGTGAGACAATGGATGAGAAAGAGTCATGGGTCACTTACCGCAAACAGAAGTACTTATTCATCCACCTAGGTATATATTTTACAGAACTTCTTACAATATTTTTTTAGTAACAACTCACCTTGAATGTATAACAACTGACTTGTTGCTGATGGGAACTTCCCCTTTTGTCTGCATACCGAATTGGGTACATATGAGCGTGAGAATGTAACCAACAAGGCTTTCCCGACGTATATCGGAGAGTAACTTGAGATCCATGAACTATCTCTAAAGGCTGACCTTTAGTTATTGAAGCTAAACCGCCCTGTGGAATATAACAGACAAAATTTAGCAAGTGTATATGTTAACCCTCGAAATCGCTAATACGACCACATAGCGGTGTGGTACTCTATAGATAAGGTCTGGTTTTACCTATAGATAAGGTCTGGTTGGGAGAAAGCCTTTTTTTTAAAAAAAAAATTGCCCAATTGCCGAATATCAGGGTTTGAACATGTTTGAGCTCACGTACTGTTTAACAGTCAGAGCGTCTTACCATTTCACCACCGGACCATACTGAAATCTAAGAACCGACTGTTCAGTATAGGCTGGTGGTGTAATGGTAAGACGATCTGACTGGTAAACAGTAGGGCGTGAGTTCAAACCCATGGAATTTCATACTCATGAATTTGAGATATTTATTACTATTGGAGGACATGAAAGATGCGGGGATTATCAACACCTAGACCGGCGTCCTCAGAGTAGCATAATATTCTACCCGACCCTTCCAAAACCATCACTTTTCATGATGAACACGGAAAGTAAATGCATGTTTAGTGAATTGTAGACCTCTCACAATTTCGACGACTATGAAGAGGGAGAGCTGGATAATAATATAGTCTTCTAACAGTTCTAACGTTTATTTACATTTTCTTAATCGCGACTCTCGTGACCTTATATTGCGCATCCCCTCCACTATTCCGAATCTCAAAATTATTCATTGGGCGTATCGGTGCAGGTACCCCTTAAATTATATTGGAAAGTTGACCTCTTTTTCATTTTACACCTTCGACGCAGGTTAGCTTCAATGTCGCTCTCGAGTAACTTCTCACAATCTAAACTAAAGCATGGGAGTAAACGTCTAGTTTTAACACCACGATTTTTCTTTTATTTGTTAATACTTAAGTATGGGAGTAAACGTCTAGTTTTAACACCACGATTTTTCTTTTATTTGTCAATACTAAAGTATGCGAGTAAACGTCTAGTTTTAACATCACGATTTTTCTTTTATTTGTTAATACTTAAGTATGGGAGTAAACGTCTAGTTTTAACACCACGATTTTTCTTTTATTTGTTAATACTTAAGTATGGGAGTAAACGTCTAGTTTCAACACCACGATTTTTCTTTTATTTGTTAATGTCTTTTTGCACCACAATAATTTTCGAACACCTCAACTGATTTTGATGGTATGTACATTCATTATATTCATATAAAAGGCTGAATATTTTTCGGGACCGGGGACAAAGTGGTAACCATTTTAGTGAGGTCAACTGTTAAAAAATAGATTCTCGAGTGAAAGATAACCACTACGCGGGTTTAATTCCCGATGTATTTGGTAACAAATACGCTTAGCTCTATTTTTATGTGGTCAAATACTAAAAATTAATGAGAAAAAAGCTGCTTCAGCTTGGGATTGAATCCACACGTTCTTTTGTTCACCAAAAGAGCGCTTAACCACTATACTACAAATAACAACTTATTTATTTTCTTTGTCGAAGTTAGTCATACATAGATTACAAGAATTCACGAGTTTGGTGTACTAACCTCTAAACTTGCTTGGAATGCACTGGTCATTACAGTATCATGAGGTCCAGCTTTGTATAATACATTAAAATGTATATAGAATACTGAAAGGTAAATAATTATGGGTACAACACTACACACAAACATTCTTGCTACAGCATGACCAAACACTACACTATCCTTGATTAATTTGTTGCCCAAAGTTCTGTGCCAGAAGTCATACCATATCATAAATGCAGCAAGATACCACGAGTATATACCAACATATTTGACACTGCAAAGAAGAAGAAACACAAGCATATCAAAGCGGAGAAACTTGTTGTTTGTAGCAGTCTTCCTCTTAAGACCAACTGCTTTCCCATTTCTAATTTCAGGATTGGAAAAATGGTAGAAACAGGTTGATATGAGGTCACCAAAAAGGTTTTGATGACCCTCGACTGGAACTGTGATGATATGCGCTCCAGGTCGTCTTGGTGCTTAGAACCGATGGCCGTGTCCAAACGCCAGGACCTGGAACGCAAACCATCACATTTTTAGTATGAGTCATCAGACCCTTTTCGGTAAATCATACTTTATTCTTCACGATTTATTTAATTTATTTTTAATATTTATTAAGAAAGGTACAATTTACAATTGAGGTTATCTTAAGTTATGACTAATTGCACTTGGGTGGAAATTAGTCTGAAATTTGGAACTGGAGAATGAACTACCCCACCAAGGTTAGATATTATAAGTTAAAAGTGGTTTCCAGAGTTCGGATTTACGACTAAATTTTGATGCCCTATCATTAAGTTGCGAATTTATTTGCTACAGACAAAAAGTAATGGTATGGATCAGCTGGAATGACAGTACTATCAATTGAGAATATGTTATTGAACAGTGTGTTCGGGTAGTGGCGAACAGAAAGTCCAGTTGAGGAAATCAATTTCAGCCAAGGGCGATCAACCCCTTCACGGCAAATTTAAATCAAATTATTACTATCATTCTCTGCGGTCTCCATTGCACACAGGAGACAAGTGTCAGGTCAGCGGCCACTATGACTCACTGATCTGAGTCGTGCCTGTGGCTCCAGACGGGGTACACTGGATCCAGGACCTCACCGTGGTCAGAGGGTGCAAACTATGCGGGAATGAGTATACGATCTCCGCATAGGCAAACTCTGGATGTTTCTGGTTGGGGGGTGGCTGCAGTTCAGCCAGCC
>CM022877.1:22570622-22605400 GCA_012654025.1 Pachypsylla venusta
CAAATTTAATGTAAACTCTGTGCTATAAACATGACGACATCCTAAACATGACGACATCCTAAATTCAGTGATGTTCCAATGACGCTGGCAAATTTAATGTAAACTCTGTGCTATAAACATGACGACATCCTAAATTCAGTGATGTTCCAATGACGTGGCAAATTTAATGTAAACTCTTTGCTATAAACATGCACATCCTAAATTCAGTAATGTTCCAATGACGTTAGCAAATTTAATGTAAACTATATGCTATAAACATGACTACATCCTAAATTCTGTGATGTTCCAATGACGCTGGCAAATTTAATGTAAACTCTGTGCTATAAATATGACGACATCCTAAATTCAGTGATGTTCCAATGACGCTTGCAAATTTAATGTAAACTCTGTGCTATAACTCTGACGACATTCTAAATACAGTGATGTTCCAATGACGCTAGCAAATTTAATGTAAACTCTGTGTTATAAACATGACATCCTATTTTTTAAAAGAATCCAAATTATGAAGCCACAAAGCCTTTGTATTCCAGATAATTCTATTCAGTCTGATTTACCTAAAGTTGACAGTCATGGACAGGGCCGAATTAACCTTCCGCGGGGCCCGTATCACTTTCATAGAGCAGGGCCTTCTCCACCCCCCGCCGGGGCCGTTTAATGAGTCTACTTTAGCCATTACAATTTTTTTTTATCTTTTGGCCTGGTACCTACATCTGGTAGGGAAAAGTGAAATTAAATTTGAACTATACCTACATCGATAAACATGGTTACGGCTCATGCAACATGCACAAAATAAATATTGAATTCAATAGCTTACCTCTTAACCCTTCCAGCACCGCACCTATTTTTTAATTTTTAATATTGAAACCAGCATTAATATTGGTTTATGAGGGTTTGCCTAACATCAGCTGTTCTTAAAATACCTTTCCAAAAAAAAAAAAAANGGGTTTGCCTAACATCAGCTGTTCTCAAAATACCTTTCCAACAAAAAAAAAAAAATCTGAAAATTCAGCCAGACGAAGCATAACCGAGTTACAGGGTGGAGAAGGTCATTTTTGGACAATTTTCAACGTCGCTTGTTGGGTTCTGTGTGACCGAACAAAAAGAAGGTGGACACTAAATCCTAGTTTTTGATGGCGGTGATTTAAAGAAAAATGGGGGAAAAACTGAAAAAGTTATCAATTTTTTTTGTCTGTTCTCTCAAATGTGATTCGACAAATGAAAAGTGCGTCTTCTTCTAAGACTTCTTGTGTAAAAAAAAAATGAAAAATCGAACAAATAATTGAATTCTCATGTTAAGAGAGAACCACTAAAATGGCCCGATTACGATAAAAATTTTAGAAATGAGCTCCAAATAAAGTCCTGGACACAACTGTCATATTAGAATTTCGAACCAAAAAGGCAGCCTTCCAAAGTTTAAAAAAAAAAAATGGTTGGAAATTNTTTTTTTTTTTTTTTTTTTTTTTTTTTTTTTTTTTTTTTTTTTTTTCTCGTTTGATTTTTTATTCCTTTTTTGTCGTTATGAGAATACCTGAGTATAACAAATGGAAGTATGAGTTCAGATTTTTTCTAAAAGATATAAAAAAAAAAATAAAAAAAATTGTGAATTTTCTTATTTCCTAGAATATTTTCTGATGAAAGTTAACATGATATTGTGCTAGTTTAGAAGACTTTTTTTCCGATTTTTTTTCCTAATCTGAGTTAAGATTACATTTGCCATGCTCATCAGGTACTGTTAAAATACAATTTAACGGTGTTTTCAAAGGGGGAAAATGAAAAAGAAATGTATTGAATCAAACATTTTTTTGGACTTTGGAAGACTGCCATTTTGGTTCACGCTCTTTTCAAAATATTGAAAATTTTCAAGGGAAATTTTACCTTTGAGTGACTTTTTTCCTGTCCGGAGTCAAAACCTAAACATTGGTATGCGAAGAATGTGATTTATTAAAACCCACTCAATCAGTGTCTCCAATGTACCTCAGTATCTTTGGCTTGAAATTCAATATCTTTTTAAACTTTTCTTGACGGATGGCAAAAAGCTAAAATTAGCCAGCGTCTATGGCAGGACTGATGGGCGTATGAAACGTATATTTTTTTAATAAATGTTTTTTTTTATATTCAAACACTATATGAATGTACATTTAATTTCTCCGTTATCTCCTGTACTTGAGGAATTCACCATCAAAAAGTTCTTGCACTATTACGAGTATTACTAATTTGTTATTTAACAGAAATCTTTAATGTGGGGCCCTTCTTCCAATATGTCTTCCGCCCCTGGTCTATGTCCCGTTGAATACACCAGTTCCCCTCAGATCACTAAAGTTAAGCAACGTTCAGCAAGGTTTTTATCAAATGTGTGTGCACGTAGTTTTGCGCTCTCATGATTCTGGCTTTTCCGACCCAACTCAGCTGGGTGAGGTAAAAGCAGATAGCTGGTTTGTAAATTTTATGCGAATGGAAGTAAAATATGGAATGAATAATTGATTGAAAAAGAGATGTTAAGAAAAATTCACTGTTAATGTCCAACTATTAATTGCTTTTCTTTGCGTATTACAATTTACTAAAACTTTAAAATGGTACTCTTTATTTTGCTGACAGTAACTAATGGGACCCAAATACCAAATTTAATCAAAACCAGTCAACGCTAGCGGACAAACGGATTTTTATTATTTGATTTTTGGATTCTAAGTACCTTTAAACGTAAAATATAAAATTTTGAGGGGGGGGGGGTGTTCTCGTGACGATTACAAAGGTTCATTATTGAAAATAATAAACCAAAATCGTCGATTTAAAATAGACCTCATATTGTTGGGCCCAATAATAAAACAAAATCTCGTAATGAACTTTGTACGTCAATCATTTTGATATAATGTTCTACAAAACAAAATACATAATAATAAAAACAAATAAAAAAAGAATACAAATCGAGTATAAAATTTAGTCTACGACAAAAGCTCTATAGGGGAGAAATTGAATAACAATAATTTTATAATTAAAAGAAAAATACAAAAATTATTCGGAACACAAACTTCTGAACCAGCGCCAGCGGTGGGTTTCTCAAAGACAAATGAAAATATGAAAAAAAAAACTTTAGGGGTGGGATTAATTTTGATGGCCAAAAAATCCCTTCAGAATAAATCAACAATGTCGGAGAAGGTGTCCAATGTCGGAGAAGGTGTCGGGGGGGGNGGGGGGGGGGGGGGGGGGGGGGGGGGGGGGGTACAGGAGTGGTCTCGTAAAATGGAAAAGTAAATGATTTCCGAGGCATCTTAGTCGATAAAACTTGGGCCCTTGGCGTAATTTAGGCTATGTATATTTGCATAACAAGATTTCTCAGTAACATCTAAACCAAATGGACCCAAACTGAAGTACTTTATGGGGTCTTTACTTCTTTAGGCCATGTTTCATATTTATACCTTTCAGATCCCTCTGTGGCTTAAAAAAGAATACTTCCAAGGCACCCAAGTCCAAGCCAGCCGTAAAATGCGACTAAAGGAAACGATATCTTTTTACCCATGCAGAAAGCAAGCAGAAGCTACTGTTTTATCCGTAAGGATTCTCAAGTATCAACAACTCATGGCGAGTTGTTGCAAACCAGCCCCATGACTGTTAACCTATGATGATGCTGAAGATGCCTCAGAATTATAAGCGAGACTCCTGATAGCCCCAGAGTCAGCCCCATGGCTGTTAACCTATGATGATGATGAAGATGCCTCAGAATTATAAGCGAGACTCCTGATAGCCCCAGAGTAAAGTTTTTCGAGTAGCTTTATAGGCCATGTATAGCTTTAATATTGCTCAGGAACATCTGCGCGGCTTTTGATGGACCCACCAGTTAAGTTCTTTCAGACTATAGATAGGTTTAGAATCTACGGGGCTAGTGTCATGCATGGTTTAGCCAAACACTTCGGTTCCATAAGTATTAAATTTTACTAAGAAATCTTGCTATACGTGGCCTGAATGGTCCCTCTCCTAACGTTTGCGAAAGGGGTATCCCTAAGAATAAATTGTAGGGTCTCTTGAAAGGAAGTTCGCGAGGGAGCGCAACATGACCTGCGCCGCCACTGTGACTCCCCCCAAATTGATGAGGTACGTGTTATTTAGTATTTTGATTTTTTTTTAGTACTTCTTGAGAAACCCACCCATGGTTCTGACTTTATGTTTCCTGTATAACATAGAATACCTTATACCCAGATAGCAATATCGCCTCGTAGGGTTTTTTCCGGGGAGTAAGTCAATTTAAAAAATTAATTGCTAGCATAGCCGTGAAAACATTACCTTCTCAATTTTGTCAACATAACTAAAAGCAATCGGAAAGGGGTTTTACGGCCATACCTCGCTTAGAAATATAATTTCCCCTATTGAAGTAACTTTCCTATCTGAGTACCTTCAAAGCAATCTTTTAACAAAGCATTTTCTTTCTGCTGATAATAGTCTATAATGATAATAATGAAAAATAACTAGCTAAAGCGCAAGCGCAGGACACTAAATTTAAAAGATACGTAGCTAGTCGCCACACTTGATGGAGGTGAAATTTCAATTGGAAGTATGGGTTTACAAGGTAACCAATTATTGTATGTTTACACAAGTAAACAGGGCCCGTGAGAAAATTCTGAGCCCAAAGGGGGAATCCCATTGCTCTCCTCAGCCCGCCTGCACATACGCCTTACTTTCAGTATATAAAAATACAGGGAGATGCAGTTTTGAATGATCATAAAATGGTTACTCAAGTTCATCTAATCTAAATCTATAAAATTTTGATCCCTAACTTTATCCTAAGCATTTTCTTACAAAGTGTAAGGAGAACAAGTTGTAAGCATGCAAAATTTAAATACCATAAATATAATTAAATTTACATTTAAAACCAACTGTCCAGAATACAAATCTGACGAGTTTTCTCAGGAGCCCGGTATCATACAATGACTTGATGTAATATCTGCCTCGGTAGCTCAGTAGTTAAGCGCTCGCCTGTTGGAGCAAATACTAGCAATGATTTTCTTTAATTCAAATAAATAGTTCAATTAAACAAAATATTTGTTTTATCGTTCGAGAATTATATATATATATTACATAGGCAGATATTACATCAAGAGAGCGTGGGTTCGCTTCCCAGCGGAGGCTGGATTTTTTCCTCATTAGTTTGAGTATTTGACCACATAACAATGAGCTCTAAGAGTTAGGTAATTGGTCCGCAACCCGTAACGTGGATGCCGCAGAACCATAGGTTGCCGCGATCCCCCTTCAGAGGTACCGCGAAATTTAGATATTGATATTTTAACTTTTAGTCTATATTTCCCATTTTTTCCAAAAAATGAGTATGATAATTTGAAAAAATGTACTAGTGTACTAGATACTACTCTTATATCAAATCTAATAAAGTTTTCTCTCCCTTTCATTTTATCATTTCTCCTCTGGGGAGCCGCAAGGCTAAGAGTTAAGAAAAAGGTGCTGTGATCCAGGAAAGGTTGCGAACCACTGGATTAGGTATTGAAAAATGCCTTAGACATAAATCTCGCTTAGTGGTTACCCTCCATTCAATATGTTATGAAAGAGGTCTCAGACTTCTGTTCCTTCATGCTAAATATTAATCCGTCCTTTGTTCTGTCATCTATAAAATTGATTAATAAATTAAGTTTTAAATAATTATGTATTAAATTAATATGTTTAAAGTTAGATAAAATTGAATTGAAGAAATAAACCTGAGAAAGGTAAACTAATAAAATGGACAGAGCTGAATCGCTCTGAACCGTATTCCTGTAAAATTCTTCTTCTCAAGAAATATATGCAATGGAATCTTTCGATGAACGAGCTTTTAAACACAAGGATTCTAGTAGAATACAGTAATATTCCGATCTTTCGAAGATGGCAAATATAAATCTTGTAAATTAGTATTCTAAACCACTTCAGTCAAATCAAAACCGGGGTTACTTTTGGAGCACCCTACTTATAATTATTTAGTGTATATTTATACTATCTTTACTTTCTCTAATACATATTTAAAAGCCATAAATATATTAAAAAGAAAATCATCAAAATTTCCCATTTTAACAATTGGAGCTAATACAAAAAAACATTTTTTTCAAAAATTTTAAAATTTAGGACCGGATTTGACTTGCTTAGGAATGTTTATATTTTGTTTGGGTAATTTGGTAACTACACCAAAAAACATGTATTCCTACATACTAGAGCTCAAATATAAAGGTCACTTTGCTTGATAACATGGGTCCAGAAATGCATCCCCCCCATAACCCCGCCCCTGGACATGGTAGTCAAAATAAAGTACTTTAATTAATTAATAATGGGAATCATTGCATTATCTTGTTTCAATAAAACTTACCGTTTCCCAATTTTGAAAGGCAACCATTTTTAAGCATTTCCAGAGCCATGTTTATTAAGCAAAGTGGTCTTCATTTGAGCTCTAGTATACAAAATTCACACACAATATGAAGCTGTTACAAAATCTTAAAACCATTTGGTCGACTTAATCTTGAGGTTTTAAAAATGCGGAGAAAAAAGGCAGGTTAAAAACCTGATTCTACACTTACTGACTGAATTTAATTTAAAATACACATAAATATAAAACATATTTAAGTATATAAATGGAGTCGATATTAATAGGTTCTGAATGAATTTATGATGAAAATATTGACCTTTATCAACTCTTTAAAATATGTAGAGCACTAAGCAACTTGTGACAGTCTATGTTGTTTCAAGAGGTACCAAAAAATAAAGAAAACTATATTTAGATTCCCGGTAGGGGTGGAGTGATATAAAAAGTGTTTTAATATTATATTAATTCGCGTACCCATTAAAAAAAAAGTCAACGAAAAAATGTACGCCAAAAATTTCTTCCAAACTTTAGAGGTCGCAAAATTAGTGTTACACAGCACCATACCAAACAATTCCCACAAAATATCGGTTTACCGCATTTATTGCAAGCTCAAATGCTTTATATATAGGTCTAAAAATCTTGAAGCAAATCGATTACATACATCCAAACGAAGGTTTATGCAGAACTAGAATTGTTATTGGCTCCACTGATGGCACTAAACAAAGCCTGACTATTTCTTTTAAACGAACCAAGTTCTTGATCAGGCCACAGAGTTTCACAAAATAAATTAGACAAATCAGTACAAAGTTTGTGAAAGTTTTCGCGTAAGGCGGCTTGATATTCCATTTGATCAGATCGTACAAGTTGACTGTTCAATTGCAGAGCTGCGTAACATACACGTACGAATTCTCTGAAAGTTAAAAAGAAAATACAAGTTACATCAAATTTCCAGACATTTGTAAACATGGGTTGTTGATGGTTATAAACTGAACTGTAAGCGATTTTTGTTAAATCTACGATTCCTGGACTATACATATATCTCTAAAACGGTCATAGCTATGACAAACATGTATAGGACTAATCTTGAAATCTACAATTCCTGGACTATACCTATATCTCTGAAACAGTCATAGCTATGACAAAAGTCCTATACATACTAATACTGAAATCTACAATTCCTGGACTATACCTATATCTCTAAAACAGTCATAGCTATGACAAAAGTCCTATACATACTAATATTGAAATCTACAATTCCTGGACTATGCCTATATCTCTAGATTTGACAATATTTCTCTTACCAAGAGATAACAAGGAGCGCTAGCCTTACCTTTTTTACCAGTCCTGTTGCGCCGAGGGGGATCATTACCAGAACTATGTTTATAGAGCAAAGTGGCCTTTACGTGAATATTATATCCTCATTCATATACCCTGGTCTGGAAGCGTTATTTCCAGAATATCTTCTATGGTACGCTCCTCCCAGGACAATTATCGATATCCGGTGAGATATCGACGAGCACAAGTCATCCTCGAGCTTGAATCCGAATACATAAAATTTCCCCCACTCTAAAAAGACATAGTTCCTATTATCAACATCAGCAATAAAAATAACCTCATCACCAGCAAAAATAAAACAAGGTAAGACCCACCTTTGAACTGTTTGCAGATCTCAGTTGAGACTGCGATTATCACTGGGACCTTTATTTATATCTACTGTGAATTGTGACCAACGACGTGGATGGATTTAGATTCCAACCAACAGCCTCCTGGTTAATCCACCGCCTCAACCAACTGAGCTTCTGCGGCTGTTCATTGGGGTCTTACCTTAAGAGGACATTAAACTCAATAAAAAACTATCCCTCACCCTAAAATCAATGAATATCGAATCTTTTAAAAAATCCCTCGAGTTTCCCGGATGACTAGATGATAACTTAGTATTTCATTTTATTTTTACAATTCACATTTGTATTACTATTGAGACAGAGATGTTGTACACTCTACTTGATCTATACTTTGTACAAAAATTAAATAAAAAATATATTATTATAAATATCAGCCTGATTTACCACCATCCACAAATAAATAAGCTGCATTCCCCGACAAAAATTCTATTAAAAAGGTACACCTACCTAAAAACATCTTTCAATTCTTCTATCCTCTCATCTGAGTATTGTTTCTCTTGATTTGGATCCAAAAACGCCGTAGCATAGGCTAAAGGTCCAGCATTGACCTGAACACATACACTTCCTTGTAATCTCAATTGAAGTTTCTTTGCATCTGTCGGCTTTGTGAACACAACATCTTCCAACTCCGCCACTCGTTGTGTCATCTCATCTAGAGCCACTTCAATAGGACTTAATTCCATTTCTTTTTTCTCCACAAGTTTCAATCGTTTCTTTACATAAGGAAACGAGTACTCGGTTTTAATTATGGTACGACGTTTCCATTGCTCGCTCGGTAAACTTCTTGGTTTATTTGAACCATCTTTTGTAAATGGTGTTTCAAACATGAATGTTGATACGTCATGGTTTTGTTCGAATTCCGTAGGACGAGATTCTAATTCTAATTTATCAAAGTAGGGCGTTACGTGAGTCACCTGCAAACAGAGAACTAATGTAAAAATCGTACAAAATATTTGACAGCCTTCGAGGCTGACAGTTGAAAAAATCCGAACCAGAGGGAAATAAACCCGGGTCCCCCGAGCGCAATACTAGGGAGATACTCTTGCAGTACTAATACTTCATTTTAATGAGAAAAGAAATTGACAAAAATTGCATTAATATGTTTTTTGTTCTTTTATTATTATTTTCTTTTGGACCCCTAATTAATGCCGAAGTCAAACAAAAAGTGACCTCTCATAGTGACCAAACTGCATAGGATTTCTTATTTAAAAATATTATATCAACCTAGAAATCGTGATTAGCACCCCATGACACGCGAACTTGATTTTCAAGAAAGGGGACACTGAGCAGCATTTTGCGGCTTCAAATGCTAATAAATATAGTATTATGACACTGATTGCAAGTCTCTATTGAGACTGATTGCGATTATTATCACTGTGACCTTTATTTAGGTCTATTGTAACCAGTATTTTGAGGCTGTTATACATTCTGCTCAATTTTTCTTATATTGAATTGAAATTTTGTACACTGAAGGATGATTAAATTTTCTATCAATAAATCAAAACTACTATAATTCACGCAAAAAAAAAAAAAAACTTGTCACCTAAATGCCTTAATTCTGCGTAATCTATAGGTCCTAAAATTTTGATGCGAGGTCGTTTGACGTGTTTTATATCAATGACACATTACTAGAATATTGATTTTATTCTAATTCCCTTAAAAAATATGAACGAAAACCCTTGTTTGGAGGTGTTAAGAGGTAATTAACTTAAAGGACACAACACAGTCAAAATTTTACCTGAATATGAGCAATTTTTGGATCCAGATCATTTGAGGAGATGGGGACTGAATCCATAATAATTTTAACAGTATTGTTTCCAAATTTACTTGTATACTGATGGAGAAGCCTCTCGGAAACTTCACTCAGGGAGGTCACTTTGGGTTCTTTGTAGATGAACTCCATACCATGTTCCTCTTCAAAATACTCCTACGAAAAAAAAAAACTTTTATTATTCTGGAGGCATACATTCTTGAAATCTATATTTTGAAAGAAAGGGATCATTTGAAATAATCTCAATCGCTTAAGAAAATAGACTAGATAGCCTTTCCCATTCTCTCCAACCCATTTTCAAAAGGGAAATCGACACTAATTAATTGGAATTGTAAGAAGTTACTTACGGTCCTGCAACTCGGGGTTACTTTTTTTTTCTTTCTTTGGCTTATCATCTCTTTAACATTTATTGGTCATTCGGGGGTTTTACTCTCCACTCGTTGTAAACTTGCATACCAGTTACCCACATTGACCTCACCAAGCCTAGATTGGGCCAAAAAAATAGCCAGCATCACGAGGGCGCGAATGTACGTAGACAACCACATGGTACAACCTCACTGGATGTTTTTAACTTCAGTAATCAAACGGGAACTGGTGTATTCAACGTACAATAGATGCTGGCTTCTCAGGGTTACTGATTTCATATTAGTGTAAATTAACGAAGGAAGTAACTCTTCTAATCTTAATCAGCTATTTCTAAAAACGTAATAAATATCCACAAAGTTCATCAAAATCGGACTAGGCTTCGAGAATTATCGTGGTACTAAAAGGCGAACAAAGGAATTATCGTGGTTTTTAAACTAGACCTCACTTAGTTCGATTAAAAATAAAATCTTACTTGTCCAAAAAAGGCTACTCGAAAGAATCGACCCAACAATCGTTTTCCAGATCGGGTCACTTGAACAACTCTCGAGCAGGCTTGCGAGAGCGATTGATAACACTTGGAGAGAGCTTCAAAATCTCGTTTGCTTTCATACATCGGAATAATTAATTTGTAGAGATCTTTGAGGCACTCAAAACGTTCAGCTTGTTCCAGAAATTCAGCACATCGTTCCAGCTGTTCGAGCAGAGACTGTTCGGTGTAGTGGACCTCATGGACACCTAATCAAAATCAATTCTATATTAATTTATAAACGTTACAGCTTTGACTCTGGGTAGAAAAGGAAAAGCGTCTAAGAATAAAATCTCACTTGAAAAAATCTATTATTTAGCGGATACATGGCCGTAAAATGTAAACTACGCTTTCATTCGTACTGTGACCGCCCTGGCAGTCGTAATCCAAGGATGAATACTTCTAAGATCAGAGTTGTCGTTTTAGCCATATTACTATTAGAATTCACGATTCTGCCAATTTTGGCATTAAGGTTTGGAAAAATGTAGAAATAGGTTGATAAGAGGTTACCGAAAATGTTTGGCTCTTGGCCAGAACTGTGATGGTAAGCGTTCCAGGTTGTCTTGGTAAGTAGAACGGTCATCATGAGGACGTGAGACTAGAGGCATCGGATTCAATTTTGGACCTTTGTATTCTATATTTATAAAATCCTTTGTAGACTTCACAAAGGATTTTCCGAAAACTGTAGCCTTAAAAGTTCTACTTACCACTCCAAGGATAGCAACTTTCGGGCCTGTTACAGTAATTTCCCCGAGGATAAGAAATTTGGGTACGTTCTTAGGACCATACCTAGTTAAATTTCATTTTTTTTTTTGGCAAACCTTTATTTTTGTTTGGAGTCATGAACTCAAACGTAACAAAAAATCAGACAAGATACTTAGGTAACGACAATGTATGTTCTTGCTGAAAAAATGCTGACCTTAAAAGAGAGCCGTCTACGCACCATCACTTCTATGTTTCAAGAAGTGTAGAGCAATTAGTGTGTGCACAATAGAGGAAATGATGATTTTGTGAAAGTAATGAAAGTGTTAAAGTGACTTAATGTTAAGTGTCTCTTTGGTCATAATGGATGATGAGTGTGTGAAGGAGTAAGTGATTCATGGGCGTGTATACGGATTTGGGGAACTAACTAGTTGATGCGTTTAAGGTTGACATGGTCTGGAGACCCTTATCAATTATTAATCTCCAAGATAGATGGGTGATGACAATTGAAAACTTTAGAAGCAGACAAATTTTTATCATAACGAATAGAACAGAAAGTGTGGAAACTCAAGCAGTTACATGTGGACAGCCACTTGAGTGCGCCTTATCGCAGAAGGCAAGATTAAGTTTATGCACACCAACCAACGATATAATTTTATAAAAAAACGATATAATTTTATAAATAATCAGCTGATATGCCGATCTTTTTACATTAGCGCTAGATTTTCACCGCCCCTCCGCCTCATGGGTTAAATTAAGCAAGTTTCCTCACTTTCTGTTTTATTTGTAGGATTTCATACATCAAGCTACAATTGAATTTAATAATTCTAGCTAAAATGAAGATTTACAGACGATGTCTTTCAGTTTCATTAGTAAGAGAAAAGAAATAAGGCCTTACCAGAGTCCAACTTGAGTCCAGTTTCATCTTTTGGTATGTTTGAAGAAATTTTCTCAAAAGATTCGGCTCCCCAAGATAGAATTCCTTTAAGTTTTAAATATTGAGCCATGAGGGCAGCAATGTGGAGCTGACAGCACGCCGCCTGAAAATAAAATCAAATGAGTAATGAGTTAGAATAGTACTCCAAAAATACAACAATTTTCCGATTTTGTGACTATATTTGATTCAAGTACACTAAAAATAAAGGGTACAGAAAACCGTAATAAACTTTATCTTCCTCTATTCTAGGAATTTGCAGGCTCCGGATGATGTCGCAGGTATTTGCTTAAACAATTATATCAATCAGCAGTGGCAGCCTTCGGCTGTTATCATAGCTCTTCAGTGAAAATATTGTTTAAAATGGATTTGGCAGCCTCGGCTGTTGTCACAGCTCTCTGTTGAAAATATTATATGAATTATATAATAAATTAAGCAAGGTACCTCACTTTCTGTTTTAGCTCTTTAAAAAATTTCTCAATAATATATTCTCCACAAGACTCAAAATTTCTCAATAATATATTCAACAAAGTGTTTATTTTAAATTTATAGAGTGCCCCCAGATGAAAATAGCCCCATGAGGTCCAACATTTGTCGATGATATGCTACAAACAGTCTGTGTTTTAGATTTCAGCACAATTGGAGTGATATTGCCGGTTTTAGAAAGGTGACTCGAATTTTACGTTTGGTGCCCTAAAGTGCACCCAGATGAAAATATCCCCATCAGGTCCAAAAATTTTCGATGATATGTTACAAAGGCTCACTGTTTTAAATTTCATCGGCTTGCCGTTTGGGTTCCAGTGGGACCCATAAATGGACCCTAGAGGATGCAATCTTCAATGTTAGCTTGAATTATGGCCTCAAGGAATATTGTGGCCAAATATCATCAAAATCAGACTGTAGCTGCGCGAATGCGATTTTTGCGGACGGGTGAAAACACCTTTTTTCTAGACCTAAATGAATGTAGTCGTCATAATTCGTCCAGAAAAGCAAAAAAAAAAAAAAAAAATTACATCGAAATTTTTCACAAATACAATACTTTATTTTCCTATACTTCGTACATGAGAAGATAAAGTAAAAATCTATAAAGCTAACCGTTCTCGAGATATTTGCACATTATATTACTCTGAGAACGCCGGACGAGATTTTGATAATACCTGCCCCATCCGTGTTCTTCAATAACGATAAATGTTTCTAATTCATGAGGGCGACAACCCATGGATTGGCTGGGTTTGAACCCACACCTTACCGTTTATCAGTCACAGCGTCTTACCACTACACCACCAATCCATGACACCACGTACCTCTGAGAAGTTCAAATCCTTTACATGATTTCTTGTCATTGTTTGGAGCCAGGTAAATCTCAATTCTGGTGTAGAAGCATACGAATTGGCTAAACTGTGATGTAGATCTGTTAGGACCTCTGGATCATGATGAAGTTCCTTCATTTGAGCAGTGGCCATGAGAACAGTACGAATTCTTTTGGTTAGATCTTTCACTTCAAGAGGAAAACCTGGCGGTGAACAAGAAGAAAAGTGTGACATCTTAGAACAAGAAGAAAAGTGTGACATCTAAGACAGGTTTTGGGTTAGCTACAAATTAACGGGATTTCATTTTATATCTATTTTGAAAAAGTCAGAAGAAGAAAAATAAACATTTAAAATAATCCTTCAAACAAAAAAACTCTACAAATTAATCCGAAATTTTAAAGTCAGTTCTGTTTGGAAAAAAACGCGGCACCTTCTCAATGTAATTTTCACTCGATTACACTGAGTGCAGTGCAACTCAAGTTGAGGTCAAACATCTTTCTTGCTAGGATGTAAAGCTAATCAAAAGAATTGGGGATACATAGACGTTGCTAGGATGTAAAGCTAATCGAAAGAATTGAGGATACATAGACGGTGCTAGGATGTAAATGATTGAAAGTTGATTTTTGTTTTTTTTATTGTATTTGAAATTCGATTGTTCGAAATCGCTGGTTTGCAAATCAAGTATGAACCCGGACTCGGACAATTCACATACCTTTTCTCTTCCTGTCTCTGTTCAGAGCTAGACTTGTAAATGTCTTCACGATAGGATGTTTGGCAAGATATTCAGTTTGGTATCAATAATAAAAATTAGGAAGGTAACAATAGTATTCTATTACAATTGAAAAAAAAAAAAAATGTCCTTATTGGGTACAAGTTCAGGGTGTCATTCAGTAAAATTAAATAGCGTTAGTGAAGAAAAAAAAATCTGTGTGGTAAAGCTCAACAGTCTCTTCATTTTTTTTTTTTTGGTACCATAACATTACTAACGGACTCGTGTACTAATAATCTCTTCAATGTTCTACCAATCCAACTCTCGTAATGTCACCACTAGTCGCTACTCACATTAAAGTAGCTACTCAATCGTCCTCAAATTCCACAACACCCTGCATATGAAGTCCCCTCCTCAGCCTAATGGCCACATGTGTGGTATAACTTCTAGCCTTCTGTCAACGTTTTTAAGGTCACCCTGTATATTATGGGTTGATGGAGTAGAGTAAGACACTCTTAACCGGCAAACAGTAGGGCGTGGGTTCAAAGCCAGCCAACTTACGTATTTTAAATTTGAGATATTTATTTCTATTGGGGGGACATAGAAGAGGACTGGGATTATCAACATCCAATCCGGCGTCCTCGAAAAAAAACCCTTCCCAACATTACTTACCGTGATGGGCATGGAAAAGTAACACCCTGTCTATAGAGGGTTACACAAGACCTCTAAAGAAATAACAATAAATCAATTTACTCACCCGTCCCTTTCATAACTTTATCACTGGTAGCATAGCTATTAATAAGAGAGAGCGACTCTTGGAATCGCGCATTGTTCAGACCTACAATGTTTCCTAGCAACTGACTCACGGAAATGATGACCTGAAAATGAGAATAATAATAGTATTTTATTGCTTTTGGTGAATTGATATTGTATGTTTTAACATTTCTATTTAGCCAGCGTCTATGGCACGTTGAATACATGAGTTCCCGTTAGTTCACTGAAGATAAGCAATGGTCAGAGAGATTTTATTAAGTGAGGTACACGTAAGTTTTCGCCCTTGTGATGCTGGTGGCTATTCTTGGCTCAACTCAGGCTGGGTGAGGTCCATGTGGGCAGGTGGTTTGTAAGTTTTCAGTGAATGGAGGGTAAAATTCCCGTCTCGAATGAACAGTTGAAAAATGTTAATTCAATAGAAAGGGACATAAAGCAAAAAATGAAAATATATTAGTAAAAGTAAATAAATGAAAATTATGAAATAAATAAAATACATAATTTTTAATTTATGTTTTCCAATCATTTTTACTTTCCTTGCCGTATAAAAAGGAAAGTATTGTACTGGGCTGAAATTTTTGATGTCGAGTTTTGAATGACAAAACACGTTTTGAAGTCTCCAGAGTCCAAATCTTGAGTGTCAGCCATTGGTCCGTGTGTGTATATCTGTCTGTGAACAAGATATCTCAAGAACGGTAAGTGCTAGAGACCTTGGAATGTATGTTACTTTTATGGGAAGGACAAACCACGAAACTTCTAATTGATATCGAAACTACCTTTTAGCGGTTTTCAAGAATTCTGCGTAAAAAGACAAACTGAAATGTAAACAAAAACAAAGTTGCAAATCTTGACAGTAGTAATGCTATAGTATCGCTTTTTTCTTATTTCGTTGGCCCATTCAATGTCAAACTTACTTGTAAATGAACTCTGGTAAGTCCTCTTCGATTTGAAAATTCAAAATTACTTCTCATCAGTAAGTAGAGAATGGCACAGGATTCTTGTCTGATAGCAGACAGGCGACTATTACAACAACGAAGGAGTTCCAGACATAGCCTTCCACACAAAACAGCATTGCCTATAAAAAAGTTTAAATATGTTAATTAAATCAATCAATCAGCCTTGAAGAAGGCAAACATAATGACATTACAGAGTTGTTTTCTGTATTATGTTACACCATCAGCTCAGGTAGACTCGACTCGTGAGGATGTCACCCTCAAGTAACATCACACAATCTCAAGTATAATCTTTTTCAGTATGGAAGTTAGTAATTTATAATTGGATTGGAAGAAATTACCCCCTTCGGCCTTGTATTCGTACCAGCGGATCCAGAGTGGAACTCGTATGTAGGTCCCTTTTTGGGTCTTATTGTGCCCTGAAACGTAATACCGACTTTACAATTGGTTAGTTTTGTTCTGAGGAGCAACATGCCTTACAAACTGGCCAAGTGTAATAAGTGCAATAATGCAAAAAAAC
Source organism: Pachypsylla venusta (assembly GCA_012654025.1). Taxonomy (NCBI): domain Eukaryota; kingdom Metazoa; phylum Arthropoda; class Insecta; order Hemiptera; family Aphalaridae; genus Pachypsylla; species Pachypsylla venusta. Next base: position 22,587,195 of record CM022877.1, read on the forward strand.
AAAAGTGCAATAAATTAATTTAAGTGTGGGATGAACAGCAGCAACAATAATCTGTCCCAAATAAAAGGTATCACTACTTTTATGGGCGATTTTTTTTGGAAGAGTGGTTGGAACTTGGCCACTTTTCATTGATAATTTTTTTTGTAAAATCTGAAAATATTTCTTTGGCTTTTATTTGTTTTTGTCATCTTCAGTTTTTTTTTCGTCTACGCTACGTATCGAGAACGAGAAAAAAAATCGTTAAGCAATTCCAAGTATCCAACTGAGATCTAACACCAAATTATTAAACATTAACAATCCTGTAACTATAGCACTGAAAGTTGAAGAGTTTGAATTTTGATATTTATGCGTTTAATTGAGTTTTAGTATAATCTATACCTTCATGCAAGATTTCAGCGTCCCACCAGTAGAAAGTTGCTTTTGTGCATTTTCTTCCCCGAAGCGGAAGCGTTTTGGAGCACTGGTAATAATATAGTCAATATAAAATATTTTTTCATTTAATTGTTTGTAAATATCTTCCTTTATGTAAGATTTCTGCGTCCTAGCAGTTTATTTCGTGCACCTCCTTCCCTAACACGGAACCATTTTGGAGTACTGGATGTGCTCTAGGTACGGGAAGTGCCTGAAATTTTTGATGATCAGTGAATGAATCAGTCTGTCAGTATCCAAAAGTGCAAACTTTGAAATTATTTATCTCCTGTCCAAGTTCATATAAACTTTTGAAGTTTATTCTGTAGTGTATTGTACTAAACTACGGAATATATGTTCAAAATTTTAGTCATCTATCCCTTGTAGAACCGGATATCTGTCGGTGTACAAAACCCGGTGAATTGCTTCGTGTAAAGATACACTTGTGCTTTCTAGAACTTGGCCTGGCGCAATGTCGTGCTCTAGGATCAACTCTATGGGTTGGTAGTAAGACCTTATGAATTTGAGAACATCTAGTCCGGTTTCCTCAGATTAGCATAATAGGGGCTAGTGTCGTTATGCTAGACTGTCAATTTTAGTGCCATTTTCAGCAAACTTGTTTTAATATGTTTCTAAGGGTGATCGCAGACAGCCGCATATTTACTGATCTTATTACATAGCACATATCTTCGCATACATGCAAGGAAAAACAGATACACAAGTTCTTATGGGTGTCGGCAAAATGCTCACTCCTATAAGAACATGTGTATTTGTTTTTTCTTGCATAAAGGCGTAATAAAAACATGCAAGTCTGTTTAAAAATGTTCCCTAGAACATTTTAAAAGGTACGTCTATAAAGTTGTGTAGGGCGCGCTGGAAGTAGTATCAGTAAGGTTACAAATAATGCGGGTTCAAAACTGCTGAGTTTAAGTTGGGTTGCACCCAGCTTAATCTTGCGCAAACTACTACCAACACATCCAACCAATGAATCTTGGTGTTCATATCATCGAGGCGTGGCCGTATAAACGTAACCTATACAATAGCTGTTTCGCCCGTGCTTCGCCACGGTTCCTATATTGTTATTTTTGATTTTCAAGAACAATGGAAATTGGAGGGGGGAGGGAGTATGGGTTTGTGTCCACCCTGTATATTGCAACCTTTAAAAACCAACATTTAAACGTTTCGCCAGGGGCCTTAGAGGCACGGCCATTCTGGATTTTAAGTATTTTCTAAATATTATTTTGCCCGTTCCCGGTTTCGAACTCGTAACTCTGGAATGGCTGGCCATACCTTTGCATAAAATGTCCTAAAATAAGGACTAAACGGCCACCTAAAACTTTCTCGTTTTGAGTTGATATCGCGACAAAATATCAACTCAAAAAAATTAGGGCGTAACTAAAAAACGGCTGGACACATTTTAGTTCTGATGATTTTCCTGGGGTCGTAGACCATGATTTTTTATTNGAATTTTCATGATTTTGAGGGGGGGGGCATTCCCATCAATTTTTCGCCATCTTCTACCATTTGGGCTGCGGTATTGGAACAGGCAACCCCTACCACATAGGTACACAAAAATGTCTAATTTATATATTTAGATAGATAGATAAGTGCTCATTACAACGAGGCATGGTCGTCGCAAATTGTTGTGTATACTGATCAAATTAATCTTTTTCTCTAATGATTCTAAAACTCAATAATTTTGAGTTAAAATTCTGACCTTGTTGTTATATTTACACTCTTGGAAACATTAAAAACAAGTTTTACGAAAATCGGACTAAAATTGGCCATCTAACATAGTGACTTCGTAACCACATAATACGCTACACACCCACCCCTTCCACAATCACTTTCCGCAATGTACACTGGACACGGAAAGTTAAGACATAGTTTGCAAACTTCTGATCAGACATTCTAGACTCACGAGTTTGAAACCAGGGACGGATAAAATAAAATATAGAAATGATTACCTTGAAAAAGAGCTAAGGAGAAATTATTAATGAATGCTCTCAGCGATGCAAACACGTGACGAAACAAAGTCTCCGACTGCCCCAGTTGAAGAAATGATAGGTAGAGTTCCAGGACACTTCTCATGACTGGATTGTCTCCCTGAGCTATCAACAGAGTATCTTTGAAATGTACGCAGTATAATCCCAATGCATCCAGTGCAATGAGACCAACTTCTGTCGCCAAATTGGCTTCTAGTAAAGCTTGATGAAAAAAGTTAACGCTCATTTCTGACTCTGAAAAAGAAAAGAGAAAAACATGAAGCATGGCTATTAAAAATTATTAACATAATAGATCGTTATTTTTGTAATAATCTGAAGAAACAAGCATTACACTGTAGCAGATAAAAGTTGCCTCGGTGTGTGCCAGTGTATCGCATGCGGTAAAAATCAATTGTGATAATTATCTGCTGCAGATATTTATCGCGTTGTTCTGGCTGGTGTGTTCCTATGTATCGAACGCGATAAAAATCACTCGTGATAAAATATCAGCCGATATTTATCGCGTTGCTCTCTCTGGTGTGTACCTGTATATCGAACGTGATAAAAATCACTTGTGATATCAGGCGATATTTATCGTGTTGCTCTGGTGTGTATCTCGCCTTACAGATATACGTAGTCATAATTATGTGTGATCAAAATATTTGCTAGAACTCTTTAAGAATCTATTACACCACACAGAGAAAAACTTTGCAAAAAAAGAAAACCATCTTATTTCAAATTAAATTTTTAATTAAAGCCTTCGATTAGTTAATTAAAAAAATGAGTGGTTGGTTTTGATAAAAATATATTACTTGGCTATTACAATTTCTTTTTTTATTATTATTATTAAAAAACATTTCCTTTTTTTTTTAAAAAAAAAAAATGTTTTTTAAGCAGAGAGTTACACTAACATTACACTCGGCTGGCACCAAGGAGGTACCAGGTTCGATTCTTGGTCGGGTCAAAAATTTTGATTTCTTTTTCTTTCGATTTTTCCATTTGTTCTGATTGTGTTTGGTGGTATCCTGGCTTTTTAAAGACAATTCACTAGCTATGGTAATAGCGACAAGTTTTTAGCATTATAGGGTAATTGTAGCTTACGCTAATGATATTGTGGTGAATGTTGAAAATACCTTGTAATGATGTCCAAGAAAATTGTGACATAATAACAAAAAGAAATATACATTTACATTTTTTTTGGTGCAAGTAGCCCTTTGATTCTGGATATTGTATAGAAAACAGAAAATGATGCAAGGTTCTCAAGAAGTTCAATTTGGACTGTTCAGTACGACGGTCAATGCTTGATGCAATGGTTAATGGTTGGCAACACACTACTTCGCTAACTAAAATTTGCAATTGTATGTCACTTTTTTAAGAATATAGCATTGTAGCAAATCTTAATAACAAACAATGAAAAAAATCAAAACGCCCTCGAAAGCGTGTGAAATCCTTTCATACATATGAGTATTAATACATTTTTCGAGGAAATCGGATTAAAATTTGAATCTTCCTTGAATCGTCTGACTCCCCGTTCCCACTAGCATTTGATGATATTTTTGTCGTGTGGCATCTCCTGCTTCTGAAGTTTTCCAGGCTTCAAAAATGACTCAAATTAGGTGGAAACAGGGCTCAAAAGCAATAGAAAATGACATATTTGATCTTTAGTTTATGTTTCGGTTCTCATTAGAGGCCAAAAAATGTTCAAATTTTCTGCACAAATACTTTATCTTCTAGAGGAAGAGAAAGTAAATAAATCGTCATACCTACTGTATTTTGACATGGCGTTTTCTTTTCGGAAATAGTCCCGTAAAAAAATCGTTAGATGAACCAGCGACATGTGTAATTCAATGGAGATTTTCCCATTGCACGTTTGTCAATCTTCACGACAAAATTAATCGTCACGTAAGAAGACTGAAGAATTATAAACGTTTTCTTTCCTATTGGGAACACAACCGTCCATAACGATTTTTCTGTCGCGGATGACAAAAAATCTTGAAGTAGAAACGAGGTGTGACTGGAAATTTCAGAATGCCCCCAAAAAGCTTGCGAAATACTTTCAATATTTGTCTTACCTCTAATGTGCACTATATTGTCCCGTCCCACACTATTGCAGCCGCTGAGTAGTGTATGAGAACCTATTGAGTCATTTGAAAAATCTGGAGGATGCATTCGAGCAGGAAGAGTCATCGCTTTGCTGGGTTGATTATTACCAGAGGGTGAATCACGCGGGGAGTTGTGTGATGTTTTACCAGTTGCTATTTGTCGTTTTCCAGTGTATTTAAATTCATAGAGACAAAGTCTGAAAAATAAAGTCATTATTAAAAAAACTGCTTGCAGGACAACGCTGAGTGACAAAAGTGCCCATCGCAGCGTACGCCTGACTAACGGATTTTTTTTTTTAAATTCTTTTATCGGATTTCCGGTAACTTGAAACGTAAAAAAACCTTTTGAGGGGGGTATTTATTTATATTTTTTCGTAAAATTTTTAGAATCGTCACAGTCCATTCTGAAAATAATAAACCTAAAGTGGTATTTCCTTTTAAAAAAAGGAGTTTGTTTGTTTAATGTTTATTAATTTAAATTGCTTGTAAAACTTGTGTTACTGACGTTATTACATTACAGTGATTGTCATGGTTCTGGGGACCCATGTCAATTATTTATCAGTCTCCAAGAACAGATGTATGATGACAATTAAAAACTCAGCAGCAGACTACAACTTATCTAGAGTTCCTGTCTCATACATCTGGTTACCATTGAAATAATTCATTCATTCAATACTATTAGATCCCACAAAAAAAACACTTCGTGTCAAAAAAAGACGTCAAGAGTAGCAATAATCACCCCGTCCAAAATATACCTCGCAATAATTTAAAAACAACTGATATAAAATAGAACGTCAATAATCTGTGTACCATCACAGTCCTCTCTGAGTTTCCTTTGTTTAGNCACAGAATATAAAATAAAATTTTCAAAAAATCATCTGGAAGTGGCAGAAAAAAGGGGGTCTTCATACATATAAACTCTGGTTCGTGTTAATATAGTCGGTAGTTTTGCTTACTCTTGACGTAAGCATATCTACCGACATGCTTGATTTTGAGAGATCAACAATCAGTTATGTTGAGAATGTCGTAATAGACGAAAGCGCTCCATAACTCTATAAATTTTTTTTAAGTAGTTGATACACAAACTAATTTTGCAATATTATTTCATTATGACTACTAACTTCCTTCCTCATTTAAACAAATACTAATAGTAACCAAAAAAATGCCAATGTAAAGGGACTTTGTAGTCTTATTCGGGCAGTATAAATAAGGACTATTATTATTATATGACGATCTTCGCGGTACATTATCGTCGCACAACCAAACAAAATTTACTTACTCCACAAGTTTAAAGAAGGAAAGAATATGTTGAGTTGGACAGTTGGTCCACCAAGCGATGAGCTGATCCTGGGCCAGATGTTTAATAAGAAATAGGAAGCACATTAAAATATCTTTCACTTCAGAGCTCAATAGTTTATCACATCGCATTATTTGAGTGCCACTAACTGATCTAAAAAAACAAACAGAAATAGTGAAAAAGTTATTATCGTGTTAATATATCCGACAGTTGCTTACTCTTGACGTGCGCAAATCTACCGACGCGCTTGATGGTAAGAATATTGGTTTGCCGGGCAACGTTATTCATTACTTTTGTGCTGACTTAGCATTATTGCAGGAACATTACGTTCTCAGCTAGCATGTCTAGGACAGTAGAGTGATGGAACGCGGTTGAATAAGATCACAATGTAACGAATTCAAGAGATAATTAATTTAATAAAATAAGTAATTTATAAAATATAATAATAATTAACAAACAATTATCTATTGTGTTCCTTAATTAAAATTATGGTAGCGCATTGACCAGTTGGGCATAGGCCGAATCAGACATCCCGGGGTTATTTAAATAATTAATTTAATAAAATAAGTAATTTATAAAATATAATGATAATTATTAACAAACAATTATCTATTGTTCCTTAATGAAAATTATGGTAGCGCATTGACCAGATGACCAAAGCCCTAATCAGTCTACCAATATTTTACATTTTTTTTCGGTGTATTACTTAAATGGTTAAAGATAATTTTTAATTATTTAAAAGTTAAAGCTCGATCCTCGACAATTACTGTCGATGATCGATAATCGGACATTGATAATAATGAAATGTCTTACAAGAATAACCTGCAAAAATAATATTTATTTTTACAGTTGTTATCGTCAATACATGAAATAGAATGCCCTCTATAGAATGCCTACAAAGAGTAGTCAATGTATGGAAAAAAGAATATTTCATATATTGACAAGGCGTTCTGCAGAATGACTAAGACCGTTTTAGTCAAAGTACATTTTTTATGTCCTAGGATAAACTGATTTCATAGTGAATTTCTTGACGCTATTTGGCACATCCTTATGTGGGCATGACGGAGATTTTAGGTCGATTAATTATCACTCTAATTTCGGGTGAAGCGGAGACAGGGCATGCAAGTTTTGGATAGTGTCTTAAAAATTTAAGGTCATCGTGTCCGCTGGTATAGCAGCTGCAGATAAATAGTAGTCTACAGCTAAAGCTTTCAATTGCCATTATACATCTGTTCATGGAGGTTGATAATTGACATGGGTTCCCAGGAAGCATGCCAATCACTGTAATATAATTACGATAATAACACACAAAAATGAGTTACAATCATAATGATATTACAGAGTCATTTTACACCATCAGCTGAGGTAGACTCGGCCCGTGAGTATGTCACCCCCAAGTAGCTTCTTACAATGTCCTGCATGATTTACTTTTCCTCAAGGAAAGTTACCAAGTCATACAAGGATTGGAAAAAATTACGTGTTCAGTATCGTGGAAATAAATTCACATAAATCGGTTGCCATGACGTACCTGGAATGTCTGTGCGGGGTTGAAGAATTTTTTTCGTCTCTATTAATGGTGGTCTCCTGGGAAATAGATGAGTTGCCATCAGACATTATAGAAGTTTCCGAGTCCAAACTTGCTGTTGAGCTTGCTCCATTCAGAACACCTACGGAGGATTTATTTAATAAATACACTGCCAACTATGTACATGGATCGATTATTTTTTTTTTTTTTTTTTTTTCACAAGTTATTAACACAATACAATATTAAGAACCAAAATATCCCCCTCCCTCCTTTCTCATTTTTAAAAATATAAAATTAAGGTTCAAATTCTTAGAAGCTAAGTGAATTAGCTTAGGAAAAGCCTTTGTATTACTTCACTATAATAAAAATGTATTATAATTATTTAAAAAACAAAAACACAGATCGAAGTGGATCGAAGGTGTCCGCAGTCACAAAAGAATTATTATAGGTCACAGAGACAAAAGGCTTATACAGCCCGTAGCCCTACCAATACCGGGGTAACCGAATCCTTCTCCGATTCTACTTTTAGGAAGATAGTATACAACGAGTTGTTGTTGTAGCGGCAAGGGCTTCCAGTAAATATTACCCCACATCCACAACTGGTAGTTGGAGAAACTGTGCCACCTCTTTGGCACGAGTCGACAGATCGGTGGGAGACAAGTCGGTTGGATTTGCAAAAGAGTTGAAAATGTGAATCACGTCGTGCGGACTTTGGTTGCAATCAGGACATTTGGCCTCCACATCACTGTTGATCCTGTGATTAAATGAACTGTGCCTTTTGCACAAGCCAGATATGAGTTGCGTCAGGGTAGAGCGAATCGCTCTTGGTAGAGATTTTTCGGCTTCTGAGACTTCAGAACTCGGTTTGATGTGGCAACTTCTACTGCTTTTTGGGGAACATTTCTCAGGTTTGACTTTTATTCAATTACATCTTGATTGAAACTAATATTGTGTCTGCAGTCATGTTTTCGTCTTCTCTGAGGTAGTGTCGGATATTTCTAGGAGGAGAAGATCGTTGACCATTGAAATTGTTGGAGGTTGGGGTGGTGGGACATCTTGCATTTTAATTTTGTTGAATTGGGTTACTATGTCAAGTAAATCCATAATGAGATAAAGAAAATACTATATCTTCACTTGACTATAAAATTATTAAGATGTTAATTAGAGCTGACTAGTTTCGTACTCTCCTGAGCACATCATCAGAGCTTCTTGCATTTTAGGTAATATTGTTGTACCAACATGTTGTTAAGCTCACCTACAGGCAGTACATTACATTCGTTGTGGAGGTGGTCTTGATTAGTCAGTAGGTGACAACCAGTGGCGAATCTGAAGGTACCATTCCGTTCCTCGCGACCGCGACACCACTGCTTCTTATGTATTTAAATGAAGGACAGACCGAAGCAGGCGACTGGGTCGCGCGGCAGAGGGTGGTGACAACAGAGGTTCGCGCGACCCTCTCGCTTCGAAAGCAGTACTGTCGCTCCAGTCAGGCGACACATTCCTTGTTTACTTGTGTTTGTGGTTCGTAATATTTACTATCTTTCTTTTTAATTTCGGTAGAAAACTGAAAATGTCATTTTGTTCTGATGAAGATGAGATGTTGGTTGAGTTGGTTAGTCCAAACTCACCCCCTATGTGATGTCAAACAGGACTCCTATAAAGATAATATTGTGAGAATGGTTGAATGTCTTTTCAATTAAACTAAGCACAAAATTAAGTTGTTCTGAATTCAATCTACAATATCTTCTGAATTATTCTTCTTTCAAACTTAGATGTTTTGTTATTAGTATTTGAAAACAGCCCTCTTCTGGTCGTGGCGTGTAAATTCTATTGATATTCATCCGTTTTCAGGAAGAAAACAGGATATGATAAGAACGTCTTCGTCTTCCTCCTCCTCCAATACTCCCACTATCAATCTTTTTTTAGCCGCACTTAAAACGTCGGACATATACACTTTGCACTGTTCAAACGATCAAAACAAACTGTCGCGCGTATCGGTCGCTAGAAACGGAATGCTGCAAATAGGACGCGGCCGTCTGTCGCGGTCGCGAGGAACAGAATCCTACCTTGAGGGCTGTATTCTGGGTCATTTGAAACGATATCAAGTGTGCATTGGAAAAGAGTTCTTCATCACTGTTTGCACCAACTGTGACAATTACCTAAGTATACATATACATGTTTATGTTACAGGACAAAGGAATAAGATATGAAAATAAAGTCAATTTTGTCTTTCTTAGGCGGGGCATGACCCTAACATTTCTGGTTGCGAGGGGGAATATTAAACACCCTTTCCTGACACGAGTAAGCCTCACCTTCTTATGAATCTATGCGAAGTAACTGCAATTTGCTGATGAATTTACATCTTTGCTTTGAAGTAAATTTTTTTTAAAGGTTGAATGCCTTTCCTAACACCAAATCTTCTGTACTTACATGGGCTTAGGACCATTACCCAGTGAAGCTGGTTTGTTCCTTTATGTGGCTTGATTGAATAATAAACACGTAATGAATAGTACAAAATGGCACATTGTGTAGTAACAAGTTAAATACTGTATTGTAATTTCATTAATTTTCATATCTTATTTTTTAAAAATTAGTTTGTCCTGTAACACATCACATAGGTACATTACATTCAGCTCTATTATTATAGATTTAGTAAACACCTACATCATTAGGTACCTGCAAAAGAAAAAAAAGATTAGTTTTCGTATTCCTCTACTTTAGACAATATATTTAGATATTGTTGTTTTCTAGTAGGTATGAAACGTTTGAAAAAGAAGAGTTTTGTTTTTACCTTGACCGGCAATGGTTGCAAAATACGACGCATCCTTGATTATTAGTGACGATCTATTACTGTGCCTGCCGTTCATGCTTTCCTGACTTTGTAACCTGAAAAAGTAAGCACAATTACACAATTAGCAAATAAGAGCCAATTTCATCACAGCCATCGTTATCACCGTAGATCCAAAATTGGGAAGTACCACTTCTTTGAAGACAGGAGATAAAAAAAAAAAACATTTGTTCTTGAGCACGACGTCCGAAATATTATATGGCCGGACCTGAAAGAAAAACCTCTTATCCGATTTTGACACCGAACAGGTTTTTATTTCAATTTCATACAAAAAAAATTGAAAGTATACCTTTGAGGACTACTTGCTAGGCTTATATCACTCCCATCAAATCCTGAAGGTCGTAATTTATAGTTGGCCGTCACTCCAGCAGTAAGTCGTGGTAAATTATCGAGAACTACACCTAACCAGGGAAGATATAACATGGCAATTCTGGCCAGCTGACCCTGCAACACAAAATATTACAAGACAAACAGTAAGTCGTGGTAAATTATTCCCTGACGAATAAAAGGACTATGGAGTTATTTGTAATAACCAAATGATTCGTCACTTATATTTTATCTGAAAGAGCAACGGCATTTGTTATCCTAAAAATGCGAGTTCAAGAACGAGTATGATGCATTTTGCTTGTTTGTGGTATGGTGAATTTTGTTTGTTTCGTGTTAGTCATAATGTTTCCACTATGAGCATTCAGACACGAAACCCAAGGGTGCTCTCAGACAGGCGCTTATTTACTTACATTATAACAATACACACGTTTCTTTAAAAGCAAGGAAAAAACAAATACACATGTTCTTATGGGAGTCCAAAGATCGAGCAATTAGCACAGTCTCATAAGAACCAGTGTCTTCATTTTTCCTTGCATATATGTAAACATATGTACTATGCGATAGGATAGGTAAGTATGCGGCTGTCTGCGGGTACCCTAAAAAAGTGTAAGCTAGCAGAGTGTTTAATGACAGGCGAACAATTGTATTTAATAGTTAGAGTTCAATCACGACAACCGAATAATAAAAGGAAATAGTGTTATTGAAAAAAAAAAAAAAAAAAAAATCATCGAAATCAAAACAAAATACGTTTTGTATCCCATTGTAGATGACCCAAACTTTTTGTTACATACTAAACACCCTATAACACACGGGACCCAATTTAATGTCATATTTGATTTGAACTTGAAAAGAATACTTCCAATGCATCCAAGTCCATGTCAGTCGTAAAAAATTTGGTAATAGATTTTCACGTTTTGATTGAATAAATTGATAGAAAACTTAATAATCCTTCAGTGTGAATTTTTTTAAATCAATATAGGAAAAATTGAACGCAGTATATTGATCAACATTTGAGGCCACAAAATTTGGCCCCACGTGCTCTTTCCCTAAAATCAAGGGCGCGTATGATGGGGTGTTAAAAAACAAATCTGAATATTCAAAGAAGAAAAAAGAGCGTGTAGGTGCTGTGTATGATAAATATAGCACTTACCCCGTCCTATTGAGTGAGTGTTGCGAAACAAAATAAAATAATAAATAATCAAGCTTTGGTATGACGTCAACACGTTCTGCGGGAAAACAGGGAGTAATTTCAAAAAAGAAGCCAAAAACATAATGGTGTGAAAAAAATTGCAAATGGTAAAATGAAGAACGGACTTCTTCCGAACAGCGGATGGTAGAAATGAGTGGGAGCAACGCACCACGCATACAGTGTGACTAGCCCAATGAAACGAAATGTTTTAAAACAATATTTTTTGAAACATTGGTCGGGTGAATAAATATAAAAGCAACAGAACAGTGTGTATGTACAATATTGCACGCAACAGTGTGCACTACACTTTAGATTACACCTTTATGGAAGGCGAAGGAAAAGTAAATTAAAACGATTTCATTTTCAAAACACTTAAAACCCCATCTACAACTGCACAAAAATGTCCATTAAAAAAAGAAAACACGTACACATTTTGAAGGATACCTCAGTAATGTAGTATAGTGGTCAAACGTTCGCCTAATAAACAAGGGGGTGTAAGCTACTGAGAATGTTCATCAAGTTTTTAATTGTCATCATTGATCTAATTTTGGAGGTTAACATTTGGTAAGTAAATTTAGAACCGTGTCAATCACTGGAATATAAATAGGTCGGTAACAAAATGATATTAATAAAAAAAAATGGCTCCCGAGTATTAGGTAATCACTAAGTGAGGTTAATGCATGAGGCATTATCTACCATCTAACCCTTAGAGTTATTTTTTATGTGGTCAAATATTCAAATTATTGAGGAAAAAAATCCTGCCTCAGCTTGGGATTGAAACTCACGCCCTTCCCTTCACCAAACGAGCGTTTAACCACTATGCCACCAAGGTATTGAGTTGCTTTCTGTGTTATTTTAAAACATCAATCAGTTCAGATGGACTTGGCCCGTGTGCATGTCACCCTCAATTAACTTCTCATAATCTCGAGTATGATTTCTTTTTCAGTTAGTAGTAAGTAAGTCTTTATTGGATTCGTAGAAGTTTTTAGTTAGTAAGTCTTTATTGGATTCGTAGAAGTCTTTAGTTAGTAAGTCTTTATTGGATTCGTAGAAGTCTTTAGTTAGTAAGTCTTTATTGGATTCGTAGAAATCACGCCTTTGTACCACAATGTAAATCGGTATGAATCTACATGGAGTAGCTCCCCCGTCGTACTTCTGAAGTTGTCACTTACCTTATTCTGATATCTATCGTCCAGCTCATGTTTAGCCAACAGATCTCTGAGACACATCACCGCTGCCCTTCGAATTAGAAGGACTTGGTTGAGAGAGGCCCTAACTTCCATGATAAGAAGTGCCACTAAGAAATGTTGTTTGCAGAATTCTTCGCACAAAGAATATTCGTTAGTCACATCTGAGAAAAGAAAGAACAAAACTCTGTAACACTAATAATGTAAAAAAAATGTAGAACTTTTTAATAAAAATAATAATAAATAAACTATTTTCTTTATTTTACTTTGAACATTAATAAATAATTATACAAAATACAACCGGAAATAATTACAAAAAATAAAGAATAAAGAAAGAACAATAATCAGAGTAAACAAAATTTTCAATTATCAATGTTCTTGGTGTTAAAATGTCTCCTAGTTAAAATCTACTTTTAGTTACTGCAGTCCACTATATGTCTAAGACCCACGTCCATCCTTAGACTCAACCCTCTCGTAGGTATCGCTCCACTTGATATCAGAAGGGAGGTTGCGAGAAGTGTGGAACGCACAAAACAAATGGAAGATACCCGACACTCACTTTACAATCAACACCAAGCACAACGACTCAAATCAAGGAAAAGCTTTCTGGCTGGATCCACACATCCCTAAGAGCCGCCGGACTGTTTTTTCTGGATGGGCAAGTTATGATTTTGACATTATTTGAACTGGGCAGGGAGAGCAAGTATTATACGGTAACTTATGTGTCGGGCTGAAGTGTAGTGTTCAAAATATTAGTTGTGTAAAATTGTCATTATTATAATAGGTAGTACACCAGAAATATAATATTAAAGCAACATGTTCCACCCCGAACCCATTTAACCTATTCTTTTGGTAACGCCCAACGGACTTTTCACAATTTTTGTACTAACAATTCCTTAAATCTTCTACTATACCAACTATATCTACTCTGGTAATTAAAGTATAGATTCCCATTAAAGTATGCATTCAATCGCCCTTAAGAGTCTAAGTGCAACCCGAAATCACAAGCACTAATTCGAAAAATGTCCGACCCCCCACCGCCGGAAATTGAACCGGGGTCCCCCAAGTGCAATGTTGACTCAAAATTATCTCGAAAACTGAAAGCAAAATCGAAAAACTACCACTCTCTCGTATTGAAATGTAGATCAATGAAAAACACAGGATTCCATATATTTTTTTTCAAGTCCACTTTGAAATAACAACCTTAAAGATGACCCTTTAAGAGTCATTTCAAGGCACCATAATATTTCCCACGTTTTTCTCCTTCTTCTAAAATTAAGGATTTTCGAGAAAAATTGACCTTATTAACTAAAATGACACACCCTGCCCTGTAAGTACGTACCTTGACGTGATTTGTTGGTCAGAACAGGAAGATTAAATGAAACAAAATGCTCATGAGATGAAATGATCTGAAGAAAAGTAAACTTAAGATCTTGTATTGAACGAGACTCACTCTCAGCAAAATGAGACATGTGAGCGTTGATCAGACGGAACACAAACCCTCGGTCCATGAGGGATAAACATTTCTGAAATCAGAGATTACCAAAACCAGGTAAGTCATTTATTTTAACGACCCCTAACACGCGGAGCCTAATTTGGCAGTCATGTTTTTTCAGGAAATTAGAATAAGTCAATATTCCAGGAATGTGCCATTGATAAAAAAACACGTCAAATGACCTAAGCATTTAAATTTGATACATCTGGTACCATTGTATAAGATGATGCCACTAATGAATGATGTAAAAAATATGTAAATGTCTATACGGGAACTGGTGATTACGAGCATGTGCTGGTAGGCTGGTTGTTACTAAGACGTCCCAGCTTAGCAGTATATTTCACTACAATTGCGTACATGAAATATGGGCCAAACTGTTCGTAACTCTCACTGAAGATTTTTAGTACTGAAAACTCGACATGAAACATTTCAGCACATTAAAATACTTTCCTTTTTTACAGGATTAGAAAAGTGAAGTTCTGTTGTGAATATCACACGAACATACTGTATGACATATCTAGTCTAGAGAATTAATAGAATGACGTCAGTAACATAAGAAAGGTATACTGCATGACGTCAAACACATATCTGGTGTAGACAAATAATAGAATGACGTCAGTGAGATAAGAGAGGTATACTGCATGACGTCAAACACATATCTGGTGTAGACAAATAATAGAATGACGTCAGTGACATAAGAAAGGTATACTGCATGACGTCAAACACATATCTGGTGTAGACAAATAATAGAATGACGTCAGTGACATAAGAAAGGTATACTGCATGACGTCAAACACATATCTGGTGTAGACAAATAATAGAATGACGTCAGTGAGATAAGAGAGGTATACTGCATGACGTCAAACACATATCTGGTGTAGACAAATAATAGAATGACGTCAGTGACATAAGAAAGGTATACTGCATGACGTCAAACACATATCTGGTGTAGACAAATAATAGAATGACGTCAGTGACATAATAAAGGTATACTGCATGACGTCAAACACATATCTGGTGTAGAGAAATAATAGAACGACGTCAGTGAGATAAGAAAGGTATACTGTATGACGTCAAACGCAGATCTAGAGTAGAGAAATAATAGAATGACATCAGTGACATAAGAAAGGTATACTGCATGACGTCAAACACAGATCTGGTGTAGAGAAATAATAGGATGACGTCAGTGACATAAGAAAGGTATACTGTATGACGTCAAACACAAATCAATCAAGTTTTAAACTGTATAAACACGCATATGCAGGGCAGCCAAGAGAAAATCCGGGTTCGGGATTAAATATACGTTAATACCAAATCATGATCAATGAATCAAATCAATCAAGTTTTAAACTGTATAAACTAGGTAATCGAGCTGGTAAAAGCTTAATTTTTTAGCACCTTGGGATTCCGAGCCCCTCCGAAAACCCCGGGCCCGGGGGAATTCCCCCATTCCCTCCACCCCTCTCGGTGGGCCTGAAAGTTGCATGCTGTTCAATCAACACTTAGAATCTTGTGTGTTCGCGCTTTATGTGTACAACTATCTTTCGTTTATGAAACATTTAACCATTTATAGTGACCGCTCTTCCTCTCATTGCTTGTTTCTAATTATTATTCATACCTTAATGAAGAGCGATAACACAAAGCTTCTAAATACTTTATTGTAGCCAAATGAGACCAAAAAGTACACTATAATTAAATTCCTTACCAAAAATGAATGATTTTGACGTCAGGCGCATCAAAATGAAAAATAGCTACATAGCGGCAAATTAGCGCTACGACTATTTTTTTATTATTATTTGGCATAGGGGTATCAAAAATTAAAAGAAAACCATACAGCCATTTAATACGACTATTTAATACAAACTAAAGATCAAATTAGAAAAAATAGAGGTGCTAGGGGTACTTCGAAGACATAAATGCTTTGTAACTTTAGATTAATAACATTTTTCATTCGAATAACCATTTTTGTGAGGGTTTTAGGGAGGGATTAGCAAAAACTTTCCCCTGCAGAGCTAAAGGACGATAAAATTACATAACAATTAAATCTCCCAATATAAAATTACACAGTAATTTTGAGGTCAGACGTGATAGAATTACAAAAGAGTCATATAGCGGCAAATCGGCGCTACAACCACTTTGTGATTTTTCCGATTTTTAATTGAAAAAAAATTGAATGTGGTTACCTATGTTCCGAACGTGAAATTTGATTTCCCACAAGTTTTATTTAATATCATTTTTTATTTGGAATAACTGTTTTTGAGTTACAGGCGTTTAAAACAGAGTATAATACGCTTTTCTGAAAAAGCGGCCTTCGGTCCCTAAAATATTTAGGGCACCTCATGAACCGCCGCAAACTTAGATTGTTATCGAATTGCCATAATACAGGAAGATAAAAAAAGGACTGATAATTGACCCCACTGTTCGTTTTGAAGCAGGCAGAAATCAGCCTCTTGAGGTTCATCAGGAAAAGGTCAATATCTATACTCCTACCATAACTTATTATAAGGAGAAATATGGTTTGGTCGATATAGAAATAATTGGACTGATGATAGGTGCTAGAGGCACGATAACTTCTTGTTTCCATAACCTTTGTAGAAGATTTACTATCAAAGAAAGCATGGTGAAAGTTATATCTGAGTTAGCTATAAGAAGCTCCATCTCCATCCTAAGAAACCATATCTATGGGCTAACCTAGTCATCATCCGACACCATATCTAAAATTTTGATCCGTTAAAGATCTCATTTCCATCTCGAGCCACCAAAATCATCATCAGCTAATCAACATTATATGGTATCCTTTGTCAGTTTGGCAGCCTGCTGGTGAGCAGGAAGACGGCTTAACGCATATCTCTCGGGATGCCCAACGTGAAATAAATCATTTCTCGCTTTTTACGAATTTATTCTAGGCTCGGCTCTTTTTTGATCTAATTCGACTGGGCTAAATGAAATGTCTCGAGATTTTAGATTTCATTTACTTCGTTTATCGAAAACGCGTTATTGTACTGACCATACTGAGGTTATTGTACTGACCATAAAATGCAGCCAAGGTGAAATGCCGGGATGCACACTCTTTAATAATCGTTGTGGTAGATGAGTCCACGTTCATAATGGGCCGAAAAGGCTGGTTACGCCACTGAGTGCAAACCGTGTGTTATGTACACTCTGTAATATTCTAACCATACCTTGAGAAAGAACGCTATGCTTGAATTGAGCTGTTGAACTTCTTGGGGCATTTCTTTATGCTTTGAAATCAAGTACGGAGTCAAAATATTCAACAGAGATTCAATATTTGTGAGGTAACTTTGTGGAAATCTTTCGTTTCTGAGCATCTAAAAAAAGAAAATAAAAATTGAAAGATGATACAAAATCTCCGAAATTTTGCAAAAATAACGAAAAAAAGAAATGAGTTTCTTATAATATTGAAATGAATAAGGCATCAGCTCTGATATTGTGGTTCTGATGTGAACAATCTGTATATGAGGTAGTATGTAAACATCCTGTGTATAAACCGCGATGTTTCTCCTTTCTATTTTTATTTCTCCTTTTAGATGATACTAGAGGTAAACAATACGTAAACAACGAAGCATTGAATGCGTAGAATCTGTACTGCGTATTTTTACTTTCTCTTCCTATAGAAGATAAAGTATTGTATTCGTGCAGAAATTTTAGACATATTTTGGCTCAAAAAATCGTTTGACGGGAACCCAAAGGGCAAAATAAAGATCAAATATATTGGGCCATATTGCTTTTGGGCCATATTTTCACTATTTCGGGTCATTCTTGAAGTTTGAAAATATTTGGAGCCATGGGCCAAAAAAAAAAAAAAAACCGACGTTCCACGTA
>CM022877.1:22615932-22649167 GCA_012654025.1 Pachypsylla venusta
AAAAAAACTTTTTCTTCCGTATTTATTGAACTATTTGAATATATTGAACTGAAGCAGACATAGTTGTATCAACATGAAAAAAGTCCATTGCAAGTTTGTTTATTTTATTAATATAAGCGTTAAGATGAACGTTTCGATCGGCCATGCCTCGATGAAACTTGTCCTTTCTTCTCATAAAGTCTCTTCCTAAAAACTCTTGCACCATTCCGAAAAAACTAAAATAAATTAAATCGTAGTGATATTTTTTTTCATGTTACCTAACCTGTTAAATACACAAAAACAAAAAAAAAATCTCCGCATATTTTAAAAAAATCCGAATAAACATTTGATTTCTCCAAAGTTTCGTCGATTTTCAAGCAATAAAATTGTGAATTAAACATTTAAAAGTGAGTTTTCTTGTATTTCCCACCATTTAATCGTGAAAATTAACCTTCTACTTTCACTTAATCATATTTTAAGTTAGGTTAGTTGCTCAGAAAAAAATTAATAGAATCTGTCTGGTGCCGCATAATTATGCTACCCTGAGGACGCCGAACTAGATGTTTGATAAATCCGACCCCTCCCATGTTCTTTTGTGTGATTATTAATATGATTTGTTGTGAGATGTGATCATCCTGGATTATATTTGGGACTATAAGCAAGATAATGTGCTTAAAAAACTATAATCGGGTAAGTGAGTAGCGGCTGTCCGAGAGCACCCTAAAGTGTTCAATATGAAAATTCTAGTATTTTTTTTTTAAAAATTTGTCTTAACGTCTCTTTAACATCTATTGAACCCCGTCTTGGGTTTTTACCTTCCATTCGCTGGAAACTTGCAAACAAGCTACCCACATTGACCTCACCCAACCTTGGTTAGGCCGGAAAAAAGAGCCAACGGATACGTGGTGTTTCCAGGCGCTCACCCATCCAAGTACTGACCATGCTTAACTTCAGTGATCTGATGGGAACTGGTGTATTCAACGTGGTATGATCGTTGGTTATTCTAGTTTTAACACCACGAATGTTCTTCAAATGTCTGTTTTTTCCAGGATAACTCTCGAGCGTCTTGTCCGTTTAGATGACATTTTATAATGACATTCATTGCATATATTCATAAAATTAGCTGATTAGTTTTTTTAAGCCTGATGGGCCCTTGGCCGTCTCATAGTGGTCATTTTAACTGAGTGAGATCTACAGTTCACAGAACTAGTACCTAATAAGAAATCTTATTACAATGATAGAAGACACCAGCTCCCATTAGATCACTAAAGTTAAGCAACGTCCAGCAAGGTTTTACTAAGTGGATGACTTCGTAGGTTCGTGCTTCGTAATGCTGACTAAGTATTTCCGGTCCAACTAAGGCTGGGTGACCGTAAATCTGGCTACCTGGTTGGTATGTTTCCAGCGAATGTAGGGTAGAACCCCCATCTCAAATGACCAATGGATGTTAACGTCTATGTTAAGCCGAAAAAGAAAAGAAAAAATCATCATTACCCTCGAACTGTAAATTTTCGGCACAAAATTTAAGGTTCGATTTATAAACCAAATAGCGGGCTCCGCCTGCTTCCCTGAGCGCCTTACAAAAATCAGTCGTAACTGGTAAACGGTTCAACATTTTGGATATTTTTTCTGGGATTGTAAGCTTGTTTTTTTTTTTGGNAAACAATTTTTCGATATCTCTTACCGTTTTGGATAATCAACTAGTTACACTATCCACGCACACACATCTATCGTTACATCATTTTTTATTAATAATTATTATATTATTATTAATTAATATTATCTTAAATTAATTTAAATAAAATATTGGTAGATCATACTCCATTAAAAAATTAACACCAAAAAATCGGTTAACACTCTTTTAAAATTGACTTATCACACAAGGGCTTCAAATTGGACTGAACTTTAAAACGCAATAACAAATATAATGTGACACAAAAAGGGTAGAGAGGGGGACCTTTTAGAAATTAATTTAAAATCAAAATAAAATTGATGTTCAGGGTCCATTGTGTGACATTTTAAAATTACCAACTGATGGTCGCATCTTCGTACGGGTTACGCATCTGTACCCGCATTTGAAAAATTCCTTTGGTCAAAATAACTAGTAGTTCTATGAACTCTAGACCTCACTCGTTTAAAATGTCTATCATTAGGTTCCGGGCGACCCAAAAACTAAATTCTATGATTATAATGTAGGTATACAACTAGTAGGTCTGTAAACTGTAGACCTCACTAAGTTAAAATGTCCATCATTTGGCCCCAGGTGACCCAAAAACTAGATTCTATGATTATAATGTAGGTATACAACTAGTAGTTCTGTGAACTGTAGAACTCACTCGTTTAAAATGTCCATCATTAGGCCCTGGGTGACCCAAAAACTAAATTTTATGACTATAATGCATACAACTAGTAGTTCTGTGAACTCTAGACCTCACTCGTTTAAAATGTCAATTATTAGGTTACGGGTGACCCAAAAACTAAATTCTATAACTATAATGCATACAACTAGTAGTTCTGTGAACTGTAGACCTCACTCATTTAAAATATCAATCATTAGGCCCCGGGTGACCCAAAAACCAAACTCTATGATCATAATATATACATTTGGTAGTTCTGTTACCTGTAGACCTCGCTCAGTTAAAATGCCAACCATTTGGCCCCGGGTGACTCAAAAACCAAACTCTATGATTATAATGTATACATTTGGTAGTTCTGTTATCTGTAGACCTCGCTCAGTTAAAATGCCAACCATTTGGTCACGGGTGACCTAAAAAACAAACTCTATGATTATAATGTATACAGCTGGTAGTTCTGTTACCTGTAGACCTCGCTTAGGTATACCAAAAAGACAAACATGAGAAAAATCGTGATTTAAAAACTAGACCTTATTTCGTTCGGTCAATTATTGCGCCTGTCTCCTTCATCGTAAATATAGGGAAAGCTTCACACAGTTGGAATACGTACTAAGCTAGTGTATATTTCATATTTTTCCTGAAGTAGATATTTCGGTATGGTTTNTACCTCCCGACATGAAAATCTCAGCTGCCCCCCCCTAGGCCAGATGCTGGCTACGCCCTTGTATAGATAAAGCCCTCAACATTGATGGCTTACCACCTGCTATATTAACCCTAGGATTGCCAAGCTCTATTCAATTACGTGCATTGCCAAGGGGGGTGTACAAAGTACCCGCAAACAAAATAAAGGTTAAAATGATTTGTTTTTTTTTTATTACAATAAGTCGCTATTTCTTTATTAAAAACTAAAAAAAAAATATATGAACTAAATCAATTATTATCTTATAATTGAAAAAAAAAAAAATTCATGTATCAACTACAATGAATTTGATGAGCCACGAGACGAAAGCGCTCGTGGCTCATCAAACTCATTGTAGTTGATACATAAAATTTTTTTTCAATTATTTCATAATGACTACAAACATCCCATATTTCATAATGACTACAAACTAAATACCATATCTAAACTTAATTATTGTCTTACATAAAAATAAAATTAAATCCCAGGAATAAAATAATGTAAATGAAAATAAAATAAAAATCGCTAGACCCTAGGAAATCTATTCTGAACCAGAACTTTGTCCTTCCTGACATCCCACACAGACAAATGTCTTTTGACAGTGTTTACACACAAATATTTGTTGCATGTGGTACATAATTAGACATTTTAGACAATTTATGGTAGCTTTTAATGGTAGCTTTAGACAATCAATGTATTGGTACCATGCATTGCCAAAAGTACCCGCGCCCAAAGTTTGGCTTCAATATCATCCCTTAGAAGGCTTAGAACATACATATTTTTATATACTATAATGGAAAATATTTTTTGTGACAATTATTAAAGGTCTCATTAAAATAAGTATCATAAATTGATTACTATAAGCTTTTTACTAAAACGCGAGTACTTTGTACACCCCCCCCTGGCAATGCTAAGGTTAAAACAAAGTAAATACATCATGGCTATAATCTTAGCATACATTTTCAAACTTTCTCTTAATCATAAAAAATTTCCTACGCTCTTAAAATATACTCTTGTCACTCCAATACTCAAAAAAAGGAGAACGGGACGTAACAAACACTCGTCCTCTCTCTTGCCTTACCGTTATCTCCAAAACATTTGAGGCCTGTTAAGGCAGATAAAATACTATATCTTCACTTGACTGTAAAATTTTTTTAAAATTAAATAGATGTTACAGTTGACTAGTTTCGTGCTCTGCTGAGCACATCTTCGGAGCTAGGTTGGTCGAAGACTGAGAGTTTAAGAAGAGAGAGAGAGAGAGAATGTTTATTTATTTTTGTGTGTGTCAGGGGCGTACACAGGATTTTTTTTCGGGGGGGGGGCTGGCTGGCCAAAATGTATACCATAACAGCATCGTGGCGTTGAACCCATCTACGATCATACCACGTTGAATACACCAGTTCCCGTCAAATCACTGAAGTTAAGCAACGTCGGGCGTGGTCAGTACTTGGATAGCTAACCGCCTGGGAACACCACGTATCTTTGGCTCTTTTTTCCGGTCCAACCCAGGCTAGGTGAGGTCAATGTGGGTAACTGGTTTGCAATTTTCCAGCGAATGGAGGGCAAAATCCCCGTCTTCAATGACCAATAGATGTTAATGAGACGTTAAGCCTGCAAATGAAAAAAAAAAAAGAACCCATCTAGTTTCACAGAGAGATAATATAAACAAGGTGTAAATATAGAGCTATAAATATAGGGCTTTACAAAGACAGTTTTCAAAGCAGGACCGCCTGGTGGTTGTTAGGCGCCAGGGGCGAGATTTCGAAATGCGCCCCCCCCCTCCAACGATAATCAAATGTTTCTAGATATAAAAGGCGTAGCAAAGCCCTATAAGACCGGCATCTGGGGCGGTTTGCCCCACAGTTCTACGCCTCTGCCTATTAGTGATGTACTCTATCGCGCCTCTTCTTTCAGAGGTTTGGATTTCTTCTGTTTTTCCACACCACCCAGGAGGTAACAGAACGAATGCATTTTTTTATAGAGGAAATCCCCAAGAGCTCTAAGAAAACCTGTGTTAGTTTATGGGAACTTGTCTTACTTGGGAATATATTAAANCCTGATTATTTTTTTGAAAAAACAAAAAGGGGAATATTCTTTATTTTATTGGCACTTTTATTTTTCAAAAATTTTTTTGTACCATTCCATTTAAATTTCACGAGAAATCTACTCTTTGGCTAAAAAAAGGCACTTCCGGGATTCGAACCTGGATACTGATATTACCATTCGAATGGCCATGGGCCCTTTTCTATCCCTAGAAATAAACAGAATTCCAAACGGTTCAAAAGTTATAGGCACCGGGCAGGACTTCTGGAACATACTGTATGTTATTAAATATGGATTAGGAAGTATAAATAACCTATCCCCGAATAACGATATAAATAACGATCGACAGAAATCAGCTGAGTCGAAAGCGACCCAATGGGACTTAAGAGTGTACAAAATTTTACTTATTAATGAAAATGGAATATACATTTAGCAAGCGTCTATGTTACGTTGAATACACCAGTTTTCTTTAAATCACTGAAATTAAGCAACGTCTAGCTAGGTTTTACCAAGTGGGTGTCCATGTAAGTTCGCGCCCTCGTGATGCTGGCTATTTTTCTGGCCCAACCTAGGCTAGGTGAGGTCTATGTGGATAGCTGGTTTGTAAGTTTCCAGCAAATGGAGGGTAAAACCCCCGCCTCGAATGACCAATGATGTCAAAGAGACGTTAAGATAAAAAAAAGATATTTAANGCTCTGGGGACCCCAAAACGTGTTTTGGCATTGAAAACTCGACATCGAAAATTTCAGCCCATTACAATACTTTCCTTTTTAAAGGATAAGGAAGGTAGAAAAAAATCGTTGTAACTTTGCACTTTGTTATGTAAGTATCCCAAAAAGTGTTTTCTGCGTGACATTGAAAAAGAAGCACACAGTTAGATGATATACACTCGCCGCACTCGCGTTTCACATTTGATGGCTTATCCCGAAAAAAATTCGGGGGGGGCTACAGCCGGCCAGCCCCCCCTTGTGTACGCCCCTGGTGTGTGTTACTGCAATTCCTCTGGCTATCGGAAAACAAGAGATCATCCGATCGTCAGAGAAATACAGTAACACTTTTTTTTTTATCTGATAAGTTCAAACTTTTGATTAGATTCAAGCTGATTATTAAATATTGTTCGTCCACTTTCGACTGTTTTGGTTATCTCTAGGGTTTCGTAGAGTGCTAGTTTGAATGCATTTACTGGTCTAGAGTGGAGAACTTTTGTGTTGCATGCTGAAACAGGTATTTTGTTTGCTAGCATGTATGTTGCAAACCCGCTTTTTTCTGGATGTTTATTAACCACAGAGGCATAGTGTTCCTTTATTCTGGTCGAGATGGATCGCGACGTTTTTCTAATATATTCGCCATGGTTGGGGACCGATATTTTGTAAATGCCGCTTTTATCAATGGGTCTTATTTTATCTTTTTGGTTGTATAAGGCATTTTTTATATTATATGGATTATAGTATGCTGTTTTTACTTTTTTATTATGCTTTTCGATAATATTGGCCGCTTTATAAGATGGTTTACCTATGAATATGAGGGAACGATATGATGTTGCATTTGTGGGGATATTATCATGAGAATTGCTTTTTGGTGATGAATTTTCGAGATATTTGGTGAAACAATTTCATGATGGTTTTAACAGGATATCCATTATTTACAGCAATTTGAACTATTGTTTGGAATTCGTATTGGAAATCGTCGTTATTCATAGGAACCTCCAACAGTCTATGGAAATATGATCGAAAAGCTTGGAAATCGTCGTTATTCATAGGAACCTCCAACAGTCTATGGAAATATGATCGAAAAGCAGCCATTTTCTGGGAATAAGGATGTGAGGAGTTGTTAGGAATACAGGAATCGGTGACAGTAGGTTTGCGGAAAATTTTGAAGGAAAAGGAATTAGTAGAGGGATTCAAGCTTATTGTGACATCTAAAAAGTTGAGAGTGAGTCCACCTATTTCAATATCAAATTTTATGTTGTCATGTAGTGAGTTGATGTGAGCAAGGAAGTCATTAGCTGTTGAGACAGAATTGGTCCAAATTATGAAAATATCATCAACATATCTTGTATAAAAGAGTATGTTTTGAAGGAGAGGAGATTTGGATTGGAACAACTCTGTCTCAAATTGGTCCATGTAGATTTCAGCTAATAAGGGTGATAGGGGAGACCCCATGCTACATCCCTCGTCTTGTTGATAGACTTTATGTTTAAACTATTTTCAATGCACTATGTCGCTATTACTTTATTATAAACTAAATCAATTATTATCTTATTATCTATACTTATAAAACGCAAAGCCCAGTTGGTATACTGACTGACTGACTAATAATCAACGTAGCTCCACGATGGCTAAACCTAGAGATTTGGAATTTGGCACACAGATCCCATTTAGTACGTAGGTGCGTAATAAGAAAGGAAAAAATCGAAAGTTCAAGTGGGAACAAGTTACCGCCAATATTCACTGCCAAAAAAGACCCGCTGTCTTTTTGTATTTTTTTTCTGGGCAAACTAAAGGAGATAGCGAAAACTAAAGGAGATAGCGAAAAATGACCGAGAATGGACCCCCCCAAAATAGTATATAAGGAGCAAATAAAAAATATAAAGTTTGCAATTTTCCGGATTTTCCCCGATTTATGGACGGTTTTCACCACCAAAAATCGGAATTGAGAAGTACCACTTCGGGATGAGCGAGAATGTTGAAATTCGATACAAAGGTGTTCCGCAGTACAAAAAGTTATATCCTTGAATAAAATATTGAATTTTCTAAATAGGAGCGTTGCTCACTATGGAGGTCGGTTCCACCAAAAATCCATAATTTAGAAGTATCACTTCGGGATGTGCGAGAAAGCTGAAATTTAATACGAAGGCGTTCCGCAGTGCAAAAACTAATATCTTTGAGTAAAATATTGAATTTTCTAAATAGGAGTCGTGTTCACTCTGGGGGTCGGTTCCACCAAAAATCCAAATTTCGTAACCGTATCGAAGCACGGGAAAAAATCTAGTCTTACATAAAAATAAATTTAAATCCCAGGAATAAAATAATGTAAATAAAAAAAAAAAAAAAGCGCTAGGCCCTAGGAAATCTATTCTGAACCAGAACTTTGTCCTTCCTGACATCCCACACAGACAAATGTCTTTTGACAGTGTTTACACACACTTATTAGCTTCTAATTGTAGCTTTAGATAATTAATGTATTGGTTACATGCATCGTCAAGAGGGGGGGGGGGTATAAAGTACCCGCGCCCAAAGTTTGGCTTCAATATCATCCCTTAGAAGGCTTAGAACTTACATATTTACTACATATATCCTATGATGGAAAATATTGTTTGTGACAATTATTAAAGGTCTCATTATAATAAGTATCATAATTTGATTTCTACAAGCTTTTTGCCAAAACGCGAGCACTTTGTACCTCCCCCCCTTGGCAATGCTAGGGTTAATTTGGGATATAATACCATGCAAAATTGAAAAACTACACATAAAGCCGTTTAAAAAATAGTCAGGTGGTCTTGGACTTTTGGAACACCCTGTATATAAAAATATAATGAAGTCTACATGCGGAAAACACATTCTTTTTTTAAAAAAAACGTCTTATGCAGGATGCAACCGAGAGAGACTGACACCCATTCGAAACTCTTTGACATTCCTCCTTAAACCTCTTTAGAGGTCGCTCGAGATGAGGTCTCGAGCGAGACCTCATCTCAAGAGAATTTATTAAATAAAATTAACCCATATGGAATGGTTGAGTGAAGATAAGTGGACTACATACCAAATTTCAAGATTCTCTTTGTTTTTGGCGTTTTTTTACTCTTTTTAGCTGTTTTCATTATTCCTCTCTAAAAACGGAATGGTAAGAGCCAGAGACTTGAAATTTGGTATGTATGCAAATTTAGACGAATGTAAAGGTTTATTATTGAAAACTCGCTAATGCGAGTTGGGGGCTCCGTCCCCAAGCCCTCATTGTCACATCTCAGTTGGGCCATTCCGTCTGCCAACATTGCAATCTCTATACATTATTAGAAGCTGCCTGTTGGTATTCAAATAAGGGTTGCTGATCTGCCCTAAGACTTAATTAATTGTATACTTACCTACATTAAGTGGCGCACCCAGGATTTTCATTCGGAGGGGGGGGGGAGCTATTGATAACGACTNGAACTCCATATAGATAAAAAAAATTGGAGAGATATTGCAACGGATAGAGATAAATGGAGAAACCACATCAATACAACTATTGAATCCGCTCAGATCTCGAGATTAAAAAAAATGAAGGAAGATAGACTGGAGAAACATAGTGTCAGAAGCCAATATTCCTGGAAGTGTCCAATATGTAACATAACCAGAGATAATGAATCCGGTCGCCAATTTATATATAAACACATCAAAGAACAACATCAAGATCAAACCAACACACAACGTCAAGACATCATATTCGATCCAAAATGCCCGTTCTGTAATCAAATATGTAAGAGCAAACCCGGACTTCAAAGTCATCTCAGATACAAACATAGAGATCAAACGTCACAATATGGCAATGTGATGAAACCAATCAAAATAGCATCGACAAACCAACAAACATCTCAACCTCCATCTTCTGAGACTCTTCAATGTGCGGCATGTGGAAGAACATGTAAGACGTTGGCAGGACTCCGATCACATCAAAGGAACGCCATCTGCAGAGAAAAACTGATGAACACCATGGAAACATCGGACACGATGAACTCCTGAAGTCATGTATGTATGTCCTTTATGCATTCCTAAACCACACATCAGATTACTATGAAACTTTCGCAAGTCATTGGGCATATGTCCGAGATGGTTTCTGGCCAAAAAAATATATATATTTTGTAGGCGGGGTCATGTGAGGCCGTCATCTTGGAATTTAGCATTTCTTCAATATTTTGAGAACCGCTTAAGTTATTGCGACCAAACTTTTGTGGGACGTTATACGTCTGGTCCTTAAAGGCTTTTGATCACTTTGAGTCATATAGTTTGTGGGCGGGGCCATATTAAGCCGCCAACTTGAAATTTCGCTTTTCCTCAATATTTTCAGGAACGCTTCAGATATTGCGGCGAAATTTTTCTAAGATTCTATACGTACGACTCTAAATGGCTTTTGATTACTTTGAGTCACATATTTTGTGGGCGGAGCCATGTTAGGCCGCCATCTTGGAATTTCAGTTTTTTTCAATATTTGAGAACCGCTTATGTTATTGCGACCAAACTTTTGTGAGATGCTTTACGTCTATCACTAAAGGCTTTTGATCACTTTGAGTCATATATTTTGCGGGCGGGGCCATGTGTGATCGCCATCTTGGAATTTGGCTTTTCCTCAATATTTTGAGATCCACTTAGATTGTAGCGACCAAAAATTTGTTAGTTTCTATACGTCTGACCTGAAATGGCTTTTGATCACATTAAGTCATATATTTTGTGGGCGGGGCTATGTGAGCCCACCATCTTCAAATTACACTTTTCCTCAATATTTTTGAGAAACATTTAGGTTATAGGGACCAAACTTTTGGCACATTCTAAACGCAAGCCCTAAAGGGTATCTGATCACTTCCAGCCATATATTTTGTTGATGGGGCCATGTGAGGTCACATCTTGGAAAATCTTTTTTCCTCATATTTTGAGAACCGCTTAAGTTATTGAAACTAAACTGATGATATACAATACGTATGCCCCTAACAAATATGACCAAATTTGTTCTAACTTTTTGTCAATATTTTTGGACAAGTTGTTCAATTTTGATCAAATTATGTACAAAATCGGTTAGGCGATTTAATTTAATAGAAATTAACCAAGGTTTAATGAGTGGGACGTGTTGGGAGTAAAATTGACTTATTTTTTTAAAAAAATGCGTTTGAGGTCAACACAGGTTGAGAAAATTTGAATATTCTATTCGCAACCGAATATTTCATTCCAACAGTATACTTCATACTCGCTAATGCGAGTTGGGGGCTCCGCCCCCAAGCCCTCATTGTCACAGCTCAGTTGGGCCATTCCGTCTGCCCAACATTGGAATTCTATACATTATTAGAAGCTGCCTGTTGGTATTCAAATAAGGGTTGCTGCTCTGCCCTAAGACTTAATTAATTGTATACCTACATTAAGTGGCGCACCCAGAATTTTCATTCGGAGGGGGGGGGGTCCTCTCGATAACGACTTTTCATCTTAGTAGTAAAATGAGCGGTAACCGTCAGGGCTATAGACAGTATTTAATTTTATTGGGGGGAGGGGTATATTAAAAATATATAAGCCTATCTATTTTATATAAATTTTGAGGTCAAATTTCCGGAATTCTGAGGGTATGTTTGTGCATGGCAAAGTGTCTTCCTTTAATCTAGTCATACCTATACCTATACCTATACCGACCCAGCCTAAACTCAGCAGCCTTCAACACGCATTTTAATTTTTTTGGAACCTAACCCAATACTATTCCCAACACGTTCTACGCAGCTTTATAACCTGTCCCCATGTTCTACATAGGTTAACAAACCTGTAGGTAATATGTGATCTATATGTGGTATGCTTTGATCGCGTTTAAACGGTTGTACGTCCATTATATGATAACTAATGTTAAAGTCAGATTTATTCTCATTTTTTTTTCTCATCTTCTCGAAACGAAGTTCGTCGGGCATCAGCTAGTCTATAATATAAAAATCAGTTGTATGTGAGTGTGTTTGTGTGTGTGTCCTTTATGCATTCCGAAACTACTTATCCGATTGCAATGAAATTTTGGCACAGTTGATGGGTGCATTCCTGGGAAGATTTTTGTCTAGGTCCCATCGCTCTAAGGTTAAGCTGCGAATGCCTCCCCCCCCTAAAAAAACAAAGACGGGGACCCAAGTAAAATTATTAGAGTTCAAAACTCTCCAACCGTTTTTCGAGTTACGGTCGATTTTTGTATGGGAAATCATAGAATACTGAATAATATATATCATAGAATAATATTCTAATCATAGAAATCATGAAAAAAGTAAGAGATACAGAAAAAATGATGGTAATAGACCCCCGCTCCAAATAAAACCTAGACCTATTATCAAAACTCTACAACCGGCCGAGGTACGGCCGATTTTTCCGATTTTTTTTATGAGAAATCATAGAATACTATTAGAAACGGTTAGAGATATAGAAAAACTGGTGGTAATGGACCCCCCCCCCAAAAAAAAATCAGACTGGGACTCCAGAAAATTTAGCAGAGTTCATAACTTTCCAACCGTTTTTCGAGTTACGGCCGATTTTTGTAAGGAAATTCAAATTTTGCACAATTTAGTCCGATTTAAATACATTTTTGTACAATTTTGAAAAGTTGATTTTCTATATGAAAGAGAATATTTTAAAAAATAATAAAAATTGCTATGTGCATCTTTTAATAAACACTGTCGATATAGTCCGATGTGTGTACAATAAAAGTTTCTTTGAAATGGTCTATGCTTATCATGCCACACGCCTCCCTCAGAGCTAGTATAGCTACCTTTAAAAGGGCGGAAGCGCGAAAAGCTGTCGGTCCAAAGGCACGTTAATACTACAAAAGTATATTTCGTAGGTTTACTAGGTTTGGTAGATAATATCGTTGATTTGACTTACCTTCCTTTGTTAATCAAAGGTATCCAAGAATATCCAACGTTAGATTCAACATCGCCTTCTTTCTTTTTGGATCCTTCTATTGAGATATGTTTGAACGTAAATAAAATATGATGCTGAGATGTTAACTTGGGGGGAAGTTGAATTTTGATTTCATCATACCATGTGGGAGTGGTTGTATGATGCAGAACACAGCAACATGCGGAGGAGACTAGAGTGCCGAAACGACTGTAGATACACTGAAATAAAAACCATGCGAATTGATCAATTTACATTATAATAATAGGAATAAGGATAATAGAATGGACTATTCAAGGATCACACACCTCGGCAAAAGTGCGGCTCCCAGTGTCATAGGGCGCCGCCATATTTGCGCGCCAACCACTGAGAAACTCCATCCATATTATACATGGCACCTCACCAAAGCGTGCGATCCCAACCCAACATTCGATTCATCAATCTATGCTTATAAAACGCAAAGCCTAGTTGTTATACTGACTCATAATCAACGTAACAATTTTTTTCTGTTCACTCATAAGAGACTGCGTATTAAAAACATCCAAATACCTGATATGCGAAGCATACGAAAGTTTAAATGCAAAGTTGTTGAACACCCCATATCACGCGGGGACGAATTTTTCTGTCATATTTGATTTTTCGTTACTAACTCTTTTCAAGGAACGAGAATAAAGTCGAGAATAAAAACGAGAATTCCAGGAATGTGTGGTTGATATAACATCAAATGACCATCGCATTTAAATTTTAGGACCTATAAATTACGCAGAATAAAGGCATTTAGGTGAAACGTCGTGCCGGGCAAAATTTTGTTGTCTCTTTTTTGTGGCGTCAATGAATATTTTACATAAAAAAGAAATTTTCAGCATTGTATTATTATTATGAATTTGTAATTGATTTTCACGTTTAGATTGAATACATTGATAGAAAACTTATCTTTCAGTGTACACAATTTCAATTTGATATAAGAAAAATTGAGCACAGTATATTGATCAACATTTGAGGCAGCTAAATAATTTAAAATCCGTCATTTCTGTGGACTTGAACCGTAGCTTCGGCACGAAATCTTAGTCCTTAATCAACTGAGTTTTTTATTTAAAGGACAACACTAATAGCCATAAACCAAACTGAAACTGCCAATTGAACGAATAATATTAGGTTTGAAATATCACCCCCCCCCCCCAAAAAANCCCCCCCCCCCCAAAAAAAAATAGGCTCCCTGAAATAAAAACTAATCCATATACAGGGTGCCTAAAAAACATGTAATTTTTTTAACCACGTATATTAGAGCTCAAATAAAAGCCACTTTGCTCAATGAACATGGTCCAAAATTGCAAGCCTTCCGTTCAACTCGCCAAATGTGAAAAATAGTCGTTAATATGCACTCCCTCAAAGAAATGAAAAATAAAAAACCATACCATTGGACAAAAAAATTTGTCCAATGGTACTTATAGTCAATCATAATTAAATTTGGCTCAAAGACGAAAAAATAGACCATTTTTAACCCATGAGAACACCCATTATGGTATTTTTTTCGTGACGATTCCAAAGGTTCATTTTTGAAAATGAGAAAAAAAAAAAAAACACTTGCTAACTTACCTTCAAAGGCTTGGAATTTTCTTCGTCGCCATCTTTCAATTGTACAATACAGGCAATATTTCTTGCTCGAGTAAACGTTTTTTGTGAATCAAACGCCAAACTAATGGGATACACATACACACAATTTGTGTAAACCGTATGTGGATGAACTTCACCATGAAAAGATGAAACTTCAAGAGTTGCCTCCGAAGTGGGTGGGATAGGAAAAGGTTTTAAATATGAAAGATCCGAAGTAAGGGTATTTTCTGGTATCTCTTTGAATGTTTCAACTTTAATTGAAACTCGTCCTGGAATCACAGTCAGTTTGTTCATCTTGTCAGGTCTGAAACAAAAACAGGAAAGCTCATCTTAGAAGCAGAGATTAGTTCTAATGGGCTTAGGATAAGAACCATTGTAAAATATTGTATTGATTTAAATAAAAATAAATCTACAAAAAAAACTCTGTCAATGTCACACATGGGTTTATTATTTTGTTGGCTATATAAAAAATACCCCCCCAAATAAAAAGAACGGTGAAAAAAGTTTTTACTTATGGCTGGCATATCCTCCCAGTATGTCAGAAAATCGAACCTACGGTACTGGACTTAGAACCGATCTAGTGGACTTAGGTTCCTTCATAGAATAATGCTTAATACTTTTGATAATTTGGGAAAAAAAGTATGCAGAAGCCCACTTTTTAGAAATTGTAATTGTGACGTACATACCTAATAATACAAAGGACGTGGATTTGAGTCCTCGAAATGTATGGCTTTCTTTAGTGGAAATTACTCGTATATCTCCTGCTTTTCTTTTGATGAAATCTTGTTTAATCAAAGTGAATCGAAACAGTCTTGCTTGCTAGTCAGGTAGGGACACTTGTCTCTTTAAGTCGAGCTCGGAAGTTCGATTCCCGCCGGAGGTGGATTTTCCTCAAAAGATGGAATTAATTCTCAGATCGAATGTTTTTTGTTTTTTTTACTTTCCTTATCCAATAAAAAGGAAAGTATTGAAACTGAAATTTTCGATGACGAGTTTTCAATGCCAAAACACGTTTTGGGGTCCCCAGAGCCCAAATCTCAAGTTTCAGTTATTGGTCTGCCTGTCTCTAAACAAGATATCTGAAGAACGGTAAGTGCTAGAGCTTAAAATGTGGTACCTATTTATAACAATTTTATGCATGGAATGCAAAATAACACTTTCAGTTGAAATCGAATCTCCCCTTGACAGTTTTAGCGATTTTCACGAGTCTCGCAATGAAAGAAAACGGAAAGAGCTAGAGACTTGTTTTTTTTTATTATGTCAATTTTATGTAATTTACATAAAATTGACATTAGGGGGGATTTTGCTCCCCCCTAACTCCGCTAATGACATACCTAAGTGATCAAGAGCTAGAGACTTGTTTTTTTTTATTATGTCAATTTTATGTATGTACAATACATAAAATTGACATAATAAAAGAAATTACAACGCACATAGTACAACAACTCGATTTTTTTAACAGGTAAGGAAAGTCGTGTGATGTTTACAACAGATTTTTTTATCCTATATCTTCTTTTCTCTTAGCTTTCTGGACGCCAATAATTACAATGATTTTGCTCCCCCCTAACTCCGCTAATGACATACCTAAGTGATCAAAGGCTCTGCGCTTTGAAAACTGTTGATGACACGTGAAGTTGTAGATCCTTGGTATTGCAAAAGATAATGGGTATATTACGTCGCACTGTTACCTGCAGTTTCACAAATTACAATTCGTTGTATTGTCTTCCCTAAAGCAACACCGTTTTGGAGCACATAAGAGTTAAAAATTTCAAATTTTCGGATTTTTCCCTTTACTTGCATGTCAATTGCTAACTTCATGCAACATTTCAGCGCTCTAGATATACGGGAAGTGCCTAAAACTTTTGATGATGAGTGAATGAATGGGTCAGTCAGTATCCAATAGTGCAAACTTTGAAATTATCTATCTCCTGCCCAGGTTAATATAAACTTTTGAAGTTAATCCTGTAGTATTGTACTATAATACGTAATGTATGTTAAAAATTTCAGTCACCTGTCCCTTGTAGAACCGAACATCTGACGCTGTGCAAAACCCTATGAATTGCTTCGTGTAAATATACACTGGTGGTTTCTGGAACATGGCCTGGCGCACTACCGTGCGCTCAGATTGATTACTTACTTCCGATACTCGGCTAATATTTTCAAAATTTCTTCATCTTTTAGCCGCGTCGTATCTTGTCTATAAATGGCAGGAAAGTCAGACGAAGTATCTAATTCGTTATTGTAAAGTCTAAACAAAGGACGAGCACTCCAAGCAAAAGGCATGCGGTATTTGCCTATCCTGAAAATAAATAGAAATCAGATTTACAGCATTTGATGGAGTTGTCGAACAAAACGCGTCGCACAATCAGAAATTTAAGACATCAATAAGTTAGTTTTACCCTTTGCAATTGACTTAGGGGCAATTGGTCCTATGTACGAAGTCCACTCTGATTTTTCGACCAAAGATCGCCTACCTTTCGTTCTGACGACAACATTCCCTTGTATGTTTTAACACTAGAGCGACTGATTTCAACTGGATTACTCCAAATACGGCTACGAGTACTTGGATTTTTCAATTAATCAAATCTTAATTGTCAGTAGAGGCCGATAAAACTATCGCTAGAAATACTTCTTGGTGGGTGACCACGCAGGTTCGAACCCACCGTGATGATATTCCTGGTCCAAGCCAGGCTGGGTGAGATCAATTTGGCTGGCTGGTTTGTAAGTTTCCAGCAAATGGAGAGTAAAATCCCTGTCTCGGATGACCTTAGAT
This sequence comes from Pachypsylla venusta, assembly GCA_012654025.1. Lineage (NCBI taxonomy): Eukaryota > Metazoa > Arthropoda > Insecta > Hemiptera > Aphalaridae > Pachypsylla > Pachypsylla venusta. Next base: position 22,632,970 of record CM022877.1, read on the forward strand.
GTTAATGAAACGTTAAGGAAAAAAAAATATTCAGGACTTTTCTGAACACCAGATGATTTACTTCAAATCTGCCAATCTGATCAAAAATGTTATCCTGCAGGAGAACCTCATGTGATTTTACTTGGGTGGACCACGTGGTTTCACACCCTCCTGAAGATAACAATTCCCGGTCCAACCCAGGCTGGGTGCGGTCACTGTGGGAGCTGGTTTAATCTCTTACCTTTGACAAGAGGCTCGGAAACTTTTGTATGCTTTTGTTGCTAGTTTAGGATCTTTGGTACTTCTCATATACGGTTCAGATACTTGATAAACGTTGCCTTGAAGCATTTTATCTATCCTTAATACAAGGTATATGTCAGCATGGGGTTTGCTTACACTCATCACAGCCTGAAATATATTTTCATTGTTAAAAAAATACTTGATGTAAATAATATCTCACAAAAAACATAAATGTAAAAAAGACCAAGTTTCAATACCCAAAAAGTAATGCAAGGTAAAATCATGCAAATATTTTGATAAATTTGATTTTGACAGGTCATCCTTGTGTAGATTCCGAGTACACTTTTACGATGTGTTCGGCTCCTCCATAACAATGCCCCTGTCCACAACGCCGCCAGTACAAAGGTTGCGTTAGTGTAGTTATACTGAGTTATCCCCCGCCCCTAAAGTCCAAACCTAGCGACTAGTATCTGTTTTCAAAATGGAATTCAGAGTTTCGTGGATGCCAAGTACTTATTACCGGGCACAGAGATGTTACCCAAAAGATGTTAATAATGTATTGAAATCAATGGAGATCATGTTGAATAAGACAGAGTGGGTCTTTATATAGGCCGCAAACTATTGGAACCGCCTTCGTACTGAGCTCTAAAATGAGACCGAACTTTTCCATTAATGACCAGAAATAAATGTATCTAAAAAAAAAAAAAAAAAAAAAAAAAAAAAAAAAAAAAAAATGCCCAGCTTGTTTCCAAATAACCGCAAATAAACTTGTCTAATGATATAAAATATCGGATGTCCAACTATCAAAAAAATATAAATTTATTCTTTTTTTTGTATCAACTGCAAGAATATAGGTAGAATCACGAGCGTTTCCGTCTGTTACGACATTCCCCATGAGTTTACTTGAGAATATCGTAACAGAAGTAAGCGCTCGCGACTCACCTATATTTTTGCAGTGGATAAAAAAAATCATTGAAATTTACTCGTATATTTTATAATAACTCAAACATCCAAAATACCATCTCTAAATTTATAAGAAAAAAAAAAAAAATCAAAATTTTACAAAGGGAATATTTATGTTCTCTTAAAATAAAATAACGGTGAAAATAATCACATTTATGTAAAAATAAAATTGAATATATATTTTTTTTTTTTAAAAAAAAAAGTTGTGTGCGATTGCGAAAAGCTAAAGCCACAAAAGGATAATAATTTTGACTGACTCTTAAGTTAGAATGGGTGACGTTGGTCGTGCACACTTACCTGTTTACATTTGAACATCCAGTCTTGGGGTACTTGATTATCACAGAGCGTTTCACCATTACATTCCGTCTCACATTTGTTTTGACAACAAATTTCTTTGATTAAATTTTGCATTTGAGTACTATTTACATTGAAATGAAAATCCTCACTGATTTTACGTCCCTCCCGAGCATCGAACAGTGAAAGAGATGTGAAATAGGGTTCCACCTGACATCACATAATAGGAACAAATTAATAAGGTCACATATACGAGCAAGACATCTTGGATGTTAGTAATTGATATGGGCCCCTGGAACCATGACAATCACTGCAATACATCATCAACATCTGTGTTATTCTAAACCATCAGCTAAGGTGGTCTCGGTCCGTGAGTATGTCACCCTATGACTTACTTTGCTTTATGGAAGTTAGTAATTCACAATTAGATCGGAGGAAATAACATCAAGAAAAAACTTTATGGGCCACGAGGGAGGCTTAATTTCAGGCATTTAGAGCAGCATCTTGAGCAGACCGACTGGTACTCCTCAGTAAATAAAACTGTGACAAGAGAGTTGAACGAAATTTGGTTTGGTGCTGGAAGTGATTGTCTCTGGTTGTATTAGTAAACTCCAAATGTAGCCGCCGCGAAGAGCAAGCCAGCTTCATTAGGTGACGGTCCTAGGCCCGTGTATATATAGAAAGTTTGGTTTTAGGAAGGGCATCCAGCCTTTAAAAAGTCTGCTTCAAACCGATGATGAAAGTTCATCAGAAAAATGCGAGGTTAACGCAGTTTCTATGCATGCTGTGAAAAGCAAGCGAGGGTTATCTTGCCAGGAAGGGTTACAGCTATAGGGAGTAGGCACCGAACTAATGTTTGTGGGGCATGATAATCACAGGAAAGCCGACTTTAAAATCACCCTTGATTTTAAAGAAAAAGAAGCTGTTAATAAACTCCAAGTTGTCCTCGGACGTAGACCCAACCATCGAGAGGTCATTTAGAGATACTTAGTTTTGTTTGCACTCACCTGAGGACATTCATTATCTTCATTTAGAGGTGCCTGGAGTCTGAATTTCACTTCATCACATTTAACAAGAACCCGCAAACCGAATTGTTCTTTGTAAGGGTCATGATGAGAGTCATTCAAATATATTGACGAGGGAGAACTTTGAGAAGAATTTTTTGAGTGCTGAAATCACAAACAAATTGAAACAGGCTTAGCATTCCACTTTGGTATTGGAAACCATCATCTAATGGAAATTAAAACATTCACTTTACTCACCTGATATGACTTCTTGTGACTTCTTCCTCTCAAAACTCAAGAATTTGACAAAATATACGAAGGGACCCTAAAATTTAAAAATGCCAAGACCCCCTCCCCTCGCCAACAAATTACAGGTCTTGATCCGCCTATGCGCAAAGTTATGTACCCGAAACTGATAAAATTGACTTATGAGAGCAAGCCACAACCAAAAAAAAAACTCTGCCAATGAACACTTGGTTTTTTTATAGTTAAAAAAAGAAAAAAAAAATGATATTTTATAATTCAAGGTACGTAGAAACCAATAATCGAATTAAAATACCCGTTTGTCTGTCGCGTCGCCCACTGTACACCTTCCGCCATTAACAGCATTTGTGCCAGTTATAATTGACCCATTTCGATGAAATTTGCTTAACGCTATCTGGTTAAAGTCCAGTTAACAGCGGATGAACGGATTTTTTGGATTTCTGGATTATACGTACCTTGAAACGTAAAATATCTAATTTCGGGGGGGGGGGTATTTTTTTTGGAACGATTTCAAAAATTTATTATTGAATATAATAAACCGAAACAAAAACTCATAACACGCTTTGATGGGTTTACTTACAGACATAAAAGGGTATATATTAAATAATCGTTTTCTATTGTCTCTCCTGGCCAAAGCTATTGATGATTCTGTCTCTCGAGCATACTTCATGAGTTGAGGGTTCACACTTTGTTCCAGACCTTTCAATGTGCCATAAATTGGTGCTGGGGACTGAGGTGGGGATATGGTTTTTCGAAAATCTAAAAATCAATAAACACAGTTTTAAAGGCGCGTCTGCACTATACCGATTGGCATCGCCCGGCTTAAACCGATCGTCAAAGACGAATTAGTGAGGACGCGTCATTCGACCTTGCCAACCTGCCAATAACCAAATAATCCAAACAACTTTGGCACCCCTGCTGGGATTATTTTAGTATTGGAAGCGGTTTTCCTATGGAAAAGGTTGTCCCCTGTCTATCCGTTTCAGAGGTAATATAAACTCCTTTTTCAGATAGACCCCAAACTGAGGAAGAAAACTACAATAGTAATAATAATAACAACAACATGTTATGTTGTTCTTATTAGAATTAACAAAATTGGTCTTTATTGAAATTCAGGACTTAGAACTAATTAATTATGTTGTTGTTGAATGCCAGAATTAGAATTATTTTAATAGACGCTCGATCTGACGCTTTATCTTCAGATCTACTGTTATGAATATGTTCAGGTTTTCTTTGACTAATGATATTGAGCACAGCTTGGAAACTAAAAACAATCTATTTCTATAATGTTTAAGTACCCTAGGAATACCATAACGATTATTCGGGGAATTCCTAACTGTAATTATTTAATAAAATCAATAGTGGCATCATTGCTTCCGATAGCCAGATGTATGATAATTCAGTTCTAAAGAAGTCGTTGTTTGCGGCTGTTTTAGTTGTCATCATACATATACTCTTGGAGGCTAAAAATTGACATGAGTCCCCATAACCATGTCAATCACTGCAATATAATTACGTCAGTAGCACAAACATATGTAATGATATTGCAGAGTTCCTGTCTGTGTTATTTTATACCATAAGCTCAGGTGTACTTGGTGCGTGAAGATGTAACACCCATGTAAATTCTCAGAATCTCATGAATAACCTATTTTCACTATGGAAGTTAGTAAGTAATGTGTAGTAAGTTGGAGTGAAAGAAATACGCCTTCGGTTAATATATTTAATAAATATACTGGGTGAATTTTACGTCCAAAACTGTTATCCCCGTTACAACAGATCATCTCACTAAGACGTCCGGTGAAGTAGACAGGTCTACTAGTTAGGGTAATGAACAATCCTTACCTCTCTCTAGAGATGACGACCTCCGTTCTTCTTGAACTTTATTTTGGTTGAGGACTAATTGCAATTTGTTGATCCAGTCTTGTAGGTCAGCCTCAGTATCTGCGGCTAAACAGTAAGACTTCTGGTTGCCTGACATGCGCAGCTCAAAACAATATCGACCTTTCTTGGAATTCTAAAGTGAAGGAAAAAAAGTGACATATGGATTCATTATTTTATTATCTGGGGAAAAAAATCCCCCCCCCCCCCCTCTCCTTCAAAATTTGATATTTTACGTTTCAAGTTACGTAGGCCAGAATTAGAATTATTTTAATAGACGCTCGACCTGACGCTTTACTGTAAGGAATTTGTTAAGATTTTCTTTTGGCTAATGATTGAATTAAATAAATCGTCTGCCGCCAACTGTACACCGCACATCGTGTTGGGCTACTTAGCGTTGAGCGATTTTGATAAAAAATTTATGTAGGTCCCATTTTTTCTAATTGTGCGCCAAAACTTGTCACCTATGTCGTCCTCACGATGGCCGGTTCTACGCACCAGGACGATCTGGAACGCTTACCATCACAGTTCCAGCCAAGGGCCATCAAAATCTTTTCGGTGAACTCATATCAAATCTGTTTCTACTATTTTAATTAATCATGCATCTATAAATGGGAAGAACGGTTGATTTCGTGAGAAAAACCGCTACTACTACTACCTATGTGAGCCACATTTATGCCTCGAAGAATAGATGAATGATGACAAATGAAAACTTTAGCAGAAAACATCTTCTTATGAGCTTCATTCTCGAATATATCTGGCTACCATCCGAAACAATGATGCTATTAATTGATCACTAATTGTTCGGGCCAAACGGTGGGATATCGAATAAATGATGGGAATGCTTCCCACTCCCCAAAATTTGAACTTGAAAGTTTTTAATTAATTACTATTTTAGTTTTTACGATTAAAGTCGGTAAGTACTGTAAAATTTTAGTTCTAATTAAAAGAAAGACTCACTCGAAGAACTTCGGTACAAAAATCCATCACAATTGTAGCTTTGGCTTCTCCTTTCTTGTCATCCTTGTGGAGCTCTAAAATGTATGTACCATCAACTTCACGCCTGAAAAGGTAAACTTTTATTAAATCGGAGAGACATGTCTGTTTCTGAGCAGAAAATGATAACGTCAATGATTAAATAGCCCTCCTCCCGCCAAGTAAAAAAACGAAAGGTACCTTATAAAGCCATGTCCGAAAATTATTCCTCTCCAATACAGAAACAGAAATATTGTCGTTTTTTCTCAATAAGTTTGGTTTCATCCTTAGTAAAAATGATATTTTTTTCAATTAAATAATGACACTTATTTTGTGTAAATTGGATATGAATTGTTTTTCAGGGCCGGAGATATGGGTGGCTCATTAAATGAAAGAAAGCAGAACTTTTTGGTGATCGCTGGGCTCTGAAAATTGTTATTTTTAAGAAAGGCATATCTTTACAACAATAAACGTCAGAATTTTTATTTCGAATAAAATGAAGAGGAAGACAGGAAAAAAGTTACGAGAAAAACAAGGTTGTGAAAGCACCCGGAACACTATGGAGACGCAACTGGGACGGAGTTTACAATTTAAATTCTTTGGCATTTCTACGAGAAATGATCGAAGTGACTTCCGTTTGAAGTGGTACCCGTAGCTCTGTAGCTTGGAGGGAAAGAATCTTTGGACATGTCTCTATAGAGAGAAATCATCTTATTTTAGTTTCAAGAATATGTAGTTAACAGATTCACATCAAAGTATGTTACAACCTGTATTATAGTTCACAGATTACATTGCCGATTTCAAAGGTTCATGTTTGAAATATGGTTGTCATTACCTCAAGTAACAATATCGTCTCTTAAAGGATTTGTGTCCAATGTTGACAAACATCCTATCACTTCCACCATCAGGACCTTTTAGGAGAAACCCTTGTTTTGTGATCCCTGAACCTTTGGTTAAAGGATCCTGAAATAAAAATACAAAAAATCAATTCAAAAATTTGATAAATACAAATTTTCATTAAAAAACTTTTATTTTTATTAAACTTTTTGCATGTAGTTCAAGCTGATATTCTCCATTTACGTATGAAATACTACATCAAAATAGGGACACCACGACTTCGGCAACAGGCGTTTACAATTTCAAGCAATTTAGTGATGACTTGCCGACTCGTTCACAGGTGGCATCATCAAATTCTGTGAGTTTATCCCGAATTTCTTGCTAAAATTTTGCAATCGCTAAAGGATTATTCTGATATACCCGTGCTTTGATATGACATCAAAGAAAGAAGTCTGTGGTTCCAACAGAATGGCGCTACCTGCCACACACTCTGACCTAAATGAAAATAATTCAAGACCACATTCTCTCTCGGAACGGTGACCAAATGGTGGCCTCCCAAATCACGTAACCTAATACCACTGCGCGAAAACATTGAGCACATATTAAGCGAAAAATAAACGACCTCACCATAATCTGGTATTCAGAAAAAAAAATCTTAAATGACTCCAGGTTGACTTTAAATAGAAATTTCCGTTTTACCTATAGGTAAGGTTTATTGGGGAGGCATGGCCATAGAAACGTTTCACGAACTCTTTCGTAAGGTGGAAAGCCTCCATTTTTAACAAAAAAAAATTGGTCAATTGATGAATTTTGCGGATTGTGCATTTTGCAGATTCCAGATCACGAAGTGGTGGTTTGTTTCGCACATTGAACGATTTCTGATATTGAGCCTAACATGGATAATAATGGAAGAAGGAAAAAAAACTACATTTCTCATACCTAATAAGAATCTTACCTCTCTTTCACTTTTGGTTGTCTTTGTAAAATTCCAATTTGAAAAGGCATTTGAAAGAAAACGAAATAAATGAGGTGAAAGCAAACACTTTAAGAGGCCATTCATTGTTCATACCAAGTACTCTCGTAAAACAATATCAAAGATAGCCTAACTTTTTTTAAATATTATCATAGACCTTTGTGAAATAATTATCACAGATCGCCTAGCTTTCATAAAAATTTATCAAGGATCGCCTAACATTCGAATTTTTTTATCAAAGATCGCCCAAATTTTGTGTATGTTATAGTAGCTGGTAGCTGTTTCAACTGTGCTTTAAGTTCTTACATGTTTCCCAGGAGGCCTCAGAGGTATGGTCATTCTGGGTAGTCAGTATTATCTAAATTTTATTTTGACAGATCCGATATCGAAATGAAAATGGTTTTACATTTTTTAAGTCCTAATAATTTACCTGAGCTGATAGACCATGTTTTGGGGAGGGGGATATTCCCATCAATTTTTCGCTATCTGCTGCCGTTTTGGCTGTGATATTTGACCAAACAACCCATACCACATAGGTACATACAGATGTCTGATATATATATTTAGATTCTACTGAATTTGAGATATCCGCAAATCCACATAGTACCCAACGTGGAACATCCGGTTACACTTTTGCGGACACGCGTGGGTGATATTTACCTCATCCTTCTGATCCACGTCTGTGTCAACTTCATACACTTCATCCTTCAGTTCATCCGCTTTGGAAACCCTAAAACAGAAAATTAAATATAATAATAGGAAACGATTCACTCTGCAATATTATCGGAGGGATCGCGAATAAAGATCTCGACATCTTACAGTCATCACAAGAACCAACAAATGGGTTCAAGGCGACTTTGTATGAGAGGTGAAAGATTAAATTAATTTTTACAAGTCATGAGTGTCATAACAGAAACAATAACAAATATAAGGGAGTGCTTAGCATCCTAAGAGTTAGTCATTGTTTGTGTTATGAAAAGTCATACCTTGTAAAATGATCGTAGGGCTTGTGGTTTGGGGTTCTTTGAGTCAAATCCAGCCTTATGAAAGATGATGGAATGCGGAACGCTCAAGTAGGGTTGCAGAATAACTTGTAACTAGCTTATAATCTCGTGACACCTCTCTCTACATTGACTACCTCTCGTAATTTGTAAACATTCATTTTAATCTTTCACCGTTCATACGAAATCTGTTTTGATGGTTCTTGCGATGAATGTTGAATATTAAGTCGGCCTCTTAATATTATTGGACCAAGTTCCCCAAAACCTCCCTCATTCCGGTCGATTCAAAGACAAAAGAGAAATCGTTAATTTAAATTATAGTCCGGAGGCATAGGGAATCCTGTGAGTAGTTTGATGATACAAGTGTGAAAGGGATGTCTATCATCTGTTCCTATTGATTTCTAGAAAATGAAAATCCACGGTGACATCCTCAAATTTTGTCGAGAAACCCATAATTTAAGATGGCCGTGTTGTACGTCATCCTGCCATGCCTTGCTGACATGAACACTGGTCAATGTATGTTATTGTTAGGTTACGTTCATACGTCTATGTCTGGATGGTATTGAAGTGGATACTTCTGACACATAATCATAAAATTTCACCAAACCTGAACACCAGGTTTGTTGGGTAGAACGTGCTGGTAGTAGTATTGGGTTAGGTTATTGGGTATTTGCAATGGGATATTGAATGATTGCATAGGACATCAATGTAGAGGAATCCGTTTTTTAGACATAATTTGCCTACTTTCAAACACTTCGCCTACTTTTAGAAACAATTCGCCTAGTTTTAGACACTCTCCGAAGTCATATCTTGGAAATTTCAAATGGCCGCCATTTTGAAACCAAACACGCTAGATGTGTAATTTTGCAAAGTACTTCTAATTCTATTGTCTTTTTGAAAATGTATCACAAGATGGGGGTTCGTATTTAAAAAACAAGGCTCCTTTTTTATATTTGGGATATAATACTATGCAAAATTTCAAAACTCCACATAAAGCCGTTTAAAAGATATTCAGGTGATCTCGGACTTTTGGGACACCCTGTATAAATTTGTCAGAATTAGCCACTTCAATGCCATCCAGACATGTTCGAATAAACGTAATCTAACAATTTCATAAATTGACCAGTGTTCATGTCAGCGGTACATAGCGAGATGGCGTCCAACACGGCCATCTTGGATTGTGGATCTCTCTGCAAAATTTGAGTGTCACCATGTGGATTTTCTGGAGATCAATACGAAGGGACAGACACCCCTCCCACACTTGTATCATCAAACTGGACACGGAATAGGATATTGTTCACCATGCCCCCGGACTATTACCTCACCAAGTAATATCAGATCCTCATTTTGAAGAGTTAGTGATAGATGTTGTTTCAGCAATGTTCCTCTTAAAATCAACGATTCTGCCAATTTTGGATTAAGATTTTGACAAAAGGTGGAAATAGTTTGACAAGAGGTTGCCAAAAAATTTTAATAGCCCCTGGCTGGAACTGTGATGGTATGCGTTCCAAGATGTCCTCGAGCGTAGAACCGGGCATCTTGAGGACGGTTATTTCGAATGGGAGAGATTGTTGATGATAATAATGTTACCATCAATGCAGCCAAAGTACACAAAAAATGGCGCGCGTTTTAATTTTTTCTAGGTTTATGAAACCCCATCCCTATACCTACCATTTCTAAATGCTTGGGTTACCCTGGTACGTAAAACCAACCATCTGAGAACAGCTCGGTCACACATAGTGGGCGGAACCAGCTAGTTATTTTGTTGTTGTAGAAACAGCAATTACAAGCCAAAGAAGACAATGAGGATGATTGTCGTGGGACGATGTGAGTCTTCTTTTGCTTTGCATTGCTGTACCTATTGATGGGCTTTGTCCAAACTTTGTCCGAAAAATTTACTCTAAATTCGCGACAAAAAGTATTTTGGAATGTTACGTTTTCCACGTTGTTTTATGGTGCCGATTCAAGGAAACTGAGGGAAGCTAAAAAACCTGGAATCCTTCTGGATGTTGTTTTACCGCAAAATGCAGCGAATTTTATGGACTGAAAAGGTCACCAATTTGAACGTATTAAAAAGAATGAATTAGAATACTGAACTGATTGACACCATTAAGAAGAAAAAACTGAAATGGCTAGAAGGAAAGATTCAGGGAAAGAGGAGTAGAGAAAGGAGGAGATTGTAATGGATGGCAAATATGAGAGACTGAGGGGAAGAGGAGTAGATTGTAGTGGATGGCAAATAGAAGAGATTGAGGGGATTAGGTGTAGAGAAAGGAGTAGATTGTAATGGATGGCAAATAGAAGAGATTGAGGGAAAGGGGAGTAGAGAAAGGAGTAGATTGTAATGGATGGCAAATAGAAGAGATTGAGGGGAAGAGAAGTAGAGAAAGGTGTAGATTGTAATTTGTAATGGATGGCAAATAGAAGAGATTGAGGAGAAGAGGAGTAGAGGAGTAGAGAAAAGAGTAGATTGTAATTTGTAATGGATGGCAAATAGAAGAGATTGAGGGGAAGAGGAGTAGATTGTAATTTGTAATGGATGGCAAATAGAAGAGATTGAGGGAAAGAGGAGTAGAGAAAGGAGTAGATTGTAATTTGTAATGGATGGCAAATAGAAGAGATTGAGAGGAAGAGGAGTAGATTGTAATTTGTAATGGATGGCAACTAGAAGAGATTGAGGGAAAGAGGAGTAGAGGAAGGAGTAGATTGTAATTTGTAATGGATGGCAAATAGAAGAGATTGAGGGGAGAGGAGTAGATTGTAATTTGTAATGGATGGCAACTAGAAGAGATTGAGGGAAAGAGGAGTAGAGGAAGGAGTAGATTGTAATTTGTAATGGATGGCAAATAGAAGAGATTGAGGGGAAGAGGAGTAGAGAAAGGAGTTGATTGTAATGTGTAATGAATGGCAAATAGAAGAGATTGAGGGAAAGAGGGGTAGAGAAAGGATTGTAAATTTGTAATGGATGAATTTGTAATGGATGGCAAATAGAAGAGATTGAGGAAAAGGGGAGTAGATTGTAATGGATGGGAAATAGAAGAGATTGAGGGGAAGAGGAGTAGAGAAAGGGGTAGATTGTAATGGATGGTAAATAGAAAAGATGGGTTTGAGTGTTCCAACTTCCATCCATTTGTTATTCCAAGTAGTCAAGGATAAAGAGAAGCTTGTTATGATAGTTTCCAACCTTCGATTAGTGAGGAATATTAAGAAGTCCAAACATTTTTGAATGCTTGGGTTACCCTGGTACGTAGAACCAACCATCTGAAGACAACTAGTAATTTTGACTCACTTGGGCAGATCCAGGTAAGATCCTGAGTATGCACTATATTTATAATGGATGAGACACCAGTTGCATGCGTAAGTCTTAATGCATTGTCGAGAGAATAGACTGCAATCTTTCAAGTTGATATGTTGAATAACACTGTGAGGGGTAACGGTTCGGTATCGGCGAGGTAGAACCACTTGCTGGAAATCAAAGTGTCATCAAAATAGTTAGGTAGATTCGTAAAGAACCAATATATATTATTTTACTGTTTAAAAAAATTGGCCCCAAAATTTTAGTACGGAAGTTTTTATCTTGAATTGTTCTGGAGAAAAAGTGAGTGACCGGTAGGTCTGAGACACCCTGTATATGAGACTGACGGTGTAGAACAAATAGACGCAAACTGAGACTTGCATACTAGATAATAATTTTTGTTTGAATATTCAAATTCATTTCATATCTAATTTGAAAAAGTCTCAAGACGAAAATTAAAAATATTTAAATTAATCCTTCAAACAAAAAACCTTATGAGACTTGCATACGAAATTTCATGGATTATAACTTTTGAATGGTAGCCATTTTTTTTGGTTTATTATTTTGAAACCGGGTACCGCGTGTGTAGGGTTACCAGACGTTCGGCTATAGGAAATGTTCTGTTTTTTCTAAGTAGCAGAAACATGCTTTTTAAAAGTGTCAAATCACCTGTGTAAAAATAACGTGCGCAGGTATGAAGATAGTGTGGGTTGAGGTGATTTTCAGAGTACAGAGCTCTGAAAAGTTTGGACAGTAGTTGTAAGTTTATGACAACAATTTACAAAACACGTCCTGCTTTTTCATGCAAAATGTCCTGCTTTTGAAAATTTTCATTTGATAACCCTACCAGCGTGCAATGCCAGTGTGATACCCACTAGACCATCAGGACTGCTTTTCTCAGATATTGGACAGAGACTATTTTCTTTCCTTCAGAACCAATTCCTTGACCACATCACGTGACTTGCGTTTTCCTCTGTACGAAGGAGTGAAGTTATTTTCCAGTGCCCGTCAACCGCTATAGACGCTCGAAGTCAATCCATAACTGGAGAATGTTTCAATTTCAAAAACTTACCGAAATGTCGTCCGGAGGGTAAAGTAAAAGTTCTCGTTGAGGATCATTTTGTAAGAAAGTTTTATTTTTGATGACATAAGATTCATAGTCTATTGGTTCTATGAGGGTGGCTTTACTCTGCAAACAAAACAAAAAGTATGAATTACGAGTATATACAGGGTGAGTCATTTATTTTAAATTCATATGGTTCATTTTAGTCTAGTCTAGTCGAGTCGAAGGATGGAAGTCAAAGTCTAGTCGAGTCGAAGGATGGAAGTTAACTTTCATCCTTCGACTATTTATAATTATTTATGAAGAAACTAGTTTTGAATCATTCGATTCAAAACTAGTTTCTTCATAAATATAATTATAGTAAATATAATTAACTACCAACCCCTCAAAATTATAAATAGTTTTTTTGATGTTTTGTTTTAATTTATTTAAAAAGTTAATATATTTGGGAGTCTCAGTATGTTTCAAAACTTTTGGCTGCAAAAGAATAATTCCGCTGATAGTTTTGCCGCTTTTTAGCGGTTTTCATTCATCCTGTTTAAAAAGATAATCTAAGACCCCAGAGAGACTTGAAATTTGGTTGTGGGAGAATATAATTATGACCCATAACTTTAGGGTGGGGGGTATTTTTTTAGCCAGTAAAATTATAAACCCATGTGTCACATTGGCAGAGTTGTTTTTAATGAAATATACAATGATCGCAGATATAAGTGTGCTTTACCATCACCACCCTGTCTATCTATCAATCAATAAACATGACATGGTTACAAGCTCTAATCAATAGCTAAGTAATTATTTTCTCTACTCATATGGTGGCAATACAAATAGAACACTGATGACGAAACTTTCGTACGTGACCAACATTCCAAGCAACTTCCTTGATGTCAAGGGAACAAGATGAAATCGAAAACTTTCGTTACGCTTGGACAGAGCTTTGAAATGAAACGATTTATGATGATAGATAAGCAGAAATCAGAATCAGAAATAAATAAGTAGAAATCACAATCAGAAATAAATTAAGTGGAAATCACACTCAGAAATAAATCAGTAGAAATCACAATCAGAAATAAATAAGTGGAAATCACATTCAGAAATATATAAATCAGAAATACGGTAGCAGATAGCAAAAAAATTATGGGAATCGAACCCCCAATCATGGTCTACGACCCCAGGAAAATTTTAGAACAAAAATATGTCGAGTTACGGGCAAATTTCTAATTTATTTACCAAAATTACGACAACATATAAAATCAAAGAAGAAAGTTTTAGGGGTGGCCGTTTAGTCCTTATTTTAGAGTATTTTCTGCAAAGATATGGCCACTGGCCAGCCATTCCAGACTTACGAATTCGAAACTAGGAGCGGGCAAAATAACTAAAAAGTCAAAAAGGCCATGCCTCTAAGGCCCCTGGCGGAACATTTAAAGGTTGCAATATACAGGTTTCACACAAACCCGATACTCCCTACCCCGTCCGACACTTAGTGTTTCGGGGCACAATTAAGTCACCATTTGGTGTCTTATTGTGCCCCATAACTAGAGTATTGGGGATAATTAGATCCCAAATGGGACCTTCATAACAAATTTCATCAAAATCGGCCAATGCTTGCTGGCAAAAAGTGACTTTCACGACCGACGAACGGAATTCTTTTTATCAAATTTTGAGGAGGGGGTACTTTTTTTAGCCACTAAAATAATAAACACATGTGTCACATTGGCAGTAATTTTATGTACATAATTGTCGCATCCCTGAGCCTATAAATATACAGCACGTCTCAGAAGTCCTAGTGGAGGCCGCCCTGTAACTTTTGAACGGCTTGGAATATTTTAATTTTATAAACCTAATTCCAAATTTTGGAATGAGTTCGAACCCCGGAAGTGACATTTTTTGACAAAAATTGTCCATTTCTCAAGAATATTAAAAGGAATGATACAAATATTTTTCATTTAAATGATAGTTCAAACAAAATAAGAACTGACTTAGCTTACTTATTCAAAAGAATAATCAGGGGTAGAGTTATAGGGGTGTTTTAAATATTCATTTTCGTCTGTGCCGTGGGATGACAAAGTCAAATCTTGTTTTCTCCTGTAGGTTAGAAATAGGCCGTTTGAATACGACCATTTTGTCTGAACTAAGGTGGTGCTTTAGGAAAAACAGTGATAAGTAACCTTAATAAGGAGACATTTTAGCTAAAAATAAAAACATTAACCTTTTCATTTCTCCCACAACCAAGCTCACATTTTGATCTCTAGAAGAAAAAAAAGAGATTTGACTTTGTCATTCTACGACACTGGTGAAAATGAGAATGTCTATTTTGATTAATTTAGTACGAGTAGTTAGGAAATCTTTTTTGGAACACAATTAGTAAACTTTTACATGAAAACTTAAAACGGGAGGCGCGTTATACAGGGTGTAACGAAATTAAACTTTAGATCCCTATAGCTCTCACCCTTGCTTATTTTTTGGAAAAAAAAATGAAAAGAGTGTAAGTCCTTATTTTCTTTGGACAAGCATTTAATTAAAAAATATTTGGGCCATTCCATTTAAATTTCTCGTAAAATGGATACTTTATGTCAAAAAAGTCCAAGCCGTTGAAAAGTTACAGGGCCTCCACTAGGACTTCTGAGACATACTGTAGATGTGATGTGCACAATGATGTAACTCGATGAGGGATTTAATTTTTATCGCACAATTTGTGATGATTCCAAAATTTTGGCACACTTTTTTGTATATATTTGTGCCCCTATCTCACATGGTGGTTACAAAAGTTCGCGACCCGACCAACAAAGGGTTAATATGTTGTAGTCTCATGATAATACGAGGTAAAATTATTAAATTATCCAAATATTTTGATTGTTTTAATGTTAGATTAGAAATGGTATCTAGGATGATTGTAGTCATAATGAAATATTAATTTGAAAAAATAATAATATTTTTGTAGTTGCATAATTTTTTCAAATTTATATTTTTAAATTAATGAGACGTCTCCGTGGCAGAGTGCGCATCACACTCGGCTTGCACCACGGAGGTTCCGGGTTCGATTCCCGGACGGCTCGAAAATTTGAAAAAGGTTTTTTCGATTTTTCTACTTGATCTGGTTGTGTTTGGGGGTAACTCAGCATCCTGAGGACAATTGAGTAGCTATGGTAATAGCGCCAAGTGGTAGCATTATAAGGAAATTGTTATGTAATTTTCCGTACCTCATATTTTCAAATGGTAAATACTTACGAAATTATGATTTTTTCATTGACGAAGTTATGCTTTCTTCAAAAACGCCCTATTCCTCTGTCGCACCCTGTATAAACAGTTCGAATTGTTAGACGCTGGACATTCATACTTAGGACTTACTAGCTGTTTCGCCCGTGCTTCGCTACGATTCTTATATTGCTATTTTTGTTTTTCAAGGACAATAGAATTTGGGGTGGGGGTGGGCAG
>CM022877.1:22649736-22662885 GCA_012654025.1 Pachypsylla venusta
TTCAATATCAATACTTGTACTTCGGAACACCCTTGTATCAAATTTCAGCTTTCTCGCTCATCCCGAAGTGGTACTTCTCAATTCCGATTTTTTGGTGGTGGTGAAAACCGTCCATAAATCGGATAGAAACCGGAAATTTTCAAATTTAATATTTTTTATGGGGTCCTTATATATTATTTGGGGGGGGGGTCTATTCTCGGTCATTTTTCGTTATCTCCTTTAGTTTGCCCAGAAAAAAAATTGCAAAAAGACCCGCTAAATAGCGTCATTTTTCATTTTTGGCGGTAACTTGCTCCCACTTGAACTTTAAATTTTTTTCTTTTCTTACGCACCTACATACTAAAAGGAACCTGCGTGCCAAGTTTCAAGTCTCTACGTTTAGCCATCGTGGAGCTACGTTGATTATCAGTACGTCAGTATACCAACTGGGCTTTGCGTTTTATAAGTATAGATTAAATAAAAAAAAAAAACACCTACCAAAAACACTACGTTTTTGGTAAGGTTTACAAAGAAACTAGTAACCATTCAATTTAAAAACCTTAGTTTTCACGCTTTTCATTTTACAAATTTTACACGAATAGCTAAATTACATATTAATAAAAAATAATCTACGAGTATACTTATAAAACACAAAGCACTGTTGGTATAATGACTCACTGATAATCAACGGAGCTCCAGAATGACCTAGAACATATCGATAGGAGATAACGAAAAATTACTGAGAATAAATCGCCCCCATAACAGTGTATAAGGACCCCATAAAAAATATAAAATTTTAAATTTTCCGGTTTCTGCCCAATTTATGGTCGGTTTTCACCACCGAAAAATCGGAAATGAGAAGTACCACTTCGGGATGAGCGAGAGAGCTGAAATTTAATACGAAGGTGTTCCGCAGTACAGAGTAATATACTTGGGAAAAATATTGAATTTTCTAAATAGTAGCCGTGCTCACCCTGGGCGTCGGTTCCACCAAAAATCCATAATTGAGAAGTACCACATTGGCATGAGAAAGAAAGCCGAAATTTAATACAAAGGTTTTCTGCAATACGAAAAATAATATCTTTGAGTAAAATATTGAATTTTCTAAATGGTAGCCATGCTCCTACCCCCTGGAGTAGGTTCCACCAAAAATTCATAATTGAGAAGTAGGTACCACGTCGGGATGAGCGAGAAAGCTACAAACTTAATACGAAGGCGTTCTGTAGTAAAAAAAAGTAATATCTTTGAGTAAAATATTGAATTTTCTAAATGGTAGCCGTGCTCCTACCCTTTGGGGTAGGTTCCACCAAAAATCCATAAGTGAGAAGTACCTCATCGGGATGAGCGAGAAAGCTAAAATTTAGTACAAAAAGTAATATCTTTAAATATTGAATTTTCTAAATGGTAGCCGCGCTCCTACCCTTTGGGGTAGGTTCCAACAAAAATCCATAAGTGAGAAGTACCACATCGGGATGAGCGAGAAAGCTACAAATTTAATACGAAGGTGTTTTGTAGTACAAAAATTAATATCTTTGAGTAAAATATTAAATTTTCTAAATGGTAGCCGTGCTCTTACCCTTTGGGGTAGGTTCCACCAAAAATCCATAAGTGAGAAGTACCACAACGGAATGAGCGAGAAAGCTAAAATTTAATGCGAAGGTGTTCTGCAGTACAAAAAGTAATATCTTTGAGTAATATTGAATTTTATAAATAGGAGCCGTGTTCACTCTGGGGGTCGGTTTCCACGGATTTCTGAAAATTTTAGCCTTTTTAAATCTTACAATACATAGGATAGACACAAACCCATGCTCCCCACGCCCCAATAACCTTTGTCCTTAGCTATATTAGAGTAATATAGACGTGCATTTAATTAGTTCAGTTCAAATGTTGCATTCTTATTCACATTTTCTTATTCACAGTCAACTAACTACCTCGTTTGTAATCATACATTTGAGATCTGTACTCAAAATAGAGTCGAGTTTTTCAAAGGTGATATTGTGGGCTTTTTAAAAACTTTTGCAACTACATATAATTCCGGGTCTAATCTTAAAAATACTTGCAATATCTTTGACTTTTCAAAAATATAGAAAAAAGGTTATTAAAATTACCCGCGGTCCCAAAGTGATAAAAATTTGAAAACCAGGTAATTCTGCGTTTTTCCAAAATGGAAAAAGTTCTCAAGATATTGTATTCGACTTCTTCTTTTATGAGACAGCCTTTAGTTATACATACACCGTACACTCGTACAAATAAAAAAAATAATAAACCAATAAACATTAAAATTGGATGAAACACAAAGTTGGAACAAAATGTTACTTCAATAACAATAATATTGCAGAATTATTTACCCCGTAAACTGTGGACCTCACTTCTATGAATTTACATACCAAATTTTATCAAAATCGGATGAGCCTTCGAGAGTTATTGTGGTACAAAAAGGCAAACAATAGAGAAATTTTGTCGTGTTAAAACTAGACCTCATTTGGTTTGGTCAGGAATACATGATGCCCCTCAACTCCTTAAAAATAATCAACAGTCTACTTAAGTACTGTTGAAAGCTCAACAAGTTAAATTACTAATTTTAGCTTTTAATTTAAAATTTAAATTTTAGTTTTTAGCTATTAATTTTAATTAATTAAATATTAACTCTGAATCAATGTTGTAAATTTTATATTTTTTAACAGTTATTTAACATTAATTTTGTTATTCAATTTTATCATACGACCACTATCTTCTCACAAAAAAATAGATCTTTAGACCTTTCAATAAGACCACTCACTCACTCTCTGTGGACTCAAAGAACCATAAATCAACAGCGATACAATATTACGAGAAGATCATACGAGAGAACTACTATTATGAGATAATACTCTGCGAGTCTATTACCTCCTATAATTCAATATGTAACATCTCACATTTGCGATCGGATCGAAGCAATTACCCTGGGGGGTTTTTAATATAGTAAACCAGGATCTGCTTGACGAGTGAAAGTTTACAATACAGAGACCTCTCAAATATTTGGGAAGGACCATTCTTGGTTTATCCTAGTCTATTACATTCAATTTCGAATCAACTAGGACAAAAAATACATCCCCTTGAATATTTGATACTTTACTTTTCGAATCAACCACAACCAGATTACGAATACATCAACTCTTCCACCTGAACTATTGGGCTATGGCAGAGGTTCCCAAACTGGGGGGACGCCCCCTTCGGGGGCGTGAAATAAAGCCAAGGGGGGCGCCAGACCAGTTGAATTATTATTATTTAGTTAAAATATATGTATACAAAGCGTTTATTAAATTTCATATTAAACTCGTCAGGTTACAAAGCATCATACCTCAACGTATGCTGAATTGGGCTAAAATGTTTTTTGTTTAAATTTTTTTAAAAGAATGTAATTTTTGATTTTTGAAATTTATAATAATGTTTTATCCAAAATAAAGGTTTATTTATTTATTTATCTATTTATTTTATATGTATATATTCTTTTTACAAAGGTAATTTTATTGAACATTATGTTTAGAAAATTTGAATGAGATAGCATTCATCAAAACCCATACGCATTCATAATTTAGAATGTACACGGAAGGGGGGCGTGAGAGGCTTTCATTTCAAAAAAAGGGGACGCTGTGCCAAAAACCCCTGGGGTATGGGCTTTATTAATAGTAAGTACTAATCTAAATATATAAATCAGAAACCTATGTGGTAGGTGTTGTCTGTTCCAATACCACAACCCAAACGCAAGAAGATGTCGAAAAATCAATGGGAAGAAAAATAATCTAGTTAAAATAATCAAAAAAAAATCGGGATAGGAACAAATTTTAAATTCACTGGCCCAATTCAGTAACTCACGGTCATTATTGAAAATAATAAACCAAAATTGTTAGAATAACGTATTAAATCAAAACGACAAAGTTTTAGGTGGCCCCCTTCAATCTATAATTTAGGACAGAGTTTGCAAAATTATGACCAAACATACCAGAGTTACGAGTTGATATCTCTTACAATTTGTTTTTAGTAATTGTACCGCTTTAAAGCGTAATTTTGGCAATAACTCGCTTTCAATTTAACTTTCGATTTTTTCTTTCGTTATTTCGCTCCTAGATACGAAGAGTCAGCTGTGCTCCAAATTATAGGTTTCTAGATTTAAACATCGTTGAGTTGTTGCGTTGATTATATTTAAGCGAAAAAAATTGTGGCTTCCCAAATTTGACAATAAATTGAAAATGTGTCCATAACTCGAAAACTGACATTTTTTAGGTCTGATAATTTCCATGGGGACCTAGACCATGATTTGGTGGGGATCCATTCCCATAAATGATTCGCTATCTGCTACCTACCATATACACAAAGATTTATATACATGTACAGAATAATATTATCACAGGCCTAGAATAGGTAGAAAACGTCAAAATACCCCAATGAGTTTATAAATTGCGAACATTGTATCCCAAAAAGTCACTTACTACTACAAAGTAAAATACTGATTTATATACCTATTTAGATGAATGTGTCAGAAACTTTTGTTGAAACCTGTATACATAAGGTCTCGTCAAATAGAAAGTAAAAAGATTTTGTGAAGAGATTTGCATGAAAGGTTAAAACTTACACACTTGTTGGTCAGTTCTGCCGATGTTACACGAATCAAAATATCATTTCAAAAAAAATTATGTAATTCTTTTTTTAAAGTCGTATAGCAACATAAGCAAAAATTTGTTTGTGGTATGCTGATACTGACATACAGTATGTCCCATGACCTCTGATTGATCCTAGGGATAGAAAAGGGACCATTCGATTGGTGATATTAGAATCCAGAACCAACGAAAGTGGTATTTTTTGGACAAAGGTATGGGTTTCTCGAGAATTTAAATGGAATCGTACCATATATAGGAGCCGTTTCTACTCCAGGGTAGGTACGAACAAAACTCCAAAATTGAGAAAGCAAACTTCGGGATAAGCTAGAAAGCTGAAATTTGAAACAAAGATGTTCTGCAATATGAAAATAATATCCTCGGGTAAAATATTGATTTTCTAAATAAATAGGAGCCGTTTCTACTCTAGGGTAGGTACGAACAAAACTCCAAAATTGAGAAAGCACACTTCGGGATAAGCTAAAATGCTGAAATTTGGAACAAAGATGTTTCGCAGTTAAAAAAAAAAAAAAAAAAANAAAAAAAAAAAAAAAAAAAAAAAATATCCTTGGGTAAAATATTGATTTTTTAAATAAATACGAGCCGTTTCCACCCTAGTGTAGATACGAACAAAATTCAAAATCGATAAGTACACTCCGGGATAAGTTTGAAAGCTGAAATTCGAAACAAAGATTCCGCAGTATCTACAAAAATAATATCCTTGATTAAAATATTGATTTTCTAAATAAATAGGAGCCATTTTCATAGTCTGGTAAGTAGGTACCATCAAAAATTTAAAATTGAGAAGTACACTTCGGGATATTAAGCTTGAAAGCTGAAATTACTGAACTTCTAAATTGAGAACTACCTACCATTTCGGGATCAGCGAGAAAAGTGAAATTCGGTACAAAGGTAATAGGCAGTACAAAAATATTATGTATCCTTGGATGCATAGGGGTAGGAACCACAAAAAATAGAGAAGTACCACTTCGGGTTGAGCGTTGAAGTTGATATTCGTCATAAAATGTACCGTAATATCTATTTTTTTAAATTTAAATGGTATCAAATACCCACTACTAGAGAAAAACGGATTCAAATAGGATCGGTTTTCTCCTAATAGTAGTGGGCACCACCAACAATCCTAAATTGTTAGAAAGGTGTTCCGCAGCACAAAAATAATATCCCCGAGTAACATACTGGAAATTCTAAATTGAAGTCGATTTCATCCTAAATACCACCAGTAATCCAAAATTGAGAAGTTTTAATTTCGAAAGCGTTGCATTTCGCAGCCGTAGCGAAGCACTGGCATACATCTAGTTACCATTTCAAAAAGAATTGAAATCACCTAAAAAAACACTTCGCAGTAAAAAGTTCCCGCCAAGTCATTAGTCACAAAAATAACTGAAAGCAAAACAGTGCCCACCTCAATTGCAAATTTTTCCTCCTTGTTAAACCTTTCTTTTTTATATTAATTTCACTACTTTTAAAAATCTCACAAACCCCACCTTTAGGCCTTTTATTCGCAACTTTTCACACTTTGGAAACTAACTTTCACACCTTTGGCGGTGTGCCTACTTAATGAGTTAGAGTTGTTAAGAAGGAACACCGCAAAAGGTGTGAAAGTGAGTTTCCAAAATGTGAAGAGTTGAGAATAAAAGGCGTAAAAAAGAGGATTACGAGATTTATGATATTTCTAAAATAGGCGGTCAATGTTTTGATTTCAGTGTTTTTTGTGAAATGACGGGAATTTTCTAATTTATTCACCAAAATCGGTCACGGTCCGATATTTTCAATTTTGTCCCGACAACATATCAACTCAAAGCGAGCAAATTTTAGGTGGCCGTTTAGTCCTTATTTTAGGACATTTGCTGCAAAGGTATGGCCAGCAATTCCAGAGATAGCAATTCGAAACCGGGAACGGGCAAAATAAGATTTAGAAAATACTAAAAGGTCAAAATGACCGTGCCTCTGAGGCCTTGGCGAAACGTTTAAATCTTGTTTTTTTAAAGGTTGCAATATACTGGGTGGGCACCAAACCATACTCCTCCCAAATTCCATTGTCCTTGAAAAACAAATAGCAATATAAGAATCGTAAAAAAGCACGGGTGAAACAGCTGGTAACTTATAAAGTTATAAGCACCGGGCAGGACTTCTGGAATATACTGTATACTTACAGCTATGCTTAGGAGTACGATGTGTGCTACATAATTTAATTTCAGTGGTTTAGTGGCAGGTGTATGCAGGTATATGGACTAATAAGTAGCTGAGTTTGTAATAGTATATGGTCGGATTTCTCTCATCCATCCTGTGGTCAAATCTTTGGATTTTCAACCACTGCTTTTGTCCTATTCTATTTGCAAAAAGTAACCACAGGACTGGTGGTATACTTGAAGAGTAATCTGACTATCAATCAAACCGCGGGGTTTGCGAATGAGAGAGAAATCCCACCTTAGTATTTAAGACATCATCATTCTTCAATGGAATCTTGTTATTGAGGATTGATATGGAACTGTGATGATATGCGTTCTAGGTCGTTCTGGTGCGCCGAACCGGCCATAGTGGAGCAAATATTATTTCCCATAAGATAAAACAACTTTGACAAACTTGACATTCTGTATACATTGTATTAAAAGAATAGCTTAAAACATGCTATCAGTTGTGATTTATTGCTATCATAGCAATTATTGTTATTTGAACATAAAATAATATCTAAAATATTTTAAAGAAAAAATGGATATTGAATTGAACATGAACGCAGGTCATTTGAGAAAACTAAATTGTCGGAGAAGTGAGTACAGCGTGAGATTAATCACGAAAATGAAAAACTCAAATGACAACTAATTGTCATTTGAGCTCAAAGATGCAAAAACAAATCAACATTCCAAGCTCGAGTTCGTTGGTTCTCAATGGTAACGCCAGAGAGAATGTGGAGTTTTTTTAGAAAAATGTGGGAGGAGTATTTGGTCGCTAACCAGATAAAGATAGAAAACGAGAAATCAAAAATTGCTCTCCAGTTCAACGTGATTGAAGTTGATGCATCAAAGATGGTTTTCAAATTGGTCGATCTTGAAGACAAGAAGTGACATTCGAGAAAATTAAAACAAAAACTCAGTCCTGAGATCAAGTGAGATACGAGACTGGGTGTTTAGACATATAACTAGCAGTCCGCACTATCAACACAATGAAAAAGTGGAAGCCGCAGTGAAAATCATAACAAATTTTTTTAAAAATACAATACCAGAGGCAACTAGTGACATCAAAAATAATAGAAATAAAACTGCGTCCCACGACAATAACCGTCTCATTTTTCAAAAACAGCCTTACAGGAAAACCGAGTTATGGGGAATGGCAAAATGGTAAGGTTGGACACAAAACAGATGACTTTGAACATGAAGATTCAGACACAAACTAGATGGGGATCAAGTGGGCTAGCAGAAATTCATCCGTAAAGCCATTCACATGAAACTCCGGAAGAACAGACCCCTGATGTGATCAAAAGACAAAAAAGGAATCCCAAAATGCCTAAAAAATATAAGTACTATTTTGTCTATAAATTAGAACTTTTGTGAAAGGCGTCTTTGGGGAGAGGATATTCTAATATGTAACGAACTATATTGCTTGGTTACCAAATAAAAGTTGGTGATTTTGGTGAAAAATATTTCATTAATTAATCTTAATATAAAAATTAATTCTGATAAAATAAATAAATTAATATTTTGTATTTATTGAACCAAACAATAGCTTAAAACATTACTGAATGATTTGAATGACCTTTGACTGAAGCTGTGATGGATGGTATGTGTTCCAGGTCGCCCTGGCCATAGTGAGGACGTCAATATTTTGTTACAAAAAATGTCAATACGTTTACGAGAAAACCCCTGTGGATTATCAAAAGAACAGTGCACAAAAATGAATCTTCAGTACAATATAACATTACAATCTATAACTGGCCCTCAAGATCTTTGGTTCTTTGCACCGGGGCTACCCGTGCCCTCAGGCACGGCCAAAGATCATCAACACCGTTCCGACGACAACTCTCTGTTTTTCTTCCGTTGGAGCTGCTCCAGATACTTCTTCAAGAGAGCTGATGTATAAATCCTTGCTGAACCCTGAATTATCTGATCGGTCCTCTATGTATGCTGGCTGCTAATGATGTAAATTATTTATTCAACTGTTCATCAAACCCAACCAATCTAGAGCCGCCAGCATTATGGACGGATCCTGCTGGAGTGGCTGCCTTCCTTGGCCTGGAGGCACAGTGAGAGTCGTTGAGAGCGTTAATAACATAATAACCACCCACAACACATCCTCGTAAGAAATCTAAAACTCGCCGGGAATCGAACTCGGTGCCATTCTAGCGAATAATTTATTTAAAGTGGTTTGCAATTAATTAGAGCACAGCCGTAAATCTATATTAAAACCGAAATAATTATTCCAACTTAATTTACTTCATTCTGATCAATTCCTAATGTGCCGGTAGGTTACACAATAATATTGCATATAACTTTAATTCAGTTCTCGTTAGTAATATGTGGGCATGACGGGAAGATTTAATTTACTTGAGTAGCTTGACCATCGTCTTCTCTACTTTTACCAATTAGTTTTAAAAAAAGTGAATTCTCAGATTGGGGCATATTGTTTTCTGCTTAACTATCTAAACCGAAATATCAGTATCTCGGCGTTCTAGTGCTAAGGGTACTTATTAAAAATAACAGATATTTTTTAAAACATAATTTACCTGGGTAGAACTTTCCCGTACAACTTGAGAGACAGTTTCTCGTACTTGAGCAGCCATACCTGGCTTTCCCAGACTTTTACTAAATTTCCTCTCAGCCATTAGAAGTCAATTTCGATTTGGCTTTATTAGAATAACAAAAACATTTTAGAAAACAAAAAACACTCAAATTGTAAAGATAGTCTTTACACTTTGTTTAATAGAAAAAACACCATTACGATTAGGATACAAATAATTCACAGAAATTATCAAATTGATAAATTTGATTTTCAAATTTTTTTTCAAGCCATTGCATATAACATTGCTGCCATGTTTACACGGGGACGGGGCAACAACTGGATGCGACACAAGGCCCGAATGGAACAATAGTTTTTTCCGAATAGTGCAAGAGTTTTAGGCCCGATCCTACCACAGCGTGTTTCATTCTAACACTCTGTCAACACTCAAATCACCGTCCTACCAAACTTTAGTTCCTTTTTCCACCACCTTTTTTGTGGGTTTTAGCGCTAGTGTTTTAACCCTCCGTTCAAGAGCGGGTTTTGTTCAAACACACTCTCCTATTGGTTGATTTTTTTGTTTATTTTTTAAAATCACAATCTAATCGAACATTTCAATTTTCATATTATAATTTAATTTTAATTTCATGTGAAAAAGAGGAAAATATTTACAATGAAAGTCTTACAAGAACTCGGATCACTGTAGAACGCTGTTTTGGGGTTTTCAAGAGAAGGTTTCCACTCCTCTCAACAAGAATACGTATTTCCCTACCCACCATAGAGAAGGCCGATGCTTACATTATTGCATGTGAAATCTTGCATAATATAGCATGTATCAACCAAGAAGGAAATATCCCTGTTGATTCTGAAGTCCAAGCTGTTGATTTTGAAGAAGTGGATGAAATCAATGCACCTGGACCTTCAGGAATAATCCAGACAGCTGCTCAAAGGGAAAGATTAGAGTCAGAAGGCATCTGATTGATGAATATTTTGCTCGCCTTCTGTAGGCAGTATGTTTACAATTATTTCTTTTTCTCTTCAGAAATACAGCAATAAAATTATTTGTGCAAATAATGCAGTTTTTTCTTATGTGTATCTTCTATATTTAATAATAAAACTCAATGTAACGATAAATATATGTGTGTATGTATCGCTAATTGTTTAGCCAAAACGGTAAGAGATATCTAAAAATTGATGAGAATGGACCCCCCCGAAACCATAGGCCTAAACTCCAGATAAAACATCAGAATTAAAAAACGTCGAACCGTTTTCGAGTTACGACCGAATTTAGCCGGCCATGGTCCGATATCTTAGGTAAATATGTATTTTAGGGTACCTTTTCAAAAATGGTCGGAAAAAGAGAGGCATGGCCGTAAAAACGTTTCCTAACCTTTCTAATTGGGTTAAGGGAAACGTTTCCCAAACTCTAAAAAAAATTAGAGGTTAGGAAACGTTTTTACGGCTATGCCCCTCTTTTTTTTCGACCATTTTTTAAAAGTTACCCTAAAATACATATTTACCGATATCTTAAATTTTGTCGCGACAACATATCAACTCAAAGCGAGAAAGTTTTAGGTGGCCTAAAAGGCATAAAAATTAAGGCTTAAAAAGACTTAATTTGGAACATAGTTTGCAAAAAACGGTCCAACCGTTTTCGGGTTATGGCCGTTTCCCGATTTTTGTAAGGGGAATCATAGAATACTATTAGCTTCCGATTTTTGAAAGGGAAATCATAGAATACTATTAGCACGGGAACGGCCATGCCTCTAAGGTGCCAAGCTATAGGCCGTAGAGAAGCAGGGCGAAACAGCTAGTATTGTACAAAAATATAATGTGGGTTGGGCTGTGTTTCATTTCTGAAGGAATTTGTTGACCTTGGTTTGAAATAAGGCTTTTTCCACCGCAAACTGCCTTATTCTGTGCAATACGAGAATTAAATTTTCAAATTTGTCAAAGCTTTTTTTTTTTTAATTTTGCTTAACGTCTCTTTAACATCTGTTGGTCATTCAAGACGGGGGTTTTACCCTCCATTCGCTGGAAACTTGCAAACCAGCTACCCACATTGACCTCACCCAGCCTGGGTTGGGCCGGAAAAAAGAACCAACGATACGCGGTGTATCCAAGTACTGACCACGCCCGACGTTGCTTAACTTCATGTCAATGTTTATATGAGTAAAGCGAGCAAAATTCCTAAAAACAGTGTTGCCAGACTATATTTTAATCCCGATTGCGTGTCGAAAAACACGCGATCGTGATAGGGAGTGCTGACCCTCGAGTTTCTTGGTAGGACGCAAAAATTTCTAACACTGTGATAACATGCTCCAAACACAAACACGAGTGTTTCCTAACACGGCTTTTGGTAGGACCGGGCCTTAGGGATAAACTTCGGGGTTTTACCAAAAAAAAAAAAAAACTTTATCATCGAGGCATGACCGATCAAAACGTTTCCTAACCTCTCTGGTTTGGAGGACGTTCATCTTAACGCTTATATTGATAAAATAAACAAACTTGTTCCTTGTTCTTCTGATGAAGTCGCTTGTCTCTAAAAACTCTTGCATCATTCGGAAAAACTATTGCATTCGGTCCTTGTGCCGAATCCGCAACAACCAAACAAAATTGAGTTTTCACGCAATAATTTTCATTTTACCGGGAATTTATGTTTATCCTTGTTTAGCACAATAATATTCAGGTCGCAAAAGCTTCGTAGAAATATCTTTGACTATCTCTTTTACTGTGAACGTTAGTGAACTCCACTTTTGAAAGCCCGGTATATGTGTATGTTTATTTGTTACGCGATACAAGCCACAATTTTCATCCGATTCTGAGAAATTCGGTATACATGTTTGGGACATGAAGAAAATTTACTTTATAGTTTTCGGGGGGTTCAATATTGGGTTTTTTAAAAATGATTTTTATCTTTTTAGCGGTTTGTTGTAGAAACGTAAATTTTGATATGTTATGGTTGGTGTTAAGGGCTTTTCGATTTGGAAAAAATTGGGGCCCTGCCCCTCCTCCCCCGGGGGGGGCAATATTTTGTTTTTCGAAAAAACCTGATCATCTTGATCCACTAGTTGTGAACGTTAGTGAACTAAACTTTTGACCCCGGTATACATCCCGAAATGCACTTGCATATGTGTATGTACGTTTGTTTATTACGCGATACAATCCACAATTTTCATCCGATTTTGAGAAATTCGGTATACATGTATAGCACATGAAGGAAACTTGCTGTATAGTTTGGGGGCCCTGGCACTCCCGGGGGGGCACAATATTGTGTTTTTTGAAAATTATTTTTATCTTTTTAGCGGTTTGTGGTAGAAACGTAAAATTTTGATATGTTATGGCTGGTGTTAAGGGATTTACAAAATTGGTTAAAAAAATTCAAAGAGTTGCCAAACACATTTTCCCTTCAACTCCAACTCGAAAACGGTCCGACATTTTTAATTTCTGATAACTTAGCTTTGGAGCCCAGCTTTTGCTCCGATATTTCATGTTAGGGGACCAGACAGATACTATTTTTTTTTTCTGAGCAACTAACCTAACTTAAAATATGATTAATTGAAAGTAGAAGGTTAATTTTCACGATTAAGAAATACGAAAAAACTCACTTTTAAATGTTTAATTCACAATTTTATTGCTTGAAAATAGACGAAAGTTTGGAGAAAGTACAAGAGTTTTTAGGGAGCGACTTTATGAGAAGAACAAGTTTAATCGAGGCATGGCCGATCAAAACGTTTCCTAACCTCTCTGGGGGGGGGGGGGGCGATTATATTAACGCTTATATTAATAAAATAATAAATAAAAA
>CM022877.1:22664884-22693325 GCA_012654025.1 Pachypsylla venusta
CCCCCCCCCCCAACGTAAAATATCAAAGTTTGATATTTTACGTTGCAAGGTACGTAGAATCCAAAAACCAATAAAAAAATCCGTTTGTCGGCCCTTTTATACAAACAGTCGGCCGTGAAGGGCAATTTTATCACTTGGCGTTGAGCGATTTTGATGGAATTTGCAGCTTCCATTTGGGGTTAAATGCGCGCCATAACTTTCCATAAACTATAAATTTAGTATGGAACCATACGTATATGCGACTGACAGTGACCAAAATAGATTGTGGTCGTAATTAGATTCCAAATGAACATGCATAAAGTTTCATCAAAATCGGTTAAGGCTAAGTGCCAAAAGAGCTTATCATGGCGGAATTTAATTTATTCAATTTTTGAACAAACAATTTAATTTATTCAATTTTTGGATTTTACGTACCTTGAAACGTAAAATAGAAAATTTTGAGGTTTTTTTCCGTTAGGATTCCAAAGGTTCAATATAGAAAAAAAACATAAAATGAAAACTATGTGTAAAAGACTAAAAAGTTAAAATGAACAAAAGTTTGAATTTTAACAAAAGGAATTGACATAGTGTTTCCTTTTTAATTTATTCCAAAATGTTGTTCACAAATAATAAAAACTCATTCATTCAATTGAATGCAACTTCTTGATATGCAGATATTGCATTGGAAAATAAAACAGAAAAATAAATAATTAGAGTAAAGGAATTTACACAGAAAATGTGACATCGGACGTTAGGTGGGCCAAGGTCCATAATCCATAAAAATTTAATAAGACAGTAAAAATACTGTATCTTCATTTCATTATAAAAAGTATGAAGATGATGGCTGACTAGTTTCAAACTCTCCTAAGTACATCATCAGAGCTAGGTTTATTGAAGACCTAGCACTGGGTAGGTCTCATATTATGCTACTCTGAGGAGTCCGGACTAGATATTGATAATTTCGGCCCTTTCCATGTCCTCTAATAGTGGTAAATATCTCAAATTCATGAGGAGGAAATTTCGTGGGTTGCCTTGGTTTGAACTCACGCACTACTGCTTACCAGTCAGTGCATCTTGCCACTACACCACTAACCAAGTTCTGATGTTGTACTCAGGACAGTATGAAAATAGTAATCTCTTAATTTATAATTTTATAGTCAAGTTAAGATATAGTATTTTATTTGCTCATTATGGTTTTACATAGTATTCCAATTCAAAAAATTATCAGTTAAAATTTGTTTTGAAGAAGAATAAAAAAAATGAATACCCCATAACAGGCGGAGCCGAATTGCAGTATGTATTAGAAAAAGATGTACTTTTTATATACCGAAACATTTGAAGTCAATCAATAATCAAAAAATTATCGTTCTCGAATTTGATGGTAGCCGGTTGTTTGAGACCGCAGCTATAAAGAGGTTGTTGTTAATTGCTAAAGTTTTAAATTATCATCATACATCTAATCTTGGAGGATAATAATTGATATGGGCCCCTAGAACAATGCCAAACACTGAAATATAATTACATCAGTAACAAATGAAATACTACAGAGTGCTTTCCGTATTGTTTTCGATTATCAGCACATATGAACACGGCCCGTGAGGATGTCACCCTCAAATAATATCTCACAACCTCAAGTATGACCTCTGTTCAACTATGGAAGTTAGTCATAATTGAATTGGAAGAATTACGCCATTTGAAGTCAGACGAGAAAAAATCAATCACTTTTCAGGCTTTCCCCCCATTTTACTTAAAAAAAATGTATGACATATTTGAAACACCACCATCAAAAACTACAAGTACACGTCGTGTACTTGTTTACTCGTTCTACGCACAAGGACGACCTAGAACGCAAATCATCACAGTTCCAGCCATGGGGCATCAAATCTTTTTCGGTAAACTCAGATCAACCTATTTCTACCATGTTTTAAAACATGAGTCTAGAAATAGGGGGACAGTTAATTTTAGAGGAACACCGCTACACACAAACAAGTATACAAGCCAGTAATACATATATTTTGCCTGTAATAAAGGACTTATATAAGTTCTATGGAATAGACCCCTAGAGTCTTGTATTCTATATAAGTAACAAATTAAAAAATCATGGCTTGAATCACACTTGAAATATCTGTGTCTAGGATATGAAAACATACGGAGGCGGTTACAAAAAAGGTGTAGAAGGAAAATAAAAAATAAAAAGTTATATGTAGAAGGAAAATTAAAAAAAACGTGTCTTTATTTCTCAACATAATTTCCCTTTGACATGCCCGTAAAAAATAATTTAGCATCTTTACTGTCAAATATTCTAAAACAGTTTCAGTGTGGACTATTTCGACTAAAGCATTTCAGTTTTGTCACTGAATACCAGGACTGGACTGTAAAAGGCTGAGATAACTCAGTGAAGGGACCAAATACATCATAAAAATGTACTCGAAACCTAAACAAAGACGACCTTTCAAAAATAAAATAATCAAAATAATTGAATAATTTTATTTCATATTTACCCTTAATTGAACTTTTGGAACCACCTTTGTACATAGACTATCAGCCTTTTTGTTGTTTCTCATTTTTTTTAGAAAACAGACAATAAACACAATATATAATTAGACAAATTAATATAAATAATAATAAGTGAATAACACACCAAAATAAAAACGAAAAAAAAAAAAAAAAANAAAAAAAAAAAAAAAACAATTACAAAATAAATTAATAAAATTATCTAGGAAAAATATGTTTTAAATGGGGCCGGAATCGTTATGTTAGATTCCTAATTTTATATCCTCATATGGTCAGTTCTACGTACCAGGGCAACCCAAGCATTCAAAAATGTTTGGCCAAAGACCATCAATACAATACAGCAATGCAAACCAAAGGAAAACCCTCATTCTCATTGTGATGAAAGAAAATGTTACCAATATATTGATTTTAGTATTCTTTGGAGTCTAATTGCTGCTACAACAGCATTGTCAAATTTAATCTAATTTTCACCAAATAATAAAATCGGAGTAAAATTGGCAATCTAACATAAAGACTCCGTAACCGTTTAAATTAAACCAATATTAACACCTCGCACCCACGTGTGGTGGACGGAAAAACACATGACGGACGGATGTGTTCCCACTTGAAGAAGAAAAAAACCTTCTTAATTCATCAGTTTTCTTGCAAAATGTCAAAGCGTGCTTAAAGAGACAACCGTGCAATGGGAACATATTCTTTAATTACACTTGCCACTGGATCAAGATGCTATGTTAAAACAATGAAAAATAAACTCTCTGTGCTAATGGGTACCATTTTAAATTTGTGTTCCCATAATGAACGTTCTTCTGAAAAAAAAAAAAACCGTCACGTTGAATTGTGACTAGCGTCTTGTCTTTGGAAATCGTTGATGATGCAGTGGTACTTATAATTATATGGAAATGTTCCCATTACACGTTTAAGGAGACAGATGAATTCAGAACTATTTTCTAAGAGGGAACACAACCGGTTGTCGCGAATGTTTTTGTCGTGGACGACAAAAAAATCCGTCACGACAAAAATCGTGATGTGAGAAAGCGGTGTAATGCACAGATTGGATATGAAAATGACGTATCCACAGTAAAAATAGAAAATAAACGGAACAAAAATTAGTTGGATATGAAAATGTCGCATCCCAAATAAATAAATGGTACGGAAAACCGTACACTAAACTTTATCTTCCTTTATTCTAGGAATTTGGCAGCCTCCGGCTGTCGCAAGTATTTGATGAAAGTATTATATCAATTATTAGCGGCAGACTTCGGGCGATGTCACAGTTCTCCAGTGAAAACATTTTTAGAATTAGATTTGGCAGCCTTCGGCTGTTGTCGCAGATCTCTAGAATATACATACATTATTTCAATCAGATTTGGAAGTCTGCGGCTGTTGTCGCAGCTTTATAATAAAACAATATTTGAATTAGTATTGGCAGTCTTCGGATGTTTTCGCAGGTCTCTGGTGCAAATAGTAAATAATTTAATCCCTCTCTTGTGAAAAAACATTTGAATTAGCTTCGGCAGACTTCGGGTGTTGTCGCAGCTCTATTATAAAAAAAATATTTGAATTACTTTTTGTAACCTTCAGCTGTTGTCGCAGCTCCCTAGAGCAAAATATTATTTGAATTAGGATTTTGCAACCTTCGGCTGTTGTCACAGGTCTCTGGTAAAAATATTTTAAGGGCCCCCAGGTGAAGATAGCTTCATGAGACCCTAAATTTGTCGATAATATGTTTCAGAGAGTTTTATTTTAAAATTTCATCAAGCTTGAAGTGATAGTGGCACTTTTAGATAAGTGGCCCGAATTTGAGGTTTGGTGCCCTAAAGGGCCCCTAGATGAAGATAGCCCCATGTGACTCAAAATTGGTCGATATGTTATAAAGAGTGTCTGTTTTAAATTTCATCAAAATTGGAATGAAATTGCCAGTTTTAGAGAGGTTGCCCCAATGTCAGTCCCAAAATTTCACCGAAATCGGGATTGCCGTTTAGGTTCTAGACTTTCTAGAGTGTCACCCCAAAATGAGCTCTTTTCACCCGTAATGGACCCCAGAAGGTGCTATCTCCAATGCTAAGCTTTGGCTCGAATTATGGTCTCAAGAGATATTGTTACCAAACTTCATCAAAATAGGACTAATAATAAAGTCTGTAAATGCACCAACACGATTTGCGGACGGACAGACACACATTTTTTCTAGACCCGTTTTTTGGTATCTAGTCATCATAATTCAGAAAGCAAAAAAAAAACATCAAAAATTTTCACCAGTCTATACTTTATTTACCTATACTTCGTATATGGCAAGATAAAGTAAAAAAATAAACGGAACAAAAATTAGTCTTATTTTCTTAGAATATGGATGTTTGAAAACCAGCAGGTCGTAAACAAAAATTAGTCTTATTTTCTTAGAATATGGATGTTTGAAAACCAGCAGGTCGTAGCCTTTCAAAGCAACGTAGCAAGATGACCATACTCTTGAAATTAAAGCGTATGTCATAGTATAGGTTGGTGGTGAAGTGGTAAGACGATCTGACTGGTAAACAATAAGGCGTGGGTTCCAATTCAGCCAACCCATGGAATTTTATCCTCATGAATTTGGGATATTTACCACTATGAGAGGACGTGGAAGGCGTCAACAGCTAGTCCGGCGTCCTCAGAGTAGCAGAACATGCTAGCCATCCCTTCTACCGTGATGGATACGGGATGTAATTATACTTCTGTCAGAGTGGTCCACAATGAATGAATACTAAATACGCGTGTCGAATGTACAGGGTTTCCCAAAAATATGTAATTCTTTTAAACACGTAACATGGAACTGGAATTGCACCCCCTTCGCTCAACAGAGCTGACCAAAAAGATTAAGTTAGCACTTCCTATTAATAGAATTGACAATGAATAATAAAAAAAATTAGTCGCATAGAAAAAAATTGCGTTTTTAACCCTCAAGAACCCCATAACACTCCACTCCTGGACATGGAAGGATAATGAACTCTTTTTCAAAAGGACGCAAAAGTTTAATAATGGGAATCATTTTTTAACCCATTCCAATCGCACTTACCGTTTGCAAAATTTTGATGTGACCAAAATCTGGAACTTCACCTCCCTGTTGCGCAGATGGGATGCATTTCCGGACCCATCTTTATCAAGCAAAGTGGCCTGCACGCGGTCAAAAAATTATATTTTTTAAGACACCCTGTACATTTCCTAACAAGACATAATCAATATTCTACACTTCTCTAGAACAGATTACATGTTTTTTTAGTACACTGTGTACATTTCCTAACAAGACATAATCAATATTATACACTTCTCTAGTCTTAAGCTTAATATATATTATACAATGTCAACCGCTTTATTAATGAAATATTTTAATTAAGAAATGAAAAAAAACATTTCTCAAAAATCACAGTTTTTTTTTAAAAAAAGAAAGATTTTTTGGTACTACAGCATTAAAAAAAATTCTAATTTTATCAATAATTGCAAAAATGAAGTTATAAATGGCATTGATATAGACTTAGGGGGTCCATTGGACATATAAATTGAAGAGAGAAAAAAAACAAACAATATTTGTGTTTACTTAGGTAATGTGTATTTAACAGCCTCAGTAGCTCAGTTGTTTGAGGCGGTGGATTCGTAACCGGGAGACTGTTGGTTCGAACCTAACTCCATTCTTGCTTCTTTGAAGTACTGGTCACAATAGATCTAAATAGAAGTCGCAGTGATAATCAATCTCAATAGAGACCTGCAACCAGTCACAATAATAGATGTAATTAATTTTCAAATTAAGAACATCTGTCGTTACCGTCATCCTTCAGCACGAAACCCTCATGCTTAATCAATTGAGATTATTGGGTTGGTTTAAAGGAAAAAGGTAATTGTTACTAAATACCAATTTAAATTATTTTTACAGTCACGTTGAAACAACTACTCCCCACATAAATCGGCTAAAAAAGCTATATTTTATTTTTAGTTCAGAAAGAATTTACACTATAGTAACTACAAATAAACGTATTATTTGTAGTTAATACATAAATTTCCTTCAACAGAAAATTTTCGACTTTATACCTGTTATTTCGGTGTGCACTCAGGTTCGTGAGGACGATTGAGTAGCTACTTTAATGTGAGTAGCGACCAGTGATAGCATTACCAGAGTACAAAGATTAGAAGATTGAAGAGATTATTAGTACAGGAGGCTCTTAGTAATGCTGTGATACCCACAAAAAAGGCCATTGGGTCTAACCACAAAGAAATTCTACATTTACATTAATTTACATAATTTTTTTGAGTTTATGAAAAAAATGGGTGATTATTTAAATAAGGTTTAAAAAAATCAAAAAGTGAACAAACTCAAAATCAGATAGTATTTGTTTTAAAATTATGTAACGTCTCCGTGGCAGAGTGCGCATCACACTCGGCTTACACCAAGGAAATTTCGGGTTCAATTCATGGACGAGTCGAAAATTTGATAAAGGTTTCTTCAAATTTCCTACTTGGTCTGGTTTATTTGGGGATAACTCAGGCTCCTGAGGAAAATTGAGTAGTTATGGTAATAGCGAAAAAGGTAGCATTTTAAGGACATGGATAAAGTGTAGCTCAGGTTTAGTGACATTGGAGAGATTGTAGAGAATATCCACAGATTTTGTATCATAATGACACAAAAAATATACATCTACTTTAAAAAAAAAAACATTGAGAAATGAAGTCAATTATCTGAATATGTAACGTGCAATTTTAAAAATTTGGGAAGTATATATTTCACTGAACACGAAAGTGTTAAAATATGAGTACGCTTATGAACCACAAGTCTATACCAAAACCAGATAATAAAATAATAAAGTTCAAAATGAAAATCGAATTAAACCTATTAAAATAAAAACCTAAAATAAGGAACAATAATTATTATTATGTTTTTGTTGAAAGAAAAATAAGTAACCAATAATTGGATTGGTCTTTCCAAGTGAGAAGATAACAATAATTGACGGGGGCCAAAACTATGGGCATAGGGTGTTCACTTTCTAACTGCCCCAAAAGAATTAACATTCCTTTTCTCAGTAGTTAATACGAAGAGAGTGATAGTGTTTTTAAAGAAAATTATTTTCAAGAAATCCAAAAACCTAACTCTCAGCGCTCTATCGAAAAACGTTTCCAGCTTGGGACCAATACTATGTTTTACGAAAACACCTGCACACCATGGGCTTCCACCAGCACAAAATTTTATATGGACTCTGTGGGGAGCATGAGGAAACTGCTTCCTACGTCATTTTTTATTGCAACTCCCTACTTGCGTGGATACTAGGCATGAGGCTACTACATCCCAGGCTTGATATCCACGACAAATACTTAACAAAAGGCTGATAAAACCTATTTAGATCTTTGGCTACTTTCCAAACACAAAAAACCCCGGTGCAGACCTTTGTGGCACTGAAGAGGTATTAAGCTCACAAATATATCCCTATAGAAATTGCACTTAGGGAATCCTTTCAACCGATTCCAATAAGCGAGTTGATGTGGAAGCGTGAATCAAGCAATTATTTTTGTGTTAGTAGGTCTTCACTTGAAAACGAAAGTTTTGGCGGAGAGTCAAAATGTGTTTTTGTTCCTTTTAGTAGTTTAATTGGTGAATGAACCTAATGTTCGTACAAAACATCGAATATTTTTTCATAATTAATTTTGATTTGCGCATCCACACTCGCTTCCTCAATAGAGATCAGTAATTTTTTTTTTGAGGCCTCACCCAGCCTACTGCTTATATCTTACATAATTAAGAAGAACAAATTCAGCGCGGATCGCTCAAGTCCAAAGAACTCAGTCACCCTTAAAAGAGATTGATCATATCAAGTAATTTGACTAATTGCGGGTTAGTTCTATCCCTTACAAGATAAAAACTGTACCTCAGATGTTTGCAGTAAACGATAACAACAAAAAAGAGCTTAAAATTTATGATGACAGAGGTTAAAATTCAAAATGGCGGACGGTTCCGCAACTTTCCCGCCTCGGAAATTTTCACACTATTGATGAGAGAGGTCTAATCCAACATTTTTACATATACTATACACATATCTCAAAGACGGTCAGAGATACAACAAAAATGTATGGAACTAATCTTGTAGGAAATTTAATTTTCGTGCATTAATGTCCTAAAAATGTTCGATAAAGTTAACTGTTTTCAAGATATTTGGAAAAAAATGCATAAAAATTAAGATGACCGAAGATAAAGTCAAAATGGCTTCTGCAACTTGTCTAATCTAACATTTTCAGCAAAATTTAGAACTAAATATATCATTATACGCTTTTTCTTTTTCTAAAATTCCTGGACTACACATGATTGAGAACAAGTAACGTTGTTGAAGAAATGACCCTGCACAGAAAAATAGGAAATTGGTTTTCTGTCAAATATGCTGAAATTTTGAAGAGAGGTTCAAAATTTTCTTAGGGTTTAGATCAAAAGTGTCAATGGTTCGAAGGTTGCGAATATAGGTGAAAGTTTGAAAATCAACTCCCATTGGTCCTATAGAAATAGTTAAA
This sequence comes from Pachypsylla venusta, assembly GCA_012654025.1. Taxonomy (NCBI): domain Eukaryota; kingdom Metazoa; phylum Arthropoda; class Insecta; order Hemiptera; family Aphalaridae; genus Pachypsylla; species Pachypsylla venusta. The sequence continues at coordinate 22,673,891 of CM022877.1, forward strand.
AGTGTAGCAGGTCATGAACCCGAAAAACTTCAATTTTCTACTTGGTCACTTGTATTTGGGGGTATATTAAGTCTCCTGAGGACGATTGAGTAAATATAGTTGTAGCGGCAAGTCCTGGAAACTGTTGATTTGAATACAAGAAAGAATATAAAGTTTAGTATTAACATGAAGAATTACATTGCGGCAAGCAAGCATATTAGCCAAAAAATATACATTTATAAAGAGGTGATATGGACGCGTAGAAAAGTATAACGACGAACGAATTGTATTTGTGTTAACGAGAGACACGTTGCCTCAATGATAGAATTAATTAAATAAGAAAATTCCGTCATTACTGAAAGATCCAACTGGCACGAAATCTCCATTTTTAATCAACTGAGCTAATTGAATCGGTGGATGCAGGAGAAAGTTTGCACCCCTCAAAGGAGATTATGTTAAAAATGAATGTGGAAAAAATGTGAATATCTTACATTTTGATTCCCATCATGGGTAGTTACTTATTGATCAGCCCCTCTCGTAAATAAGAACAATTTCAGTAAATACAAAATTTTGGGCTATGAAAAATTTTCATGTTGCATTTTTTACAGATTTTTTTTTTAAAAAAAAAACTAATTGTGTGTGACGTGACGTGGTGGCTAATCTGAGTCTTCCTCGATGTCCTCGTCAGATACGTCTTCTAATTTTACAATCACTTCTTCAAAGTCCTCGGGCTCATCATGTGTAACTCCTGAAAGTAAAACAGTCAATCAATAGTGAACATTTAACCTATCGACTCCAATTATACAGTATGTCCCAGAAGTCCTAGCAGAGGCCATATAACTTTTGAATGGCTTGGAATTTTTGAATTCTCATTAATGGCCATTCGATTGGGCATAGGAAAATCCAGGTTCGAAATGGCATTTTTTAAACAGAAGTTTCGGTTTCTGAAGAATTTTAAATGGAATGATACCAATCGAGCGTGTCGGTAGATACGCGTACGTCAAGAGTAAGCAAAGCTACCGACTATATTAACATGAACCAGAGTTTATAGGTAAGGAGACCCACTTTTTTCTGCCAATTCCGCATGACTTCTTAAAATTTTTATTTATTATTCTCAACAAGGCATGGTACAATGGTAAATACAATGATTCTACCTTTTTGTTAAACATATTTCCCAGGCACGCCCAAATGCATAAAAAATTCATATTTTTTTCTCAACAAATCTGTAGTCAAGCCTACAGCCAATTCCAATTGTCCCAGAAAGGCGGTTGAGTGCCATTGGAATTATTAGAAATGGCACGAAGTAAAGGCCATACCTTTGCCATAATCAAAACTCTAGCATATATTACAAATAAGATAATGCATACTACATTACTACAACCTTAACCGCATGAGATAGCAAAAAAAAAAGGAGAGTGAACCCCCCTTAAAATTGCATTCTTTATACAGCAATATCATCAAAACTAAAAAATGTCAAACCGTTTTCGAGTTAGAGTCAATTGATTAGCGAAACTTTAATACGAGCAGTCTCTTCTTAAAATTAAGCTCACCAAAAGAAATAACTCACCTAATTTTCGTTTTTTAGCTTTCAGTCGTTTTTCAGCTTGTAAAATATCTTCCTTGGTTTTTTCTTTACGAAATTCATAGACTAGGGGGTAAATGTGTTCAATCGCGTGCTGTACATCGGCCACACTTGGTGCTGTAAGAATAATATACAGAAATGAGTTGAAGACGATCGTTTCAATACGTTGCACATAACAGTTACACTTCGTCCTGATTTTTGACACTGGATCATCTAACGATTATTTTGTCGTTACGAATTCCGAAGGCAAGAAGCTATGTCAAAATTCAACGTGACGATTTTTTTCGTTCATAATGGGAACACAATTTAAATGTATGTGCTACACGTCCCAATACGGTAATCCGACCTTAAAAAACATTTGCCATGATCATTCTAAAAAATAAAAAAATAGGTGGAAATCAGGTAAAATCTTGAAATTATTTTTATTAGTGAGAAGGTAAACGCAGACAGCTGCATACTTACTTATCTTATCGAATAGCACATATGTTCACATATGTGCAGGGAAAAACAAATACACTGGTTCTTATGGGAGTGTGCTAATTGCTCGCTCTGCAGACTCCCATACGAACATGTGTGTTTATTTTTTCCTTTCTTATAAAAGAAAATGTCAGGGTTCAGTTCAGACCGTTTGAAGTCAATCCCCACCCAAAAAATTTACTCTATAAAAAAAAAAAAAAAAAGTGTGATATGCTCTAAGTAAGCGGCTGTATGAGGTGAGCACCCCTATGCATCTATCTATAAATAATAAAACAAGTTAATGTAACGAAAGATGCGTGTATACCGTATATATTACATATATGACTAATTGTTTAGCTTTTGAAGTGGTAACAGATATCGAAATTGATGGGAAGAGACCCATCATTTTTTTAGTTACGGCCGATTTTCTGATTTTTGCAAGGAAAATCATAGAATATATTTCCAAGGGGACGGGACGGCTATGCCTCTTATGCTCCAAAGCGAAGCAAGCACAGCCTTCTAGTACGCAAATGTCGTTAATTTGAAAAAGAAAACGCTTAAGATTGCTTATTTATATTTTAATTTTCACCTTTATTGTTCCTTTCTTTTATATTCTTTATTTTGTAAATAACTTTCATGTAAAAGAATAAAAATCTAGTTGTGAATTTATTGATAATAATAAAAATGTCGTTCACTACCCTTCTCTCAGTGCTTCTTATACTGAGGACTAACATCCAAAACCAGTGACAAGAATGAAGGGATGTATCTCTTTGTTATTATATCAAATCTTTTGCTCACTGCAGCATTATAGAATTTTCCCAATATCTATCATTAACCAATTACTTTCATTTTTTCAAATTGAGCCCCGAATCAAGTGTGTTCTTATTGTCGCCTACCCTTATCTTCATAACCTGCCCTGCTCAACTGTCCTCACACAGTGAGTGCACAAAAGAACAGACGTAAAGTATTCAAATACAAAATATATTTTTTTTTAACATTTTGCATACATTGGAAATTCTGACTTCAACGGACATCAACCGAAGTTGACGTGGGTGCTGTGTATACAAGTAGTTTGGCCACTAGTACTACGGAACCCAATGTGTGACCAGAACCAATAGAGGAAAAAGACTGGAACTTCAAGCAGTTACATGTGGACAGCCACTAGGGAAGTGATTAAGACAATGTGCACATAAAAGCACGACCTAATTATATCTACCCATGATCAGATTACAGTATATATACTAAGTACGATTTTTTGTGTGTCGTTATCGTGGAACGATAACGATGTTGATGTGCACCCACAATCAGCTGATATGCCGATAGCAAAAAAATAGACTCTTGAGTGGGGAGTAAGGTTAATGATTGAGGTATTTTCTACCACCTAATCCTTAAAGCTCCATTTTTGTATGGTCAAATGATGAAACTCCCTCAGCTTGGAACTGAAACCAAGCCCTTCGGTTTACCAGACGAGCGCTTAACCACTATGCTATAGAAAATAAAGCACAACATACCTGTGACTGTAATGCCACCTGTAGAAAATATTTTGAGCGTAGCTTTAGGATTTTTAATTCTATACGTAACACCCGGATGTAGTTCGGGTTCATATTCGGCTTCTCTAAATTTTTCTGAAAAGGCTAAAATTTTTATTGCAAAAGGCATGGAACATGTACCGAGCACATTGACGACACGAAAATTTGTAAATCGGGTTCGAAATCCAAGTTTTTGTAAGCACCTGGAATGAAAAGAATAAAGTATAAAATTAGTCAACAATGACAATCGGATGATGTCGGGGTTCGTCTGACCGAATGCGAATCTGTGTTTAACTGGAGTAGGGTTGAAGAAATATCGATAGTCGATTTCAGAAAAATCGATAGTTTTTCGGAATCCACGATTACCCTTTTTGTGACGACAAAAAAATAGATTTATTTATTATTAAACTGTTTGCAGGTCTCTATTAAAACTGTTACTATTACTGCGACCTTTATTTAGATCTATATTGACCAGCGAACTTTCGAACCAACAGCTTTCTGGTTATAAATCCACCGCCCCAACCAACTGAGCTACTGAGATGATCCAGTGGCATGTGTAATTAAATGGAGATATTGTCATTGCACATTTGTCAATCGTCACGACAAAAAAAATCGGCAACTAAAAAGACTGATGAATTATGTACGTTTTTCTCCAAGTGGGAACACAACCGACCGTCACGATCTGTCTGTCGCGGACGACAGAAAATCGTAAAGTGGAATGGTGTGAAATTTTCGATGACGGCGAAAACACGTTTTGCGCTCCAATCCCGAGTTACTCGGGTCCGTGTGTGTGTGTGTCTTTATGAACAATATGTATCATGAACGGTAGGATTTGACGTGTTCTATGTATACATAATAATTACAACAATAATTGACATGCATACAAATTTTAATTCCCTATAACCCGCCCTTCTCTTTTCAGGCAAGATTCGTGGAAAACACCAAAAAGCAGTAAAAGATGGCAACAGTAATTTCGATTTCAAAGAAAAGTTGAAATACTTTCCTTTTATAGGATAAGGAAGCTAAAAAACAATCATAATACTTGCAGTTTACACAATGTTAACACATCAGTCCAGATTGTTTTTAACAGCCCATAACACGCGGGCCGAATTTTAATATCATATTTGATTTTTCGTTATTAACTTAAAAAGAGAATTAAAATAGAGTCAAAATTCCAGGAATGTGTCAGTGATATTAAAACACGTAAATTGATCTTCAATTTCAGTTTAATATAAGAAAAATTAAGCATAGAGAATTGATCAACATTTGAGACCGAAAAATGCTGCTCCGCGTGCTCTTTCTTGAAAATCAAGGGCGCATGTGATGGGATGTTAAAATTACTTGAGGGTTGTGTCTTCACGAGTAGAGTTCTACTCGGAGAGATGTGCATGTGCAGTTCACAGAACTACTTTAATTGATAGAACCATGTGAAGGTCGGACATCGCAACCTCTATACTAGGTTTCTATTGCTAACCTATGGGTTAGTGGCATAAGATGCGCTGACTGGTAAACAGTAGGGCGGGAGTTCAAACCCAGCAAACACATTGAATTCCACCATCATGAATTCGAGATATTGGAGTACATGGAAGGGGCCGGGATTATCAACATTTAGGCATAATATGCTACCCAACCTTTCCACCACCATATCTTTCCGCGGAAGTATGGATAAGGATCCTTCATACAACCAAAATATATTTAGTACCTGGCATATCGTCTGGCAGCAATTTTTGACTGATCTTCACTGGTCGCCCCAGTGCAAGTTATTTTACCACTAGACCATATTGACGCCGTTGTATAAGGTTTTCTTAATTTCATTGTAACCATCTGAAAAATGATAAAATAAAATACACAACTGATTAACTAAACAGGTACCTATTCCTATTAGACAATGAAAACATGAATAAATTATGTATTTTTATATGAACAATAAATAAATGTTTATTCTGGTATTTTAAAAAAATCAAATAATTAGTGAGATTGATATGAATAGACACTGCAAACAGCCTCAGTAGCTCAGGTGGTAGACGCGGTAGATTTGTAACCAGGAGGCTGTTGGTTCGAATCCAGGCATGAGCATAAGATTTAACAATAACACAGGAAACAACTACATTGTGACAAGCTTATATTAGCTTAACACAACTAAATTCCTTAACTAGGATATGAATAGACACAAATTTTACCGTTTAATTTTTTTCCAAGATACGTGAAAAAGGGACAAAACAGTGCCAATGGTTTGTTGGAAGTCAATCAAAAGTGTCTTTCCGCATTTAATGCTTAAAATTTATATAAATGGGCAAAAAATTTCGATCCCTAGCTCCCTCTCATCGAAAATTTCAGCCTATCACAATACTTCCCTTTTTATAGAATAAGGTTTTTTGTGATGTCACAATGTTATAAGATTTTCTCATTATGTATCATTATCCAGTTACTTTGAATTTTTCAACTTTTACCTCCAATTCTGGCACAGGGTCGCCATGCGCAATAACATCCATAGCTACTCATTGTCCCGAAGAGGCTGACTGGGCCCCAAAACATTCACACAGTGACAAATTATTGCCCTTTCAAGAATTCTAACCCGGGTCTCCTGAATGCAGTGACCACTGAGCCATATTAGTTAGTCTTCTATGTTTTATGGATATATAATATGAAGTAAAATGTAAATAATGCAAGGGCAATTTAATGGGACATCTCGAATGCAATAAAAAATGTCATTTCATGTTAATTATAATTAATGCAGATATGTATATTAATCATTTTATGAGCAGGTGTGTTGACTGTTGTGTTATTTGAGTTAGAGAGAAGTTGTCACAGTTCACGCGGGCTAACGACCCATACATAGATTACATAGCCCAGTCACAATGAAGGGTTTTTAATATATTGTTCTTATTTTTTTAAATGTTTCTAAAGCTACCTACAAAAAGACGTGATTTGTAGAAAATTTAGCTGTCGTTTTTTTTTTGTATTTGTATATGGTAACCTTAAGGTTGATCGTTTACGAGCTACTAAGAAAAAAAAGTCAAAATGGCGGCCGGTTGTCGCTTTTTTTATATTTTTAAACCAAGGTACAAGAAACATTTAACTCCAGAACTTTATTCTATACATTTCCTTTTTGCGACACCTTTTGGTAGTTTATTGACTAGGCTACAAAATAATAATAATAATGTTCGCAAAAACTATTTATACGGAACACAAATCTACAAAAACGAAGCAGAATTATGAAATCACCATCAAATATTTCCTAGGGTTTTTTTCTATTCTTAATCACAAATAAAAATATATTATATTTTAGTTCGCATCCTTTCAAAAGATAAGAGCAATTGTCAAGAATTTTTCATGTCACGTGTCACGATGCGTTTTTTTGTTATCTCCTAGGCCGAGTTGTTAAGACCATAGTAACTCTTATTCCAAAAGTTGCAGGAGCGGAATTTCTTGAATGAATTTATAAAAGGAAGGTATTTATAAAATGTATATCTTAATACCTTCCTTTTTTATATTAAAAAAAAAAAAAAAATCTCTATCTTCTTCAAAATATGACGTTCAAAATTACTCACCCCGTTTTCCCGTCTATATTCCACATTAACGCCATTCAACGCAATCTGTCTTAAATTCAGATGACAGCGGACACTAAAACTACACACCACATTGTTGATGATAATGTCAACCTCGGGGAGACAGTCGGGTGTAGGCTGAGCAGAATTTGGTGGGAGAGATTGTTGTAACAGTTGCTGTTGATTATGATTTTGATTGGTTGATATGGGCGTTGTTGTCATTCCTGAAACCAGTTCACACAGAAAAAATAAGTCAGGACACGATTTGTGCACTCCGGACAGGTGCAACGAGCGAGCATCCAACCACAATCTGAGCGCACAGCAGTGCGTTGTAAAAAGTCAATATTATGTGATTCTCATCAGAAAAAACTGACCAAGTGTAAAGTCGGTGTTACTTTAAGAGAATTGAGATAGAAGAAAGTGCAATAATAAATTTAAGTGTGGGATGAACAGCAGCAAGAATAAACTTGGCCTCAATAATAGGTATCACTACGTTCATGGGCGGATTTTTTGGAACTTCCTTTTTCTCGAGAACGGTTCTAAATAAAAGCTTGGGATAAAAAATTTAATGACTAAATCGAACCTAAATTTTTTTTGGAAAATATTGCTAAGTCTCGTCGGCGCCCCCAAGAGATGTGTATATGTAGAGGTGCATGGCAGTTTCTCTCAAAATTTAAATGCAATGCATACTTTTTATGAACTAACAAAGCAAAATAAGAACTTTTGAATACTTGTTATCTGTAATTGTTTTCTCTAATCTTTTTATTCGACTTTTGGATTCTACGCAGGAGACATAATATAAAAGATGTCCCTCAGTTACTCCGAATGTTAATTATTTTCAATATTAGTTTTGATACAATATGGTTCGTGTGCAAAACGTTGTAAGTACCAGGGTGAAACTTGTTATTTTGTTTTCCAATTTCTTTTCTAGCTGGTCGATTTGCATTTTGGATTAACTGGCGTATAGGCATTGATTTTTTGATTTTTTCCAATTATATTTTTAATAAAGCAGATAAAATACTATATCTTCACTTGACTATGAAGATTAAAAAGATGATGATTAGAGCTGGTGTCATACTTCCTGAGTATATCATCAGAACTAGGTTGGAGGAAGGCTGAAGAATGGTAGTTGAGATTGTTCATTTTTTAGTCGCCTCCTGCGAGAAAAAAAATTCTAGTACCTAAAAAGTTTTGCCGGAGCACGTCTGATTTATGTTCATAGAATCTGCTTATCCATGGTGGTCATTTTAACTAAAATAAAATCTACAGTTCACAGAACTAACTAGTACTCACCGTTTTGAATCGTTTGTTGTAAATAATTGTTCTTATTACTGTACAGACTATGATGATGGCTATGGTGTATTCCATTCATCAAGGATCCATTGACACCATTGGTTGCTGTTGCCGCTGTCTGAAGATATGTATTCTCTGGAAACATTGTTTCCATGTTCAATAGACCGAAACTCCACTCCTCAAACTAGGACTGAACTTATTCTTAATTACAATTAAAAAGCTTCGACTTTGTGGGAATATAAACGTCACTTGATTTTTTACCTCCAACGCCGGGTGAGAATTTCAAAATAAAGAGTGACTGTTAAAGAACCCACAAAATATTCCAAAGGCCTGTTTCACTCTGCAACAAACAATAAAGAGAAAAATATAATTTTGACTTGTTATTTTCAATAATGAACTTTTGAAATGGTCGCGACCTCCCCCCCCCTCAAAATTTGATATTTATGTTTAAAAGTACGTAGGATCAAAAATTCGGAATATAATCTGTTTGTTCGCCGTACGCAATTGTGCCACTCAGTGTTGACGTATTTTGGGTTCAGTTGTGCAACGAAACTTATCGTTAGATAGATATAGTTCCATACTAAAATTTAAGTATAGGATTCTATATTTGTAACTGACAGTGGCGGAAAGTTTTGGGGCACAATTAGACCCCAAATGGGCACACATACAAAATGATGTTATGGCAGATGATGTACACTGTACAGAACATATTGGGCGGCAAACGAACGGCTTTTTTTAAATCCACTTTAAGATTCTACATACGTTGAAACGTAAAATATCTTCTTCTTGTTTGGGGGGGGGGGGTAATTTTTTTAGTAGGTAAATAATAAACACATTGACAATTTTTTTTTTCAATCAACAAAAAATTTTTTATTTGATCGAACATAAATGCTACACTAGCATAAAACAAAATTGATCAAAGTAAACAAAATTTTGAATTATCAATGTTCTCCGCATTAAAATGTCTCTCCTCCTTTGTAGGGTTTAGCAAATGCAAAGTATATTCGATAGTTAAGTACTCATATGGCTTAATCCAACAAGCAACAACCAACCAGTAGCGGATAAAGGGTATTCGCAACCAATACCGTATCCACGCCTGCAATCAACAAATGCTTCGTGCTCATCTCTGGCACAGTCAATAAAGTACTCAGTATTGGGAAAAAAGTATCGATTATGGTATCAGTAATATTGAAAGCAAAGCACCGATACATTCAAAGTATCGATACTCTATTCGTATCCCTAATCCCTACCCATTTGAATAAAAATAAGAAAGAAAGGAGCATTCCTATAGCATTGCTATTGTCGAGTTGGTACTAAAATCATATACGAAAGTAATTGATTTTGCTTTTTGAAACGCGTCTCATAATTATCATTATGAGATTTTTTATTTTTTGAATATTTCACCACAATAAAATAGGAAAGAAATGATAAAATTGTAACGAATCATGCAGAGCTTATAATAATAAAAAATTAAGGAAGCCATACTAGCTCATGATTATGGCAATAACATGGCGAAATTCAATTTAGCTTGGTTTCAACTTTGCAGTACTTTATACATTGAGATTTAAGTAAAAACAAAAATATTCATGGATTCGCAGTTTTACATTTTAAAAATAACTATTTTATTATTTTTTAAAATATGGCTTAACGTCTCCTTAACATCTATTGGTCATTCAAACCAGCTACCCACATTGACCTCATCCAGCCTGGGTTGAGCAGGAAAAATAGCCAGCATCACGAGGGAGCGAACCCACGTGGACACCCACATGGTACAAGATCTCTGGACGTTGCTTAACTTCTGTGATCTAACGGGAACTGGTGTATTCAACGCGCCATAGGACGCTGGATATAACTATCTTTAAATTTAAAATAATAATTTATTGTCAAATTATTAATTATAAAAATCTTTTCTAAGGGTGCTCATATCTTCGCAATATGCAAGGAAAACACAAGTTCGTATGGAAGTCTGCAAATTACTCTATCTGCGCACTCCCATAAGAAAAACCGTGTATTTGTTTTTCCTTGCATATATGCAAAGATCTGCGAGCACCCTAAGAACATTTTTTGTCCTTAGAAAAGAATTTTATAATTTTCGAATTTCGTCGTATTGAATTCACCAAGAAATGAAAGTCGATTGAAAAAAAAAAAAAAAATTGAGAAGTGATCTGAAATTATCTCTATTAGGTACTTCAGTATATGACAATAACACATTTAGACCGTCTAAGTACTAATTACACTGGTCCGATAGCCTCCGACCAGACCAGATAAAAAGTACATTATGTCGGTATGGTGAAGAATATAATCAAGTAAAAAGTATCGGGTCGTGTCGGAGGCTACCGGACTAGTATAAATAATTCTTCATTCGTCGCGTCGGTTCGATACCGAATTGAAACACAAACGTAAAAAACACATTGATAAAATGAAATATTAACTTTTTTGGTGTTTTGTTTTAATTCTTTTAAGAGTTAATATTTTTCAACACTTATAATTAATATGTTATTCAAAGATGAAATAAAAAGATTGACTTTCCAAATCGGGCCCAACCTTAACAATAGTACCGCTAAATGATCAATCTTCCCTTATTTCGTTGATCCAGAGAAATAGTCCCACGTTTGCAAACTAGGTACTTTTTAAATGTAAATGAAATTAGACCATCCGTTTCTAATAGAGCGTACAGGAGTATTGAAACAAACGCGTTTGAGCATTCGCATAACTAACTGACAATTTCAAACTTTTAATGGTCTATCTTGAGAAATTGAAAACATTACTCTCAAATTTTGAGTACACACACACACCTTTGTGAACTGGGCCCGTGAGGATGTCAACTTCAAAGTAACTTCTCAAAATCCGAGTTTTATTTGATCTATTACTTTCCTTCTTATACATGGGATTACAAGCGTAAAAAAAATATAAGAAAAAGTAAATTGCAAGCTCAAAACTAAACACTTAATTTAGAGAAGAAACACCGTCGAGAGGAAGAGAAAAATGATGAATCATGAATTTCATTCAATTGCCAAATATTTCTTAAATAAATTTGTATTACCTTCATTAGATGATGAGACTTACGAATAGCATAAACTAGATTGTTAGAAGAGGGTGCCAGTAATGTGATTATTTATTTTTAATAGTAGGTATGATGAAAAAAGTTTGATCAGAGTTTTAATTTAGAATGATGTATAATAATGATACAAGGATTCCTTTTGATCAACTGAGGGCATCATGAAAAATCAGTAAATAAGAAAATATCCTCTAAATAAACTCACCTTCCGAAAGAAAAAAGAAAAATAAGGTACAAATTAATAGTACCTATTATTTAATTTGTTCAATTAAACCTAGACCTTAAAAAAATGAAGGTCTACTGAGACATCATCTCACAGGAAATCAACTGGAAATGATATTTGATCATGGTTACAGTTTTGAGTGTGCAATAGAAAATCAAATAACTTGTAGTAAAAGTAAGACTGCAAAACAATGAAAAACTATTGGAAAAGTTTAAGAAAATGTAAAAGTTAAGTCGGAAAATTTACTTTTAACCAGAGTCCTCGCTCAACTCAGTGCTTGACAGAGGAAAGAGAACTTTTTATTTTTTATTGAAAGAAGAAAAGAATACAATAGCAGCTACCAGAGATGCGATCAGCTGTTTCGTTAAATTTCAATGGCAGCCATATTTTTCATCAGAGAAAAAATAACACAGAGGTAAAATAAATGGTACGGAAACCCGTGCTAGAGTTTCTTTTCCTAAATCATTCCATGGTAGAAGGTAATCATCCTATAAGACTACCATCGAAGTAGATGTTGCTCTTCTGTTTTCTGCTAACGTTGACCGTTATTTTAAAAAGATTTTTAAGCCTTCGGTTGTGGACTTTGCTCTATATTGATAGTATTAATTTAAAAATATTTGGTAGCCTTCAGCTCAGGATATTGCTCTTTAGCGATAGTATTATTTTGAAATATTTGGCCTAAAAGCAATAGGAAATGACATATTTGATCTTTATTTTGGGTTTAGGGTTCCCGTCAAAAAATTTTTTAGGCCAAAAATTATCCAAATTTTCTGCACGATTACACTACTTTATCTTCTATAGGAAGATAAAGTAAAAAGCGCGTTTTTACTTTCCTTATCCTATAACAAATTAAACAAATCACAAATCAAAATTGTACTAAAAAATAAAAAATAATTCTCACCTAATGTAAATTTAAAATTCTCAAAAAAAGATTTGCCTACAAATAAATACTCATTTTAATCAATTTTGTCCAGTGTCCAGATTTATTAAAAAAAAAAATTCTGCATGGTGATCTCCATGGTGTTACCTTACTACAGTTATATGCTGGTATGACTAAAAATGAAAGCCTGGGCGCTCAATGATGAAGAATCTATTGCCATTAACAAAAAGTTTATTGATAGGCCACTTGGCTTTTTGCCGCCTGGGCGCTTACTTATGAAGAATCTATTCCCATTAACATAAAGTTTATTGATAGGTTTACGTTCAATAGTATAACATAAGACTTATGATCAGTATTCATCATTGAGCGCCCAGGCTTTCATTTTTAGTCATACCAGCATATAGCTGTAGTAAGGTAACACCATGGAGATCACCATGCAGAAAGAAATTTTTTAATAAATCTGGACACTGGACAAAATTGATTAAAATGAGTATTTATTTGTAGGCAAATATTTTTTTGAGAATTTTAATTTTACATTAGGTGAGAATTATTTTTTATTTTTTAGTACATTTTTGATTTGTGATTTGTTTAATTTGTGTTTTTTTTTTTGTGATTTGAGAATATAATAAAAGCCTTTTTCATTAAAAATTTTTTTTTATCTAAGAATTATTTTTTCATTTTTAGTATTAGGAATTTTATTGTATGAATAGGCCGTACTTCCGTCGGTTGTAGGGTTCTGATAATTTTACTGGGGTTCCAGTCTTTTGTTTGAGGGGAGTCCCATTCCCATCAATTGCACTATATCTCTTACCGTTTCTAATAGTATTCTATGATCGGCCGTACTTCAACCGGTTGTAGAGTTCTGATTATATTACTGGGGTCCCAGTCTTTGGGTTGGGGGGGGGCCATTCACATCAATTGTTCTACATCTCTTACCGTTTCTTATAGTAGTCTGATTTCTTATTAGAAATGGGAAAATCGGCCGTACTTATTAGAAATCGGGAAATCGGGGGGTCCATTCACATCAATTGTTCTACATCTCTTACCGTTTCTTATAGTATTCTGATTTCTTATTAGAAATCGGAAAATCGGCCGTACTTAGTGTTCTGATAATTTTACTCGGGTCCCAGTCTTTGGTTTGGGGGGGGGTCCATTCCCATCAATTGTTCTATATCTCGAACTGTTTCTAATAGTATTCTATGATTTCTCATAAAAATCGGAAAATCGGCAGTACCTCGGCCGGATGGGGAATTCTGATAATATTACTGGGGTCCCAGTCTTTGGTTTGGGGGGGGGGCGTTCCCATGAATTGTACTATATCTCTTACCGTCTCTAATAGTATTCTAAGATTTCTTATAAGAAATCGGAAAATCGGCCGTACCTCGGCCGGTGGTAGAGTTTGATAATTTTACTGGGGTCCCAGTCTTTGGTTTGGAGGGGTCCATTCCTATCAATTGTTCCATATCTCTTACCGTTTCTAACAGTATTCTATCTTTTCTCATAAGAAATCGGAAAATGGGCCGTACGTCGGCTGGTTGTAGAGTTCTGATAATTTTACCTGGGTCGCAGTGTTCGGTTTGGGAGGGGGGAGTCCATTCCCATCAATTGTTCTATATCTCTTACCGTTTCTAATAGTATTCTATCATTTCTCATAAGAAATCGGAAAATTGGCCGTACCCCGGCCGGTTTTAGAGTTCTGATAATTTTACCTGGGTCGCAGTGTTCGGTTTGGGAGGGGGGAGTCCATTCCCATCAATTGTTCTATATCTCTTACCGTTTCTAATAGTATTCTATGTTTTTCTATTCAAAAATCGAAAAATCGGCCGTAACTCGAAAACGGTTGTATATTTTTGAACATTGATAATGTTTCTGTAGTCTAAGTCTATGGTTTTGGGGGGGTCCATTCCTATCAATTTTTCTATATCTCTTACCGTTTTGGAACTATTAGTATTGTCTAAATTTCATTTTGTCCAATCTCGGATTCTAACCTGTAACCCTGGAATGACTGGTCACAATTTTGCAAAATATGTCTTAAATGAAGGATTAAGATGTCACCTAAAACTTTCTCGCTTTGAGTTGATATGTTGTCGCGACAAATCTTGAGATATTGGCCAAAAATCGGAAAATTTCTGAAATTTTTATAAAAATCGGCCAAAAAAGTGGCCGTAACGAAATGACCCCAACCAAAACCAAACCACATTCAATTGTCATCGAAGATCTACCACGGTGCCAAATTTCAGCTCAATCGGACAATGGGAAGTGGGTTAAATTTAATTTCTAAGATTTACCCACAAACATACATACATAGTAAGTTAAATAAAAGCCTTTAATAATAATAATAATAATAAAAAGGAAAGTATTGTAATGGGCTGGAATTTTCGATGTCAAGTTTTCACTGCCAAAACACGTTTTTAGGTCCCCAGAGCTGTCTGTGAATAAGATATCTCAAGAACGGCAAGTGCATGTCAGTTTTATGCCATGAACTGCAAAATGAGCTTTTGGTGGAAATCGAATGTACCGTTGGCTGTTTTATGCCGCTTTATTTCGGTTTTCGCATATCCTGCTTAAAATGAGAACGGTAATAGCTAGAATTTTAAACTTGGTGCCTATTCATATCAATTTCATATAAGAAATTGAAAAATACCACTTGGGTTGAAGTGTAATATATTGCGGTTCTGCCTAAAACCAGATGGAAAGAGCTAGAAGAAATTTGGTGCCTATTCATATCAATTTCATACAAGAAATTGAAGAATACAACTTAGGTTGAAGTGTAATATATTGTTGGCCGCTAATTAGCGGTTGAAGGCCGCTTTTGGACGGTACCGTCTAAAACCAGAATGGAAAGAGCTAGAACTCTAAATTTGTTGCCTATTCATATAAATCCTATACAAGAAATTGAAGAATACAACTTAGGTTGAAGTGTAGTATATTGTTGGCCGCTAATTAGAGGTCGAAGGCCGCTTTTGGGCGGTACCGCCTAAAACCAGAATGGAAAGAGCTAAAACTTGTTTAGTATATTTTTGTTTTCCTCATAATTTGAAGTTCATTGCTTACTAATAAGGTTGTAACTATGTAAAAGGCTATTCGAATGATATTTATTATGTGATCCTGTTTCTACAAAGAACAGGATCCCATAAACTAACAGAGGTTTTCTGAGAGCTCTTGGCGATTTCCTCTATATACAGGGTGCGGCAATTAGTTCTCCCACTTTTCAAAAAATCGTGGGAGGGGAAGTAATACAGGGCGGAGCGTGGGGTTTGTAATATTCAACAAGAAATGACATCTAGTTTTTAGGTGTTTCAATGGTTAGGTCGCGCGAGCATCGTACGTTCGTTGTCAAGCTGTTTTTTTTAAAAAGTGAATCCATTATAGCCACTCAAAGGGCGTTCTGCACAAGATATGGTTTGCACTTCACAGATCCAATTCCTGATCGAAAAACAATTTTGAGTTGGGTTCACAACTTACAGCATGACATTTCGTGGGCCCCTCGCTCGCCGGATTTGAGTCCCTGTGACTTTTTTCTGGGGGGTTACTTCAAAACTGAGGACTTCAAAGATCGCCCTGGGACCTTTGAAGTGTTAAAGGAGGCAATTCTGGAGAAAATCATCCAAATTGATGCTGGTATGCTGACGAGATTTATTGAAAACTTCCGGGAAAGACTCCAAATGTGCATCACTCGCCAAGGTCGTCATTTGGACGACATTATTTAAAAAACATAGATGAAAAAAAAAAAAAAAAAACTAGAANCTCATTTCGTTTTTATTTACCAGCTCTATCAAATGTGAAAGTACTAATTGCCGCACCCTGTATATAAATATATATATAATGCATCCGTTCTGTTATCTCCTGGGTGATGTGGAAAAACAGAAGAAAACCGAACCTATTAAAGAAGACAAATACTGAAAGAGGTATCTCTTCACACAACTTCTTTTTATGTCTCCTTTGGCTGTTAGGAAATTATATAAAAATGGATAAGGAAAGTTGTGAGATGGTCACACCAGATTTTTTAAGTAGGTACAAAAAAGAAGAAAAAACACGTTTTTTTTTTTTAGTACAAAAGTTTGTTTGCTCTACCTACTACCATAACGAATGGAACAGTAAGTGGGGAAACTCTCTGAATTTAACCCATGATGCGGAGTGACAGTGAAACAGTAGCGCTATCAGATGGTATGGGAGCAGTTCAGGTTTCTGTCCGACACAGGGCAGAAATAATGTAGCGAGTTTTTTTATTGACCGTCCTGGGTCCATGTTGGACGGTTATACATAATTATGCAACAGAGGCTTCGCCGTAAAAACGTCCCCCCCCCAAAAAAAAAAATCATGCCGCGTTACTCCTGCCGGTACCAAATCCTTCAGGGTTTATCAGCAAATCAGCTGATTGATTTATCAATGGCCGCGAATTTGATTTTTCCCTTATAAATAGGTACCTACTTATTTTTACAAAAATTATATCTTTAAATTAAATTCATTTAAACCTTGAACATAGATGAAATTTTCATTGAACATGGCAATGCCCCCCCCCCCAAAAAAAAAAATTGAAAATTATTAGAATTCAAAAATGTCTCAGTTTCCAGTTACGGCCGATTTCTCGATTTCTGTAACGAAAATCATAGGATACTATTAGCACGGGAACGGCCATTCCTCTAAGCAAACGCAGCCTCCTAGTATGCTTATGATAATGATGTTTTAAGAAAAAATTGTGGATAACAAAAAAAGAGATTTTGACCTTTCTAAAAAGGTAAAAAAACAGCATCACGAACGAGGGCGCGAACATAATAATATGTGAACACCCACTTAGTAAAACCTCACTGGACATTGCTTTACTTACCTTCAGTTCAGTGATCTAGGGGGACGAATAGACGCTGGCTGAGTTTAACCTTTAAATATCCACTCTGTAGCAATACTTTCCCATTGCGATTTGCTTTGGCTAGTTTAACTAGCCTAATTTTAAAGGTAGCGGCACCTGTTTGTTAACTTATCCGCTACCTACCTTTTTTTTATTTATCTCCCTATTGTGATAAAGTTACTTGTTGTATTGAGTATGACTATTGGTTTATCTTATTTATTATTGGTCCTATGATGCTACACACTGATCAGTATTGTAATCAGTATGTAGTTTGTGTTTTTTGGTGTTGTGATGACGTGTAAGTGTTTCTGTAGATCTATTGTGTAGTCTTGTTTCACTAAGTGTTGAATAAAAAAAAGTGTTTTTTTTCTCTTGATCTAACTGCTAATTTAACCACAGCTAGATCAATATTTAATATCTTAATCGTGTGCCTTTGTATTTCAAGTAGTTTGTAGGTCCGAGTTTAAATTTGGTGGCGCACTGCATGTATACAGATGTATACATTTGAGCGATTCCGCCCCGCGAAAGGAATTTTTGCATCCTTATTACATAGTACGATAGTATTACTTAAATATCCACTACCAAACTACGAGTATTTTCAATGATTGTGGGCATGACTGTAGCTCGGGAATGGTCATGTCTCTGAGGCACCAAGAGAGAGAGACGGGCGGATCCTTAATTACAAGCAAAATGCAAAATGTTTAAATTTTCATATATTACTTAACGGGTGTTTATTATTTTATTTTAAAAGTAAATAACTGTAAAAAATTAAGTAAAGGAATGAAAAATGTTTTGTACTAATCAAACGAAAAACTAATACTAAACTAGAACAATGGTAAACTGGTTAGTGACAACAAAATGGCGGATCAAAATAAGCTAACCGTGCATAAACGGACAAGAGGAACTGGGTTCGGGCTAGTGAAAACCTTAGCATGTTTACCTTGAATCCATTTATGCTTAATACACGCGAAAGAGAAACCAAGGAACACCTGGAACAACCAACAAATGTGAAAACTGGAAAAGAGGGGACTTACAGAAGAGGACACACAAATAGGAGGAAATACTACCTGCGAACAAGAAGAGCCGACCCGAGCAGTGCAAACTGATAAGGAACAAGGCCCGGGAGAAGAAGAAGATACAAAATATCATAAATTGCTTCATTCACTATCTCTCATATACACTCATCATTTACTATTCCTTATACACACTTATCATTCACTATCTCTCATTCACACTCATCACTCAGTATCTTCCATTCACACCCATCCTTTTATTTCTCATTCTTAACTCCAGCCGACACTCATCTTTCTCTCACTCACATATTACACAGCGTCTGTTATTTCTTTATACTGCTTGAAATACAGAAGTAATGGGACGTAAACGACTTTATTAATAATAATATAAAAAAAGGGAAATGGTCGCATTGATTTTAATGTATACAACCGTTTACATTCGCATTGAGAATTATCTGTATTGACACATAATCATAAATTTAAGTATTTCATTTTTCTGATTCCCCCTCCCAAAAAATCTCCTCTGGGCCCGTCTCTGCCTTATAGATTATCGTTCCTAGGGAAAGAGTGAGAAAAAAGGAAGAGTCGAAATTTTGTCCACCATTTTGTTCAATATTAAAAATGACTAGACACTTGAACTGAATGTTAGGACTAAAATAATATAAAAACGTAAATCTGCAATGCTGCTATCCCAATCATAAACCGACTCAGTTTTAAACTATGCTTTACGGTCCTTCAGTAGTCCTGAAAGCTTGCATGAAAGTATAGTCATTTTCATGCAATTAAACGAGCAAATGTTAAATTTCAAACTATTTAGCAACGAACAAACAAATAATTTAGTCCAGTCAACGAATGGTTTGTAGAGTGCGTTGGCTGGAAACCAAGGAATTTTTTCAGAAGTTTGTTTGGTGTGGTCAGGAGATAAACATACTAAAAGTCCTGGGACCTGGGGGGTGAGCCAAATGCAGGGGGGCGTGGCGAAGGTCACTTTTTTTAAGTTTTCCCCTATATCTCGAAAACGGTTACTT
>CM022877.1:22695108-22713313 GCA_012654025.1 Pachypsylla venusta
AGAATACTTTGTACGCTAAAAGTAACCGTTTTCGAGATATAGGGGAAAACTTAAAAAAAGTGACCTTCGCCACGCCCCCCTGCATTTGGCTCACCCCCCAGGTCCCAGGACTTTTAGTATGTTTATCTCCTGACCACACCAAACAAACTTCTGAAAAAATTCCTTGGTTTCCAGCCAACGCACTCTACACCCCTATTTTGATCATTCATTGGCAGAACTAATTGGCAACAAACAATCCAGCCGGATTGATGTGTATGTTGTGTCAGAGTAACCAACAATATGTTGACAGCACCACTTTATTCAAAAAGTTGTTTCTCTTAGCGCTCTAAAATGGTACACCATCTGGGAAGAAGATGTACTATATTGTTGTTTGTATTTGCTCTGTGGTGCATGAGGGTCAGAATTGAAAGTAAAAATACCTAAAAACTATGTTTAGGGTATTTATGTATAACCCTCTCGTTTTATTTTTCTTGGCCTTTTGCTCGTTGCGGCCAAGATTATTCTTGCTGTTGTTCATCCCATTTATTATTGCATTTAAAAAATAAAATACGCCTACAGAAACAGTTACAAATAGTAATCTTTTTAAAAAATGATATCTCATAAAAAAAATATTATTTAGGGGGGATCAAAGTTTATTGTCTTATTTTATATCACACAGTTACCTATAAAATATACGAATACGAATGGTCTATTGGGAATCACACCGGCAACCGGCATTACCCTCGGAGGACCCAGGTTGGATTCCCGACGTGTTCGGAAAAATTTCGACCTAGTGTTTGTGATTTCAAGGTGCACTCAGCCACGCGAGGACAATTGTGTAACTACTTTAATGTGAGTAGTGACCAGTGGTGGCATTTCATTCATTTCAATATGCATATTACTGACCTATTATTACCAGTTGGCGAGGAAGGGGTCAAAAACTCTTTTTATTGGTCCCGAACCGGCAATTGATATCAGCAAAGTGCGCAGTTCGGCAAGACAATGGATGAGGGAGAGTCATGGGTCTCATCGGACTAAAACTTCAGGACAACGACTCAGCAAACAAATGGTGGCTGAACCATCAAAATCTCTAACTGCTCATCTCCTTCGCTTAAATCGAAAACAAATGAGAGAGCTGACTGGACTAATCACGGACATTGTGGTCTTAGAAAATCAATATGTGGGGAGGAAGAGGAAACGGCCTCTCACGTAATTTTTAATAGCAGGAAAGTGAGTATCATCGGACCACTAAACCCCAAAGAGGAACTCGTCCAAAACAATCTAATGGAAAGATTGCTCTAACTCTCTGAGCAGTTGAACCTTAGCTAGATAAATATGCTCAACTCTGACACACAAAAAACCCATGAGGCTGAGGTGTAAGGATCCCAAAGCTTAGGATGTGAAACACAATAAAATGACCTGTTATTAAAATCGACATAAATTACCAAATAAAATTATCTATGAATAAATGGGAAAGATGAGTACTAGCTGTACATAAAGAGTAAAGAGGACCGCCTTGCTCTTTATGCCAATAAGGATAATTTTCCCATCCTCTTCTCTCGAGATTCAGGAATAAAATTTAATTTACACAGGACTAGGTATAGTTCTTCCCACTTCTTCCAGGCAATCTTTTCCTTCTTTAATTCCATCAGGATTTTTATGTCTCCTTGCA
This sequence comes from Pachypsylla venusta, assembly GCA_012654025.1. Lineage (NCBI taxonomy): Eukaryota > Metazoa > Arthropoda > Insecta > Hemiptera > Aphalaridae > Pachypsylla > Pachypsylla venusta. Next base: position 22,696,760 of record CM022877.1, read on the forward strand.
TTCTTAATGCCTTCTTCGCAATATTCTCTTGCTTTATCTAACATTCTATACTTAATATAAACGTGACCTAAATTAATTAAAATACCAGCAAACTCATCCATTTCAGGTAAATGTTTACCTATTCGTACAGCCTTTTCTAAATATTTAATTGTTTTTTCTTTATTGCCACGATGAAAACTGATGGTTCCCATATCATTGAGTAGTTGCACGACATGTTCATGTATTTCTCCGTGGATCTGTTTGCACAGTTTGTATGAGCGTTTGAAATGAATGAACGAATCGTCATATTTTGATTCTTTGAGCAAAAGTCTTGCATACCAATCATGAGTCATTGCACATAGCTCAAGCGTGTCACGATCCTGAGCGCCTTCATCTATTTTTTTGTTCAAATGATCCAAACAAAATTCATAACCTAACTTAGCCTTTCTGTAAAAAAAAAAAAAAAAAAAATTAGGTGAAATGTTCCTAATCGTTTAAAAATATTTGGGTGGAAAAATAATAGTCCCCTGTGGATAGGCACCCAAGTCTATGCCAGTCGTAAAAGGTGATTAAGAGCAGGATCGGAAACGATATTTTTTTAATTTCCCATGCGGAAAGCAAGGAGATGCTACTGCATTATTCTTCCTATGTACCCTGAGGATAGGAGGACATAAAAAGAATACTTCCAAGGCACCCAATTTAATTTAATTTCCGTAAGGATTCTTTAGTATTAGGAATTCGAGTTGTTGCAAACTAGCCCCCCGATTGTTCCTATGATGATTATGAACATTTTAATGGGTGAAAATATTTAAAGGGGAAACGGCTATGCCCCACTGAAATGAACACCATTCCGTGTTTGGTATGGTAAGATCATGTTTATACATATCCAAAAGCGGGATCATCAGGTTATGCTTATAACTTAACCAGGATGTTTTTAACATTCAAGCTGTTTTCAGACCAAAGGGATCAAAAATCATCTTTCCAGAATATCATGTAACACGTGTAAAGATGGTATTACTTTAAGAACATTGATAACAGAAGAAAGTGCAATAATGAATTATTTAAGCGTGGGATGAACAGCATCCAGAATAAACTTGGCCACAATAATAGATATCATTACGTTCATGGGCGGATTTTTTTTGTAATAGTGTTTGGACTTGGCGTTTTTTCAATGATAATTTTTTTGTGAGATTATTTTACTAGGTAACAAATATATTCACCTTATTCTCATTCATTCTGAAACAAGACCCACACAATACTTTTTTAATTTAGATCATTAGCACTTTCAGTTATCAGTAGAGTGCGCATCGTTTAAAAAAGTTGAATTTTGGAGAAATAATTTTCTTAGAATGTAACTGACAGAAATAACTTAAACGGAAATTTTCCTCAATTTGTTCAGTTTAATAAAAAAAAAAAAAAAATCAAATTAAGTTCTCTTATTCACAAATTCGTTACCCTGTAAAATAATAACAAGCACTCAATATGAACATGATCATACCCACTTTCTTCGTGGTACACTCACATGAATGTTTCCACAATGTACCCCGTAACACAAAATGGAAATATGTGAATATTTCGTAAACCCTGAAAATTCAACCTTGACGGGCATCGAACCTGGGTGCAATTTCAGAACATGGAGGTAGTTGTTTCTAACTTAACTAATAAGGCTTGCTCTAAACTTCTTGCCCCAAATCCTTGTCCCGCTTACTAGCAGTGTGTGTGTTGTTATCTACTAAGGGAAACTTAACAACTTGGCCGAATTTCATCATCGAATACTTACTTTGTTCGCAGACTATTTACAAGACCAAGTTGCGAGTCCTATTAAAAACGGGTTGACCATTTTCTACACGATTTTTAGCAAGCATAGCAGTAAAAATAATTATTTCTAAAATAATTTGTGTATCAACAACTAATTCTTTTAGGTAAAATTATGTTGAGAATGTCGTAATAGAGAAAAGCACTCTGTCACTCTTTAAAAATTTCAGTAGTTGATACATAAATTATTTTTGAAATATTATTGCATTGTGAATACTAACTTTCAGCTTCATTTAAACAAACTAAATCTTTTCGGAAAACTCTTATAATCCTTTTCTACAATTTTTAACATCTTTAAACAATAAGTATTGCAAAAGTTGTCCTGGTGTACAACTCTTTTAAAATGAAAACGGATGCAACAACGACATGTTTGTAATTCAGACAGGTAATTATAGTTGGAGGAATAGGGGATTCTCTAATCAGTCGCACCTACACTTGGAAAGGTGTACCAAATAAATCCTCTTACTTGTAATCAGATTTCTCTTCAGCTATTTTCGCCATTTTCAAACTAATATGGAGTACTCTGTTGTCATTTTCTTTGGCACCACTTGATAACAGTCTCTTCATAATCTCAACAAATAATTTTTCAGCTTTGTCATGTTGTTTTTGTGTTAGGGCTAAATTGGCCATGACATCATAAACGTACGTAATACCATCTTCATTTCGAACCTCTTGAGCCATCTTTAATGCAAGGTGCAGCATCTTTTCAGCTTTGTCATATTCATCTTTCTGAAAGCAAAATCACTTTAAGCTTATCCAAAATCCCAAAAGCGTTCAAAAGTTAAGGTAGGGTGTGTGAACTTTATGATCACCCCGTATGTATAGTGATACCCATACAAAAATCAGAAAATCAGCCGCAACTAGTTGTCGATTTAAACTTTCGCCATCCCTAGGCAATTTAGAAATTGCCGCTTCTATTTTAACAAGAAATGCGATATTCGCTGCAGTATGCCTTGATCATCTTTATTTGTCGCCCCAGACCATGGCCCATGTTGCTTTTACGGTAAATCCGCCACTGACGTAACTCGAAAACGGTTTTACAGTTTTGAATTCTGAAAATATTTCTGGGATTTTGGCCGATAGTTTTTTATGGGAGGATTATTCCCAATAATTTTTGATATCCCTTATCGTTTTAGCTAAACAAATAGAATTTTCTAAGTTCCATACAAAAATTTGAAAATTGGCTGTAAACGACAGCACATTTTTTTGATTCTGTTAATTTTTCTGTGGTCTCAGTCTATAGTTTGGAAGGGGTCTATGCCCATTAATTTTTTGATATCTCTTACCGTTTTGACAAAACAATTAGTGACAATCATACAAAAATCAAAAAATTAGCCGTAACTCGAAAACGGTTGGAGAGCCTACAGTTTTGGGGACTTCTGTTCCCATTTATTTTTCGATGTCTCTTACCGTTTTGGCAAAAGAATTAGTGATACTCATAGAAAAATCGGCTCTAACTCGTAAACGGTTTTGGGATTTGAAATATGATTATTGTTCTGGGGTCTCAGCCTATGGTTTTGGCGGGATTCACGCCTATCAATTTCTCGATATCTCTTACTGTTTTGGCTAAACAATTAGTATACTCTGAACTTTCTTTGCCCGATCCCGGATTCGAACTTGTAACCCTGGAATCGCTCTTCATATTTTTTATGGAATTGCTCTTCATATTTTTTATAGTATGTCTTAAATTAAGGAAAAAAAGGACACTGAAAATTTTTCCGCTTTGAGTTGATATGTTGTCGCGACAAAAAATGAGATATTGGACCGTGATTCGCAGTTTTTTCTCTCTCAAAAACCAGAAAATCAACCGTAGCTCGAAAACGGTTCGACTTTATTTTCTGGGGTTGTAGCCTATGGTTTGGGGGGTCCATTCCCATCAATTTTTCAAGATTGTAGCCTATGGTTTGGGGGGGTCCATTCCCATCCATTTTTCAATATCTCCTACCTTTCAGGCCAAACAATTCCGGACAAATAAATATACATACATACAACATATTTCTCTTTTATACAGTACTCGTATGTCCCAGAAGTTCTAGCGGTGGTACTGTAACTTGGAATTTTTGAATTCTGATTGACCCTAGGGATAGAACAGGGGCCATGGCCATTCGATAGGTGAAAGTAAAAGTTTCGGTTTCTCAAGAATTTTAAATGGAATGGTACCAATTTAATTTTTTAATATAAAAGTTGGAATAAAATAAGGAGTAACTTCTAATTACATTTTTCTAGTCTTATTTTTTTACACCTTGTATAACGGCCCCGGTTTCGATGTAAAAGTTCAATTATTGTGTTGCAAAAAAGGTTACTCTACTGAAATCATCAAAAGTACAAATTTTCATTTTTATCAGTGTTGTAGACTGACAAAGTCAAATCTCATTTTTCTCCGGGAGGTTAAAATCAGGCCATTTATAAAACGGGCGTTTTCGGGTAGAAAGTCTGAAGTAAGGTTATGATTTAGTAAAACAGTAGAAAGACTAGAGTAACAGAACTTTTCAGCAAAAAATAGCAAATATAAACCTTCTCATTTCTTTCACATTAGGGCCAGAGGAATGAGCCATTTTCAATACAAATACTGTAGGTTTAGAAAACGAATTATTTACTATGTATTTGTATTGAAAATCTCATTCCATCAAAAAATGCCATTTCCGGAGATCGAATCTGGATTTTATTATATCCAATAGAATGGCCATGGATCCTTTTCTATCCCTAGAATCAATCAGAATTCAAAAATACCAAATCATTCAAAAGTTACAACGCCTGCGCTAGGACTTCTGGGACATACTGTACGTATATAGATAAGTATGATGAGTGTTTGCATTCGCGTAAGTACCACTTGTAATTTTATTATTCAATGAGGGCTACATGATGATGTATAGATCAAAGATACTCTAAATGGAGAACGTTGAATACACCAGTTCCCGTTAGATCACTAAAGTTAAGTAACGTTCACGCCCTCGTGATGCTGGCTATTCCCGGCCCAACCAGGGTGAGGTCAATGCGAGTAGCTGGTTTGTAATTTTCCAGCAAATCGAATGACCAAGAGGACGTTAAGAAAAAAAACAAAAACATGCATGTTCATTCATTGTCATAACCCAGGAATTTCATTCGAGGGGGGGTAAAAACGTTCCCCCNGGGGGGGGGGGGGGGGGAATAACATAACTTATATAATAAGTTATTTTTCTACGGTGAAGATTGCAGCTCGTAAGTAAACTTTAATAGGGAAGTTATCTCGGTTGTAAGATGTGCCCTAACCGTACAAAAAGTACAGGATTCTAACCACCATCTTCTTCCCCCTGAATCATTAAAAAGTATTTTTAGTGATTATGGCTTAAGGCGGGAGAAGATGGTGGTTAGAATCCTGACGGTTGCGCCATTGTGTTCATGTCTGTACAACGTACCTGCATAAGAAGTATGGCTCTCTTTATGGTGGTAACTAACTCAGATTCTTCTTCAACAGGATCCTCTAATCCTAACATTACCAGTAATCCAAAAGAAAGAATTATCTTGTCATTTCTAAAAAGTGAGTTGAAGTTCCAATGATACTTTCTGAAGAGAGATTGAGGTATAATGAAATAATGTGAATTTACAAACGATACTTTAGTACATACATTGGGCTGCTTGAATTTTGGAGATAGTTTTAAATATTGCATTTGAAATGATCTGAAGACGGTACGTAACATGATGAAAAACTTTTTCTGTGATTTTTAATATGGGAAATAGGAATAGAAGGTCGATCAAATTGAAGAACTGTGACGCAAATCGAGATCCATTGATATTACGATCTTTTGGTGAATCTGTTTTATTTACATTCAAATAGAAATTTGATAAACGGAAAAAATAAGAGAACAAATATATTAAAAAATAGAATAGAATAAAATACAACAATTTTATTAAAGAGAACTATCCCTCTTACAGAGAACGCTGGACATCTTCCAACTTATAAGGAATCTATCTTCATCTGTCTGAGCAATAGAAAATAGAAAGACGTAAAAATTACACAAGATATAATTTATTATCTACCCCGATTCCAGTTTCAAGTTTTGTACTTATATGTATTATTTCTTTGTCATTTTTCTGTTATCACTTATCACTCTTATCAAAAGCAAACACAGAAATCAGAATGGCTGTGGTTTGTGAATATAACAAAAATTAGATTAAAAGTAGCAAACTTCATGTTGAGTTAATTTCGAATCCAGAGCTCCGGACAATAATGAAGGGTAGCCGAATAATGAAATTAATATCCATTGAGATTGAAAAACTCTAATGTTCGGTGCAGATATTTTTTTTCAAAATAAATGGTACCGTTTTACTATGGCCGTACACAATTAAAAAAAAATAGATATTTTATTGTTTTTTATCCTTCATTGCTACCTGGAGTTGTGGGAGGAGTGTCTGGCAAGCCTTTGAATTTTTTAACCAATTTTAACCCAATTAGAGAGGTTAGGAAACGTTTTTACAGCCATGTCTGTATCTTTAAACCGTCAAAAATTGATCCATGACGGCACATAAAAAAAGGGAGTTTAAAATTTTTTAAAAAAAAATCTAAATTATATGAAAAGGTTGCCAGACACTCCTCCCCGGTCCCAGACACATTCTTGGAGGAAATTTATTATTTGTTTGATTTATTTGTAAACAAAAGCACGTGCTGAATAGTGAACAATTTCCTTTGAATATCAAGCAAAACGCTTGTTTTGCAACGCCAAGAAAAACAAAACCAGCGTGCTATATAACACGGTAAACATAGTTTGTAGGTATCTTCACTTTCAATTCTGACCCTTTTTAACTAAACTTTTTAATTTTATATTGTTCTGTGACAATTTCGGTGACTTTTTAAGATGAACATTAAAATTTTTATTAATTTATTTTATTAAAATTAAAGGATTCCTATTGTGCTAAATTGATTATTAATTTTACTGGGTATTTTATTTTTCTGATTTACGTTTAAATACCAAAAAGTGCAAGCACCAATTTTCATATCGTGCTCAATTCATAGAATAATCTATTGATTGCTCTTTTCATGTGTAATTTTTTCACACGGTTAAGCATAACGAATCATTAAGTGATTATTGTGTTCCACAAAAATGCTGAAAAATATCATTACATTTAAAGGCTGTAATTATTTTAGACAGAGACTCATACTATCGACATTATCTTGTAAACCTATCCGGATTACTGATATTAGATCAGGAGATTTAGATGGCGAGCCAGGACTAAAAGGTAATTATTTGCTTAATAATCATGGATACGTGGTGTATCAAGGTTATTTGCAGAGAATTAAGAGATCGCTAGAAATATCTAAACGCACGGGAGATGCTCCAGGCCAAGTTCCAAAAAGCACCAGTTTATCGGACTTTCTCTCTGCGGCTCTGATAAGGAGAAGCGTAAAATCAAAATTTCGACTCTAAAAAAAGCCGGGTTATCTTATTTGAATGAACTATTAAATTTTGAACGAGTACGGTAAGTTTGACTAATGTAGCTACGAGGGGAGCAAATTATCTTCATTTGGTGACGGTCCTAAGCCTTTGAAAATAGGCCTTTAAATGAACTCTGTTTCAAACCAATGATGAAAGGTCATCAGTAAAATGCGAGTTTCTACGCAGTTTTTATGGATACTTACTGTGAGAAGCAAGCGAGGGTTACCATGCCAGGAAAGTGTTTCAGTTAAAGAGAGTAGGCGCCGAACAGAAATTGTGGTATGGTAGAATTAAGAAAGGTAACGTCTACCTCTTGCTATCTTTGAGCCGGCGATAGAGGGACAAAATTGGCCTTGTGTGCAATGTTTTTTTTTTTTTTTTTGCTTTTCTGGACGAAATATGACGAATAGATTCCAAAAAAAATGGGTCCAGAAAAAATTGTCAACCCGTCCGTCCGCAAAATCGTGTTCGCCCATCTAAAGACTTTATAATGCATCCGATTTTGATGAAATATTGGTACCAATATTGCTTGATGCCATAATTCGAGCCAAAACCTTAACATTGGAGATAGCACCCTCTGGGATCCATTTATGCGTCAAATGGGGTCATTTTGGGATGACCCTCTAGAACTCTAGAACCCAAACGGCAAGCTTGATTGTGATGAAATTTAAAACAGACAGTCTATGTAACATATCATGGTCAAATTTTGGGACTCATGGGGCTATCTTCATCTGGGGGGGGTCCTTTCGGGAACCGAACCTGAAATTCGAATCACGTATCTGAAACCTGGCAATTTCACTCCAATCTTGATGAAATTTAAAACAAGCACTGTAACATAATATTATAGACAAATTTTGGGACGCATGGGGCCATCTTCATATAGGGTCCTTTTAGGGCACCAAACCATAAATTCGGGTCTTCTATTTTAAAGTGCCACCAACATCACTCGAATTTTGATGAAATTGAAAATAAAACTCTGCGAAACATATTATCGACAAAATCTCATTAAGCTATCATCCATCACCTGGGGGCTCTTAAAATATTTTCACTAGAGAGCTGTGAAAACAACCGAAGGCTGCAAAATCTAATTAAAATAATATTTTCTCTGGGGAGCTGCGACAACAGCCGAAGGTTGCCTAATCAAATTCATATAATATTTTTAATAGATAGATGCGACAAAAGCCGAATATTTTCACTAGAGAGCTGTGGCAGCAGTCGAAGTCTGCCAAAGCTAATTTAATTGTTTTATCACCAGAGAGCTGCGATAGCAGCTGAATGCTACCGAATTCAAATCATGTAATATTTTCACTAGATATCTGCGACAGCCGATTTCCGTGGCTGAGTTTTAAGGGCATTGACTCTTGGTCCGGAGGCGAAAATTTTCTGTTCGAATTGTCTCGTTTTGGGAATGGCACGGCTGTAAAAGGAGTGCCCTGAACTATTGCAAAAGCGGTTCCGGGGCATAACTTTTTTTAAAAATGAAAATTTTATTTTTTACTATCTTTTTTAAAGACAAAAGCCGAAGGCTGCCAAATCTAATTAATATAATATTTTACTAGAAAGCTGCGACAATAGTCGGAGACTGCTAAAGCTAATTTAAATATTTTCTCATTATAAAGCTGCGATAACAGCCGAAGACATCAAAATATAATTGAAATAGTATTTTCACCAGAGAGCTGTGACAACAGGCAAAAGCTGCCAAATCCATTTCCAAAACTATTTTCACTAGAGAGCTGCGACAACAGCCGAAGGTTGCCGTTTCTGATATAATAGTTTCATCAAATACTTACGACATCATCCGGAGGCTCCCAAATTCCTAGAATAAATGTAGATGAAGTTTAGTACGGTTTTCCCCACCATTTATTTATAAATGAAGTGAAGTTTTTACTGATACACAGAACACAAAACCATGATAATTTTAAAAATCATGTATAAAACTCAGTTGATATAATCACATTGCTCACTGAGACTGATTCATAATAAACGTAGCGATGTCTTAACCTAAAAAAAATAAATTTAAAACACAGATTCCTCTTACAATGTCGATAGGAAGTACGAAGTAAGATAAGAAAAAAAAAAGTTCAATTAGAACCGACTCATCATAAAAAAATGACAATTTTTTAACGGTTCAGTTACACAGCCTTACGGATTTTAGAAATTTGCTGTATCAGAAATTCTGCGGTACAATGATAGTTAGCTTGGACGTGGTGTACCCTGGACTATGCTAAAGAACTAACATATGAAGTGACCAGCCAAGAAACTTCAGAAGTAAACCATGATCAAACATACAAAGAAATACAAAGAAACTAGTCGCAGCAAACCCAACTCAATCCAGCGGAGGAGTGGATTGGTTTAGGTACTCCCTGTTCTGTCAAAATCTGTTTTTTTTTGTTGAGCATAAATAATCGCCTCGTGATCTCCTGTTCCAGTATACAATACATCATCTTTATTTTTACTGGTAAAATAAATTCTACAGTCTAATGAAGGGAAATGTACAAAGTTGTGAGCATCAGTTATTAGTAAATCAAGATAATAACCAATTTAGTAATTTTTTGTTTCAGAGTATGAAGTAAATCTATTAAGACTTGTTGATAAATTGACAAACGGAACTACACTTGAAGTGAATGAGACAGGAACAAACTTAGTATTTCAGCCTGGCATACTTGTGGGGGGCGACATAGAACATGAGTGTTGTAAAGAAAGAGGGATTGGTTATTATTTAGAAGTGTGTCTAGCTTTTGCACCATTTTGTAAAAAAGGATTGCAAATTGTGTTGAGAGGAGTTACCAATAATCAGGTATGTTCAACATAGATAGGTACTTCTTTGAATTACCGTTACCAATTTGAAAGAGCTTTCAACACCCCATCATACGCGCACTTGATTTTTAGGAAAGAGCACGCGAAGCAGCATTATGCTGCCTCAAATTTTGATCAATATACTGTTCTTTTTTTCTTATATTGAATTGAAATTTTATACTGTGAAGTATTAAGATTTCTAACAATTTATTGAATCGATACGTGAAAATTTATTACCAAATAATACAGTTCTGAAACCATCTTTTTTGATAAAGTTTTCATTCACGCTGTAACGCCACCACTGCCCGTAATAATATCATGTCACCTCTGAATGTTTAGTTTTCCTTTAACTTAATCAGCACTGCTGAATACCGAACCGAGTGAGTTGCAGCAGTGCACATTGACCATCAATTAGTTAGTATTTGGATTTGGAAGTGTAACCGTTTAGAACGAACATATTATATTTATACGCCATGACATACACTGAAAGGATACAACAAAATGCTGCGTGGCACGAGATGTCATGCTGTCACTTGAATACCTCTATTCCGCGTAATCTATAGATCCTAAAATTCAAGTCCTGGAATACTGACTTTATTCTAATTCCCTAAAGCAAGTTATTACCGAAAAATCCGATTTGTGAGCAAAATACTCGTAACGTCTCCACGTGTATTGGGGTGTTTTGAGATGTATCAAAGACGTGATAAAATGATGGAATATTGATTAATTATTTCATAATTTTTGATTAATTAAACCTTTTTAGTTCAATTCTGGGAGTCTGTGTAATTCTTCCGCCCTAGAGGGTACTTTTCCACTTAATGTTGACCGATCTGAATATAGTATTTGGTAATTTATGGTTGGTTTGTGGACCTGGGTTTTGTTTTATGGAAGAGAACGACTGGTAGGTGTGCTACTCTACTCTTCAGTCTTACAAAATTAAAATAAGGAAAATGAATATTTTTCTATCATTTGGTGTTTTCCCGGTAGGTAAATCTAACCTTTCTTTATCAATTTGCAGAAAGACCCATCAGTAGACTCATTTAAGGCTGGTGGACTACCCGTCATAAAACAATTTCTTCCTGTTGATCCCGGTATAGACATTACCATTCGAAAACGAGGCATGGAGCCAGATGGTGGAGGAGAAATATATTTCAACTGTCCAACCATTAAATCTGTCAGACCTATCCAGGTAAAGTAAAATAATAGTTCTGAAAACTGTAAACACCACTCAGTAAATAGCCCGCCATGAGGCCCAATAGTGCCCAAAAACATTTCCCATAGCCGAAAAATTGATTTCAGGCGAAAAAAATCTGTCCGTTTTTTTGGATATATCGAAAAATCTGCCATAGCTGGGATACGAACCATTTTTATTTTTCCGAAAGGTTTTTCGTACGCCCCTCAGGATATCATTTTTTTGATATCGCTTAAAGTTTGGGCTGTGTAATTAAATAAATTAAATTTAAACAAAACACCAAAATTTTTGTTTAAATTTAATTTATTTAATGTTAATATTTTTTAACACTTATAATTAACTGTGTAATTGTACCGTTTAAAAACGTTATTTGGGTGATAACTAGTTTCTTGTTGACTTCCTTATTCAGACCTACATATGTGAATTATGATCTGTGAGTGAGTTAGTTTTTTGTTGTTATTTTTTGCTAAAATTTGATTTATGCATGAACTCATGTTTTATGTTTTTTTGCTTAACGTGTCTTATTGGTCATTCGAGACGGGTGTTTGACACTCCATTCGCTGGAACCTTACAAACCAGCTACCCACATTGACCTTTCCCAGCCTTGATTGGGCCGGAAAATGCCATTAGGGCGCGAACCCACGTGGTCTCCACGAAGTAAATCCTCTCTGGTCGATGCTTGACTTCAGTGATCTTACGGGAACTCGTGTATTCAAAGTGCCATAAACATAAGTGTAGATTTGACGGTTATTTTAAAAGTATTTTAATTTATTTTCTCATTTCAGATTAAAGATCCTGGTAAAATCAAAAGAATCCGTGGTACTGTATTTGCTTTGCGGGTATCTCCAGCTATTGCCAATCGTATTGTCGAATCAGCAAAAGGTATCCTTCTGAACTACATTCCAGATGTTTACCTAAGTGTGGATAATTGTAAAGGTGCCAAGGCTGGAAGATCTCCTGGATTTGGTGGGAGCATCTATTCAGAAAGCACAACTGGTGTTATTCTAACAGCAGATGTTGTCTCCCCACCACCGCCCGCAAATAGAACCGTCCCAGAAACTTTAGGACAAGATTTGGCGTTTAATTTGTTGGAAGAAGTTTCGAGAGGTAAGATGGAAGCAATTTAATTTCTAGAACTCTCTGTTGCTGAAGGAAAATAACCACAGATTGTTGTTGTAGCAGCAATCATAAATTAAAGAAGACTAAAATCAATCATATTGGTAAAAGTTTTTTTATTTGGAGAAAAGAATTATAAATATTTTTAAATTTTCGTCTGGTCGACAATCATCTATCTAATTTGAAAAAAGTCGATCAGACGAAAATTTAAAAATATCACCAGAGACATTCGTTTAATATTATTATTATGATATTGATAAAATTTTATTTCATCGTAACAAATCATCACTATCAAAAAAAAGAGGATGATCGCTGTGAGACGATATAGGTCTTGTTTTGATTTACATTGCTATTTGACCAAACACTTTTGTGTATTTGAGTTGCTCTGGAACATGGAACCAACCATCTGAGGGCAAGAGATTGTCAAATATGACGTTTATTTTTGCCAAAATATGACTCTTTTAAACCGCTAAAAGTGGCAAAAAACCGTAAATTCCAATTCAACCAGAAGTCTTTTTGGTGCGTTGTATGTAAAATATTGATATGCAATGGCACCATTTCATATCAATTTTGAGCTCTAGCTCTTACACTCCTCCTTTTTGGTTCATGGTTTCCTTTGGCATAAGAATGCGAACACACCAAAATCCATGCTGTTCATCTGATATTTTATTCATAGACATTCGGACCAATGGCTAAAACTGGAGTTTCAGCCATTATTAATATGAAAAATGTATATGTAGAACTTCTTTGTGGTATGGCCCAACGGTCTTTTCATAATTCTTGTGGGTATCACAGCATTACAAAGAGTCTCATGTACTATTAATCTCTTAATTCTTCTACCAAACCAACTCTTTTTACTCTGGTAATACTGCTACTGGTCGCTACTCACATTAAAGGAGCTACTCAATTGTCCTCGCTCAATTATCCTCACGAGGACAATTGAGTACACTCCGAAATCGCAAGCACTAAGCCGAAAATTTTCCTCTCCGCCGTGAATTGAACCCGCGTCCAATGGCATTGCTCTAGTGTGATAACCAGTGATTGGTTGTCTGTTTGTCAACAGGAGGTATGGTGGATTCATCGTTCCAAAGTATTGCCACTTTGTTCATGGCACTTCATCAGAAAGATGTCTCCCAGTTGATGGTTGGACCTTTATCACCCTACACGTAAGTTTCGACTTTTTTCTTTTAATATTTTGTTCTTGTTGTTCTTCTTAACGTTTTCAACGACATTCATGCTCTTAGCAGAACAAGGAAGACCACAGTCCCAACAGGATCACTCCAAAATATTATAATATGTTATAGGTTGGTAAGGTCTGCATTCAAATAAATAGTTTTAATGTGATCTGCATTACGGGCAATAGTTTTGTAGTGCTTGATTGATCCTAGCTCTACTGGTACTAAAGATTTTATGTAATGACAGATCTAAGTCACAGAATTTTGGGTAACCCAGTTGAAATCAGTCAAATTGAAACAAAGAGGGGGATGTTGTTGTCGAAACGAAATGCTGGCGAGATCTTTGGTCGGAAAATAATTCCCGAGTGGACTTGGTACACATAATGTATCGCCTGTTATTATTTTCACAACCTTTAGTGTTATTACTTACATTCTTTTTGGTTACTTTTACTAATGGGTCAGTCTCATTAAATATTAAAGGCGAAGTACAAGACCTATTTATGTGGTTGTTTCGGTTCTTCTCATTCTAGAATCAGGTTTTAAAAAATGGTAGAAATAGCTTGGTATGTGAATACCGAACTATTTTGGATTTACATACCAAATATCATTAAAAGTAAACAATGCTAAGCGACAAGTGCGGACTAATGGTTTTTTAATTCGATTTTGAATTCTACGAATCCACCTTGAAACGTAAAAAAATATAGAATTTTGAGAGGTGTTATTTTTTTTATTATTAATAGTCAGAATCATTATCAGCGAAATCTTAAACCGTCCGCTTAAGTGTCCTTTTTGCTTCCAGTGTACAATTCCTTCGTCACTTGAAAGATTTCTTTGGAATCAAATTTAAAATTGATTATGAGAAAGATGTCAACGAGGATATTGACGATGAAGACCATCTGAGATGTGGCCAAGACAAAGTCCAGCTGACCTGTGTAGGCATTGGATATAATAAGTTGGTTTGAAGTGGCCAAGACAAAGTCCAGCTGACCTATGTAAGCATTGTATATAATAAGTTGGTTTGATGTGGCCAAGACAAAGTCCAGCTGACCGGTGTCGGCGTTGAACATTATCTCCTGTGATATGGCGTACTCCACACTCGAGAGATTGCTCTTTTGAAACTGTATGTTCCACACTTTTGCTATATTTTCCGATGGTTTGCGTTCCAGCTCGTTTTGGGTTCTAGAATTGGTCAACGTGGGGACGATTTATGATTTGTTGAACTGATCAGAGTCTACTGTTCACAGGACTAATAATAATTGTCATCATCAAGCTACGTGATCTGGTTTTGTTTTTCCATTTCATAGAGTGTTTAACATTCATTCATCATCATATACAGAGTCAACCAGAATAACGTTATCACAGGCCTAGGGTAGGTTGAACATGTCATTTCCAACACAAAACACTTTAATGAATATGCCGTTTCTGCTTCATTTTCAAGATATCAGCCATTTTGTAAATTTCGACCTTGTCCGACGAAATCGTTTATAACTTTTTTTGGTTTCAGATAGGAAAATAATGTATACCAACCAGTGACGGATTTACTGTAAAAGCAACATAGTCCATGACCGGGGTCGACAAATAAAATTTTTCTAGGCATACTGCAGCGAAAATATCATTTCTTGTCAAAATAGAGACGGCAAGTTCTAAAATGCCTAGGGGCGGCGAAAGTTTAAATCCGCCACTGATACCAACCAATAAAACAAGTACAAAATTTTCGTAAATTCTATTACAAAATTTTTTCGAAATCTGCGATTTGCGATTCTGCAATGAAATTTAGCCTGAAAAAAATTTAACCTAGAAATGGACAATTGAACTACATTAGATAAAACATATCCGCACTATGACCGGATAGGTTACCAATAAATGTGGATATGCTCGATTTAATTTATTTGTAACTAGCAAGTAGATACTCTATTTTTATTATTATTGATGTACCTAATTATAGTGTTTTTGGTAGGTATTTCAGCCATAGCTCCTCCAAAAATGTGAATAATAATACATTTTTGGTGGCGTTTGGCAGTCTAGTGTACGAATAATTCGGATATGTTTTATTTAATGCATGCCCATTTCTGGGTTGAATTTTATTGGGGCCAATTTCAGTACAAAATCACGAAAAAATCTATAAATTTTTTGGGACGAACGATTCGTTTTTGGACTTCTAAATTATATTTTTCGATCTGAAACCCAATAAAAGTTATAAGCGATTTTTTGGGGCAAAGTCAAAATATATAAAATGTCCACCATCTTGAAAACGAAAAGAAAACGACACAATATGCTCATTTGAGTATTTTGTGTGTTTGAAATGAGGTGTTCTGCCTGCACTAGGTCTGTGATAACTTTATTTTGGTTTACCCTGTAGAAGACTATTAAAATACACATTACCTTCATTCCAACTATTCTGTACGGAGTGTGTTGAATCACGAATCAGTCCCAAACGAGTCAACCAAATGGCAGAAATTGCAAATTCTAAAGGCTCAGACCTATGGATCTCGTACTTACCATGTCAAATGATTACCCCTCTTCGTCCTCACGATTGCTGTTTCTACACATCACCCGGCACGCATTTCACCACAGTTTCAACTAAGGTTTCTCGGAACCTTTTCGGTAACCTCATCAACCTTTGAGCGGCTTGGAATTTTTGGTGTTAGTAAAATCCAAGTTCGAATCCCGGAAATGGCATTTTTCAAATAAAAGTTTCGGTTTCTCAAGTATTTTAAATGGATTGGTACAGTAAAATCAAAGTTCGAATCCCGGAAATGGCATTTTTTAAACAAAAGTTTCGGTTTCTCAAGTATTTTAAATGGATTGGTACAGTAAAATCCAAGTTCGAATCCCGGAAATGGCATTTTTTAAACAAAAGTTTCGGTTTCTCAAGTATTTTAAATGGATTGGTACAGTAAAATCCAAGTTCGAATCCCGGAAATGGCATTTTTTAAACAAAAGTTTCGGTTTCTCAAGTATTTTAAATGGATTGGTACAGTAAAATCAAAGTTCGAATCCCGGAAATGGCATTTTTTAAACAAAAGTTTCGGTTTCTCAAGTATTTTAAATGGATTGGTACAGTAAAATC
>CM022877.1:22740878-22764660 GCA_012654025.1 Pachypsylla venusta
TGATGTTTTTCTCGGGGGGGGCACAATCGCACAATATAACTAATAGAAAATTTGGAAGGGGGAGGAACCTAGAGGCCGGGGTTCGAGTCCTGGGCAGTACTTTTTAATGCAATGATTATCGAGGTACGATACCTAATTTGTTAAAAGCTGTAGAGCTTACCACAAATACCTTTCATAAGGGTGATTAGTGATTTTATAAGGGTGATGACGAAAAAAAGTGCCATGGCTGATGATAGAATTTTTGACAATTTTTTATTTATGTATTTCTATTTAGTCTCAAGATTGGGAATTATTTAGGGGCCCGTGCCCCCTCCCCCCTCAATATGATAAAAGACACAGCGGATCACCATTAACTTGATTTTTTTTTTAAAAAAATTACGTGATTAGGTTTATTGCAATTTGAAAAATACCGCCCGCTTAAAAAAACTGTGGGGGCACGTGATCCCTGTGCCCTCCCCTATATCCGCACATGTGCACCGTACACGTGATCACTCTATTTCTTGCTGACAGTAAAGTTATTTAGTGTCTCCAATTTGTGAAATTTACTTTGAATTGAGTTGGACTGCATTTGAGATGAAAGTATCCAGATTAGATGATCTCTAATTATCAAATACGACGATGATGCAACAACCTAATAACCGACAAAATATTTGGAACCAAAATCTGGTACATGATAGTTATATGTATGACATGATATAGTGTGTCATCTGCAAATAGTTTAAACCGAGATTAATGGGAATCAAAATTATATTAGCCATTATATAGTTTAGTTATGTCTGACTACAAAAATTAGGATTTGATTATGGTAGATATATTGGAGTTTCAGTTGTGTGCAATTTTTTGTTTTGTTTATTAATTTTGAATTCAATTTGGTTGAATTGGGTCAAGTAAAACTATAATAAAGCGGATAAAATACTATATCTTCACTTGACTGTAAACATTCTGATGATGTACGAGGGGAGTACGAAACTAGTCAGCTCTAATTAACATACTTTTAATTTGTATAGTCCAGTGAAGACATAGTATTTCATCTGCCTTATTAAGGAGCATTCTTACTAAGCAGGACAGTGCCGTGAACGGCAAGTGATTCGCTCGGCAAAACTAAAAATATTCTTCCAAGCAGTTTAAGGAACTACAGAAACTGGACCGGCACGTGACAGTGACAGCATCACTGTAAGCTCACAATCATCGGGAATCACTTGTCGGCACTGTCACTGACACTGTTAGTGTGAATGCTCCTTTGATTCTGAGTTCAGACTACATTTTGACAAAATTCCATTAATCTATTGAATAATTGAATTATATGATGCCTTATTGGGCAACGTTAAATGCCTGTTCCACAATAAGATTTGTCTCCATCCTGATATCTGGGTTGATGGTATGGTATAAAAAGATGTTCCGACTGGTAAACAATAAGGCGTGGGTTCAAACCCATGGAATTTCATCCTAATAAATTTGATATATTTACCACTATTGGAGGATATTGAAGGGGTCGGTATTAACAACATATAGTTAGGTTTTCTCAGAGTAGCATAATATGCTACCCAACTCTTCCACCACCATCACTTTAAGCGATGGACAAGCAAAAGTACCTAAGTACTTGTACATCATCTTTGATTTCCAATGTTTTATCCTCTCAGTGTTTTTGCTGTCCGCCTTTGGCATTACAGAACCTTTTTTGGCTCTCCTGATATATTTTTGAAGTTATAAAAAAATGTTGAGAGTGAAATTTTATTTTTCTGTGACGCGAGAGCGTCACGCATATTCTGTGATGTATGCATTCTGAACCTACTTTTCCGATTGCAATTAAATTTGGCACAGTTGATGGGTGCATTCCTGGGAAGATTTTTGTCTAGGTCCCAACCCTATAATGTTCAGCTACACCGAGTAGGGACAAACAATGGATGGGTGAGAGCAAAAAAGTTCACGTTTTTCGACCTAAATGACATTCTTTCTCGAAATTTGTCGCGACGACATATCAATTCAAAGCAAGAAAGTTTTAGGTGACATCTTACTACTTCATTTAGGACATATTTTGCAACTCTAATTTTAAGCTACACCGAGTAGGGACAAACAATGGATGGGTGACAGCAAAAAGTTCACGTTTTTCGACTTAAATGACATTCATTCTCGAAATTTGTCGCGAACACATATCAACTCAAAGCAATAAAGTTTTAGGTGACATCTTACTCCTTCATTTAGGACATATTTTGCAACTCCAATGATAAGCTACACCGAGTAGGGACAAACAATGGATGGGTGCCAGCAAAAAAGTTTACGTTTATCGACTTAAATGACATTTTTTTCTCGAAATTTGTCGCGACGACCTATTTGGCACCGTTGATGGGTGCATTCCTGGGAGGTTTTTTTTCTAGGTTCCATCTCTCTAATGTTAAGCTACACGAGTAGGGACAAACAATGGATGGGTGACAGCAAAAAAGTTAACTTTTTTCGACTTAAATGACATTCTTTCTCGAAATTTTTCGAGGCGACCTATTTGGCACAGTTGATGGGTGCATTCTTCGGAAGATTTTTGTCTAGGTCCCATTTCTCTAATGTTAAGCTACACCGAGTAGGGACAAACAATGGATGGGTGACAGCAAAAAAGTTCAGTTTTTTTAAATGTTTTTAAATTTAACTTTAAAAAGAAGTATAACTTCTCACGCGCGTACATAAGTACACACACCCTTTTTTTCTGTAAGATTTACCTTTTCTTTTTCCAGACCTACAGAAACCCATTGGGTACGATCATGCTAGTCATGATGACACCAGTTTGCAAAGATGATCGGTGTCTTCGAAAACAGTTATTAACTGAAAAAGAATCTTTCCTAAGTCAGGTGAGCCGAAACGTAGAATATTGCTCTTAGTTTTGGTTTGCGAGCTCCCCCTATTCAAATCTTCTTTTCTTTCTATTATTTAGATAACACTGTTTGCTATTATTAGTGACGTAGTGAAATTAATAAATATGGGGACATGCATGAATGTTTTGTTAGTTTAGACGATTGTAGTAGTAGTGATGTTTTTCTCGAAATCTCCCGTTCTTCTCATTTAGATATAGATTTATATGTTCTAAAAAATATTAGAAGTAGATTTATATATTATGAGGTTATCGGGCCTTTGGCTGTATGAAAATTTTCAAAATCAGGATATTTTGCAAGAAAAAACAACATAATTAAAAAAAAGCGGGACATGTCAATTTATGATATAAAAAAGTACGTATTTAGGTGTTTTACATATGTGCAATACAGAGTTTTGTAAATTGTTGTCATAAACTTACAACTACTGTCCATATATTTACAGTGCTCTGCACTCTGAAAATCATTTCAACCCTCACTACTTTTATATCCGGAAATAAATAAATTTATTTATTAGCGGAGATATCTGCATACGTTATTTTTATAGAGGTGATTTGACACTTTTAAAGATTAAAGTGAATCGAAACAGTCTTGCTTGCTAGTCAAGTAAGGATACTTCTGTCTTGAAGTCGGGATCGGTTCCCGCCCGATAGAGGGAGCTAAAATATTGTAATTATTGGCGTCCAGAAACGAAGAGAGAAAAAGATATAGGATTAAAAATCTAGTGTGAACAACACACGACTTTCCTTTCCTATAATAAAAAATCGAGACGTGTACAATTCATAAAATAGACATAATAAAAAAAAAGTCATGTCTCTAGCTATTTCCGTTTTCTTTTTATGCCAGACTCGTGGAAACCGCTAAAACGCGGCAAAAAACTATCAAGAGTGAATTCGATTTCAACCAGAAGTTTCATTTTTCATTCCATGCTTTATTGATATAACTAGGTACCAAATTTTAAGCTCTAGAACTTGCCTTTTTAGGAGCGGCCGAAAACCGCTAAAAACTGCCAGGAGTTGATTCAATTTAAAGCAAACGTGTCATTTTGCATTCCATGCATTGATATTTTAGATGTAACACTTAACGTTCTCTTTTTAGACAGGAACAGCCAAAAAGCAGCAGAAAACCGCTAAAACCCCTAACGGTAAATCACGCTGCAGCCAAATGTATCCACGTTCAATCAATGCATAAAATTAATATGAATAGGCACCAAACCCCAAATTTGACATACATACCATATTTCAAGTCTCTGACCCTTACCATTTTCTTTATCGTTAGGATTAATGAAAACCGCTAAAAAGCGACAAAAACCGCCAAGGGTATATTCAATTGTACCCAAAAGTTTCGAACCTTACTGAGACCCCAAATATGACATACATACCAAATTTCAAGTCTCTGGCTCTTACCATTCTCTTTTTAGGTGGGATTAATTAAAACCGCTAAAGAACGGTAAAAAACCGCTAACAGTAAATTCGATTCCAACCAAACTTCAACGTTCGCTCCGAGCATAAACTTGACGTACATATAAAATGTCAAGTCTCTAGCAATTACCGTTCTTGAGATATCTATCTTGTTGAAACTCGAGATTTGGGCTCTGGGGACCTCAAAACGTGTTTTGGAATTAAAAACTCGACATCGAAAATTTCAGTTTCAGTACTTTCCTTTTATAGGACAAGGAAAGTAAAAAAAACACTCAATCTGAAAATGAATTCCACCCTTTGAGGAAAATCCACCTCCGGCCGGAATCGAACTTCCGAGCTAGACCTCAAGAGACAAAAGGTATTACTTGACAAGCAAGTAATACTATTTCGATTCACTTTGATTTTTAAACAAATTTCATCAAACGAAAAGCAGGAGATATACGAGTAATATCCACTAAAGAAATCCTTGCATTTGGATGACTGGAACCCACGTCCTTTGTATTATTAGGTATGTACGTCACTGTTATTTCAGGCAACGCAGTTGATATTTGAGTAAAATACAATTTCAAAAAAGTAGGTTTCTGCATACATTTTCCCCCAAATTATCAAAAGTATTATCTATTATTCTATGAAGGAACTTTTAAAGGATAATTTGTGTGACTTAGAAAAAGCTGGACATTTTCAATTATTTTCAAAAGCAGTCAGGGCAAACATGCAAAAAAGCAAACTCTGCGGGAGGATGAAGAAACTGTTTCTCACGTCATTTTTGATTGAAACTCCCTACAGAAAAAGTATGTTCCATGAAAAATACCTAATTGAAAGGGTGATCAAGCTTGCTCAGAACTTTCGATTTAGGACGTAGCTAATTACCTATACAAGCTATACTTTCCAACCACAAAAAGTGTAATTGAGAATTGAGGCTTAGATATAGGAGCTTTTACAGCTCAAAAAGCAATTTAGCTCACGAAGAAACGAATCTTCACATCAGCCACTGGTCCACTCTCTTGACACTGGGGAGAAATTCTATATCGAATAGATTGAATTCGAATGCCTCGAACATACTTTTGAGGTATTTTATCACTGCAACCAATTCTGCACTGATTGGCCAAGTCTCGGGTAATCATTCAGATTGCTCTGTCGCAGTTTTTTGCTCTGTCGCAGTTTTCTGTTTGTCTATAAAACAGAATAAAAAAGGACATGTCTGCCAAAGCCGGATGTCTGGTAACTCTACTTGGCTGGTACTAAAGTAGTATGCGTTCCAGGTCGTCCTGGTACGTCCTGGTGCGGACAACGAGTTTATTGATATCGTTTCTGACAACATGAATGCTGGTTTTACACCAATCAGTCCCAAAAGGAAACACTCCTGTATAATACACTGGGTGACAAAATTTTGGGAAACGCTTAATTTTTTTTCGATTTTGCAACCGATTTTTATGTTTTTTGGCCATTAAACCTGATAATTATGACAGGGTGTATTGTTGGAAAACGAAGACAAGATTTTTTTCATGTATTTTTCAAAATGGCGACATTTATCGAGAAAATCTAAAAATAGGACGAAAATAGGAGCATAGAAAGACTCGGACTTTTGCAATATCTTAAGATTCGCTTCAAATTTAGCAATCTGAATTGCTTCTACTATCCATGGCATGCTCCAGTTCAGACCATCCACGATCTCCTGCGGCATATGGTCCCACTCGTCAAGCACTCTTCTTTTGGGCTCCATTATTTTCGTTGGTCTGAATTCTTCCTACGAAAAAGCTATTTTCGGAGTGGTTCCAGACATGTTCGATCATGGTGATTTATGGTTAATGTGGGAATGTTCAAGAACTTTCATACCGTACTCTTCAATATATGCGCGCACGCGGTTTCCATTGTGTGAACGCGCCTTGTCGTGCATTAGCGCAAGACCGTTTGAAATAAACTGCTCAAATGACCTCATAATAACACCTAAAATATCCGACACTTATCGCTGAAAAGTCTTAGACCCCCTCCTAAAACACACAGTACCGTGGGCCCCAAAGTTATGCTCGCAGTCAGAATGTACACTCATCGGTGAACAGTACTTTACCCCAGTTCCCCTTTGACCAATCTTCCAGTTTTTCGCTTATTGGCACCTTTACACTTTGTGAGTCCTGGCGAGCAGAGAAGCCCCTTACGGCGCGGTAAGAACAAATTTCGCCATCCTTGAGTATTTTGCTGACAGTTTTTGAGCAAACATTGACACCTCGACTGCGTTGGTGCCCGTTACGCATAGTTTTGTGGGTTAAAGTCCGATTCCTGAGGGCTGTCAGCTTCATAAAGCCGCCGTTCTGTGCGTGCATAACTTGTTATCGACCTTGTCCACGCCGTATATTGTGGTTGCCAATCTCTTGGTAAGTTTTGACAAAACCACGAATCCCAAATTTCGACACAATGAGAGAATTCACTACCCTCCGGTAACTCCAACAAACAAAGGTACACAAAACCGCTTAGGCGACTTGCACTTTAGTAAAATCGTTCATCTTTAAAGAAAAAAGAAAGATACAAGTGTGAAAGAGCACAATAAAACTCAGGGTTGTCTTCATTTTGAACGTAGGTAGCAGAATACTGAAATCTCAAACATGGCAAGGTATACCTAAAATCACTGTTTTTTGGAGTAAACTTGCAAAATTTTAGTCAAAAGTATGATAAGCTTGTGAAAATGTTTGGTATTATCGTCAATTATAATATTTGTGATATTAATTTACTAAACAGGGGCTTCCAACCATTACATACCTCGGGCTATTCGAAAAAAGTTGAGCGTTCCGATAATTTTGTCACTCAGTGTATATATTATTATCAATTGGTAAGGCCTGAAATAACGTCTAATTGGTCACATTTCGTAAATTTTACAGGAGGATGAAATATGTCAAATAATTACACATTTGATTGTTGTTATCTAAATGGCTTAATTCTGGATGATCTTAATTCTTCATTTGATGCGTATTTATATCAATGACACATTCTTAGAATATTGACTTTATTCTAATTTCTAATTACATTATTTGTATTCCATTATTCTCACATTCAAAGGTCAAAGGATCCCTAAAACCTTGCTATTTTTATTACAATATTGCCACCCTAAATATTTTCAGACAATGCCTTGAACTAAAAGGACCAAAGCATTGACCCTAACTAAGCTACCGATTTAATATTCTTATAATTAATTTAGTAATAGATTTTCAAGTTTTGATTAAATAAATTGATGGGAAACTTAATTTCTGAATTATCCTTCAGTATATAATCTTAATTCAATATAAGAAAAATTGAGCACAGTAAATTGAAGCCACAAAATGCTTCTCCGCGTGTTCTTTCATAAAAATTAAAGGTGCTTGTGATGGGGTTCCAGAGATTTTCTTCCCTCCGGCAAATTTCCCGCCATCTAGTAACATCACTGTTTGACAGTGAAAGTAAATGTTCCCACATTAAATTATTATGGAACCTACTAGCATTGATAGCTCCCTGTGCGTAATGCGCATGATCTTGATTTATAATTAGGCATAAGCTACATACCTAATGGCTAACTTTCATAGAGTCCACTATAATTTAGTTGGTATTTACCTAGATAATTAACTTTAATAGAATTAAAGTTCTAATTAAATAAAATAATAATACCGGTTCAAAATAAATTGTTAATTAAATAAAGATGCGCCCTGGCATAGCCATCAGACCATCAAAACAATCAAAGTAGAACACGGTATATAGTATGTCTCAGAAGTGCTTGGGAAATCCTTCATCCAATCAAGCATCATCGTGTCCGATGGTAACCAGATGTATGAGATTATAAATGAGCTACTCATGTTGACTTCACCCATCCTATGCCTAAGCTTAATTTGTCACTCACTTCGTAAAACCCCGCTGGACGTTATCAAACTTCAGCAATTTAGGAATGAACTTCGCTACTTCAGACTCAAAATATCCGAAAAATTGCATGACGTGAACAGGTAGATATGTTATATTATGAGAGTCTGCTAATTGGTAGATCTGTGCACTCCCATAAGAAAATGTGCATTTTTTTCTTGCATATGTGCGAAAATGTGCGCTATGCGATAAAATAAGTAAGTATGCGGCTGTCTGCGGGCACCCTTACGTTTTTAACGCTCCTTTAAAATATCAGGGAAATTGTATGCCATTAGATAAAATGGGGTCAAATTGAAAATTGATTCAATAATCTTTTGAATAAATCATTCTCGGGTTATTTTGCTTCCTCTACAATTTGAATGTAGTTCAAAGAAGCACACGAATTCTTATGCACTTCGTGTTTCGTGTACTCCTTATTTCCCTCTTATCTCTTATCAATACAAAATATTATATAGGGCGGACCGGGTTAACGTTATCACAGCTAGCTATCCGGTCAAAGTTCCATCATATATG
This sequence comes from Pachypsylla venusta, assembly GCA_012654025.1. Classification (NCBI taxonomy): domain Eukaryota; kingdom Metazoa; phylum Arthropoda; class Insecta; order Hemiptera; family Aphalaridae; genus Pachypsylla; species Pachypsylla venusta. The sequence continues at coordinate 22,749,547 of CM022877.1, forward strand.
TGAATAATGAGACAATTTTCTGGTAAATGTTTGGTTTTAATTGAATCTATTAATAATAATAAATTTTAGTGTCATTTTGCAGAGCAAGGGTATGTTTTATCCAATGCATGCCCATTTAAGGGATAAAATTTTTCACGGCCAAAATTACCAAAATTAAAAAAGTCTGTCATGTTAAAAAAATCTACGTGGTCACCCACTAAGTAAAAATTCGCTTGACGTTGCTTAACTTCAGTGATATTGCCGGAACTGCTGAATTCAACGTGCCATCAAATATTTAATTGTAAAGAGATAAAAATAAGATAAAACACAATTTTGCAAAATATGTCTTAAATGAAGGATTAAGATGTCACCTAAAACTTTCTCGCTTTGAGTTGATATGTTGTCGCGACAAATCTTGAGATATTGGCCAAAAATCGGAAAATTTCTGAAATTTTTATAAAAATCGGCCAAAAAAGTGGCCGTAACGAAATGACCCCAACCAAAACCAAACCACATTCAATTGTCATCGAAGATCTACCACGGTGCCAAATTTCAGCTCAATCGGACAATGGGAAGTGGGTTAAATTTAATTTCTAAACAAACATACATACAAAGCAAGTTAAATAAAAGCCTTTAAAATAAATAATTTATTAAAATAATTGTTTCTGGCCAGGTCATTCTGGACAAAGAATGAAAGATCTTATGTAAGTGGACTGTGTCTTCTTATCTAGTGCATCATACAGGGTGTTACTTTGCTAATTTGGTTAAAAAAAATCTGAAATGTACTTTTAGCAAATCAGTTGCGCACCCAGGATATATTCATTCGGGCTTTCTCACCACTTCACTCCAGGATTTTGAGGGTATGCTTTTGGATGGCAATAGTTTTTTTCCATTCACCACGATATCGCCAGTCTGGCCGGGTTCTGAGGGGGGAGGGGGTGGCAAGTTAGGAAGTTCTAACAAATATCTACCTACGAATTTCACTAAATGATTTTGTGTAATTTGTTTTACAGAGGTGCACAATGGTCAGGAAGTTATTTTGTCATATATGTACATTTTGCAAGATTTTATTGGCAAAGTCATTTGTATAATCAAAATCAAGATTCCGTTGGAGAGGGGTCGAATCCTTATTACATTTTCCTGACTGTCCTGAAAACTTGAATATATTTTTTTTACTCGAGGGAGGTAGAATAGAACCCCACCCCTTGTGTGGATCACTGTATCAAATAAGAACTACTTTTACCTTTTCCAAAACGAAACAGGTCTTCCATTTTTTGTTTTTTTTTTTTGTTCCACTCCAATTATGACTTACTAACATCCATTGTGATAATAGGTCATACGAGAGGGAGACATCCTCAGGAGCCGAGTCCACATGAGTTAATGTTGTGAAATATCACAGAAAGCAACTCTGGAATATTATTACGTTACTGCCGTAATCATATTTCAGTGATTGACACAGTTTTGGGGACCCATTTGAAATATTCCATGTCGATTTTCTGAAAATCCAATCCATGAATTTATATTTTTACTTTCATTTAATAGAACATAAACAATAAAATAACTTCTGTCCCGATAACTTTGTCAAATCATGTTTTTGGCCGCACAATGATACTCGGTCAATGATGAATTTATAAGAACTCATTGCTTTTGCACATGTTGTCAAATTAAAAAAAAGAGATATGCATTTTATTAACAATACCTTCTATCTTTTCATCTTTGCTATCTATTTCCTTCAAACTTTAACTTTACCTTCGAACACATGCAGGTGGATAGGCAGATGTGGTCAAATTCCTTGGCCGCCGAGGTCTCTCCTTTACTTTTGGGGCCTCATGAGGGTATTTGTGTATCGAACAGAAGTGGAATCAATTGAAGATTTGATAGCAAGAATTGTAGCTGCAACAGGCAGCTGAGAGAAAATCAATATGTCTTGAGGAAGGCTGTGACAGACAGCATGGTCTTACGCTGTCGTATTTGTACTGCTGAAGGCAATTTTCAACCAAGAATAAATAGGTGATTTCATCTCTATCTGATACACTAGAGCTGTCTTATGGGGCCACATGAGTATCAAATCATGTGACCCCATAAGAAAAGAGGATTTAATTTAGGACCTGGGAAGCCAGGGAATGGTAACAACTTTATCTCTCCACCTATTTGGAAGATAGAGGTAAAAACTGAAGGCAATTTGAAGCAAAGATGAAATAGATAGTAGGTATACCGGTAATAATATGCATGTCTCTTTTTCATATTTTGACTACAGATGCCAAAACAATGTGTTCTTATAAATTCATCATTTACCTTGTATCATTTTGCGGCCAAAAATTCATGTATTGGATTTTAAAATATCTTTGAATATTTCAAATGGCCGCCATTTTGTTATTTAGATTTTTGTTGATCCCACATAGGTCAACGTTTTTAGTCTCCATTTTAAGCTTTAAAAATCATTTAAGATTTTTGAAATCAGAGCTGTAATAAGGGAGATATGCTTCAAAAATAACACAAAACTTACTGTAACTTTTTAACAAAAGCTCAAATCAAAAATCAATAGAAAAGGAAAAATATATTTTTGGCCATAATCATAGCATCTATACCACAGGGTGTAACAGGTTGGCACACCAACCTGTTACACCCTGTATAGTACCGCTATGCAAATTACAAGTATGAAGTCATTATTACTATAAGAGCATTAAGACTGAAGAAAATACAATAATAAATTAAAATTTGGGATGGACAGCAGCAAGAAAATACATTTGGCTCCGATAATAGATATCACTACGTCCATGGGCGGATTTTTTTGGAATAGTAGTTGGGACTGGGTCTTTTTTTAATGATATTTATTTTTGAGATACAAATTACAAGTATAATACTTGCCAATAGGTAATATTAATTTGTAGTTTATTGTGAAACGGGCCACAGATAAATCTGGCATCCGGACTATACTGTTCGGTCCGCCATATTCTTATCTGAGATGTTAAATAATGTTTTTTGTTCTCTTAAAATTAATTTTCACACGAGTTTGGGTCTGGGAAGTTAGGAGATAATGGTCTCAGATAGCAATAGTATATCTATAATGATATACTAATTTGAATATTCCACCTAACAAGGATATGACTACTTTCGAATCGTCTATGAACAGACTATTGCTATTGCTTGTACTTTTATTGGCAGATTCTTCAGTTCTCCAGGAGACAGTTGTTTATAATGATCATCACACTTGATCTAGAAGACATATCCATCTTACATTTTCGACGTGAGATGTTCATTGACGGATGGACACCCGATAACCGTCTATTTTGGATGTAAGACATGGCAGGGTCATGTTACAGGACACAGCTAGGGACCTAACTATCTTGTCCTTAGTCGCAAAAATATCATTTTAGCCACAGTCCTGATCCCTGGTCATTGCGGTCTCTGAAAATACACCTGCACACTATGAGCTTCGATCAGGACTAAATTCTGTATAAACTCTGCGGGAGGATGAGGTGAGGACTCTGTTTCTCACGTCAATTTTGATTGAAACTCCATACAGTCCCTACTCATGTGGAGACAAAGCATGGGGAAGATACATCCCAGGCGCCACATCCACGAAAAATACCTAGTCGAAAGGGTGATCAAGTTTGCTCGGAACTTAGGACTTAGCTAATTACCTATACAAGCTATACTTTGCAACCACAAAAAGTCCAATTGAGGTTTAGATATAGGAGCTTTTACAGCTCTAACAGGAATTTATCTCACGAAGAAAAGAATGTCCACATTAACAACTGCAAAGGTCCATTCTCTAGACACTGGGGAATGGAGGAATATACCTTTAAGTTATGTTGAGTTATTTTGTCACTGCAACCAATTCTGCACTGATTGGCCAAGTCTCGGATAATCATTCCGATTATTTTTGCTCTGTCGCAGTTTTCCGTTTGTCTATAAAATAGAATATCTTAAGACAGATAATTTCTTCCTGTATGCAGAGATTAGAGATTATTATTTTGTGTCAGTCACAGTTTAAGAGCTTCATTCTGTTGTCCAGCAATTACTTACCAGAAGACAAGATTAGTGTTGAGGATGACCGCCCGATTAACCAACAACACCAAATCTTTCTCCTAATTCTTGAAAAGGATGTAATCAAGTAATATAACTATATCTTCTTCTAGTACCATGTCCGTTACTGGACGTTAGTGGATCAAATTGGTTAGACTGTCCTCATGTTGGACCATTTGATTAATCTTGATTTTGTTATTTCTTAATATGGTGATGGCCAAATCAACGTGAGCGATTGAGCGTAAATGCTGAGCGTCAAACAGTGAAAATAATTGGAAGAGTAACTACAGATCGCAGGAATTATTTCTGGAGTGCCGCTCGCCGCTCTCTGTTTGTCTGCAGCCTTAGGTATTTCGTCCAGGATGTTCGTTTTCTTTCTCGACCTCTCTTTTTTCCAGCTCTTCCTTCAATATTAGTTTGATGTAAAAATTCATAGTTCTCTGGCTATCTCGGAATATGTCCCAGGAAAATAAAAAACCTTAAAACGCCTGTTACATGACAGTCCGCGTAAATTGCTATCATCATCAGTTTTTTGCCCACTATGTTGTCTTATCATAGTTGCGGTTTAATCGAAACATAACGAAGTGAAGATATAGTTTTAACACCACACGATTTTACCTTTGTTTGTCTTTTTTTAACATCACGATAACTCTCGAACTTCTTAACCGGTTTTGATGGACTGAGGTACTCATATATAGAATTAGATAAATTTTTTTAGTGTTTTTGGGAGGCCCGGGGACAAATTGTAATTGTAATTTTATTGGCATATTTTTTTTTAGTTTTTATAAAGAAATAACACAGAATAGATACTAACAATAAAAAACTTAAAACTAAAATAAAAACGAGATGCCTACTGTCCACACTAAGGGAACCGTAAAAACAGTTCCCCTGTGTTGTGGATCAAAAATCACTGCAGATAGGGTATGAGTAAATGTTGGCAAGTTTAATTGAGAGAGGTCTGTAGATCTCATTACTGAGATACCTATTTGAAAAAACGAAGTTCAAGTCTTATTCGATTTTCACGAAATTGGGGGTATGGATATTTATTACAAGCTGATTGGTTTTTGTGCCAAAGTGACCCTTGGGTACAAGGGTAGTGATTTTATGCGCATTAGGTATACAGTTACTACTTGTAATTGTATACCTAACAGTACCACTTGTCCCGCGTTGGATCTTCCAAAAATGTGGCAGATCCAACTCGAGAGAAAATCTTTCACTGTGTTTTGGAGTTTTCGGGGCCCATCAGCCTGGTAAAGACGATAAAGATAAATGCGCATAGCAATCCGGTGCCAGCATCGTAGGTAAAGTTGAATTTTTTTTTTCAATTTGCTGCAGTGAGACAGACAGACAGACACACACGGACCAGTGGCTGAAACTCGAGATTTGGGCTCCGGGGAACTTGGCGGGAATTTTTTATCGCGGTTTTTTTAGGGGGGGGGGTAATAACACTATTTTTGTTATTATATTATAACATTTTTTTTACTATGTCTGTAATATATACAAAAAATTGTTAAAATTACACCATATAGCATATAGCTAGGTATGTTTGTAATGATTGAGTGAAAGGTTAATAATACGCCTCTGGAGCAGAACATTATATTGAATAAGACCGGTATCTATAAGTGCTGCTAATATAGAAAAATGCTACGGAACACAGTACTACACTTTATCTTCCTTATTTCAACTAAATTTGTCAACATTCGGCTGTTGTCTCTGCTCTGTATTGAATATTAACCATTTCATTTACAGTAAGAAAAAATGGACATCGCATTTAGTTTTGGAAGCCTTCGGTTGTCGTCGCTGCTTTTTACTAAGTTATTAAGACACTGCTCTTTAGTGAAATATTAATTTAATTTGAATTGGTAGCCTTCGGCTGTTGTCGCAGCTCTAAAGGAAAATATTAATTTAATTAGATTTGGCAGTCTTCGGCTGTTGTCATAGATCTTTAATAAAATAATAGTTTATTTGGCTTTGGCACACTTCGGCTATTGTTGCAGTTCACTAACGTTCACAATGACACCTTTGGACCCCAGAGGGTGCTATCTCCAAGGTTAAGGTTTTGGCTCGATTAATGGCCTCAAGGAATATTGTGGCCAAATATCATCAAAATCGGGAAAATAATAAAGATATTTATAATTAACATGTTATTCAAAGATTTAAATAATAAAGGCTCTAGATGCGCAAACACGATTTTTGCGGACGGATGGATGGACACACATTTTTTTTTTCTAGACCCATTTTTTGGAATGTAGTCGTCATAATCCGTCCGGAAAAGCAAAAAAAAAAAAAAAAAAAAAAAAAAAAAAAAAATACATCGAAATTTTTTGCGAATACAATACTTTGTCTTCCCATATAGAAAATAAATTTCCTATATGGGAAGACAAAGTAAAATAAGTGTTACGGAAAACCGTACTAAACTTTATCTTCCTCTATTCTAGGAATTCGTCAGCATCTGGCTGTCGCATGTATTCGATGAAAGTATTATATCAATTAAAAGCGCCAGCCCTCGGCTATTGTCGCAGATCTCTATTGAAATTGTTCTGGAAATGGACTGGGCAGCTTTTGGCAGATCCCACAGCTCTCCGATGAAAATATACTCGTATTTCAATTAGATTTGGCAGTGTTCAGCTGTTGTCGCAAGTCTCTGGTGAACATATTATATTAAATAGATTTAACAGCCTTCGGCTGTTCCCACAGGTCTCTAGTGTAAGTATCATATGATTTACATTTGGCAGCCTTCGCATACACATTTTCTCTAGACCCGTTTTTTGGAATAGCAAAAAATACGGCATCGAAATTTTTCACCAATACAATACTTTACTTACTTACCTCTTACTTCGCATATGGAAAGATAAAGTAAAAAGAACAAGATCATCAGCGCAAAGTTTGCAATAAAATCTGAGACAAGAATATTATACAAGCTGAGCAAACTGACAGTGGTGGATTCAAAAAATCAAATGACGTATATAATATTATTTGCTGTTGTTCTTGCAAACATTTACAACATCATATCACTCCGTGTCCAGACCAATGAAGCCTTTTCAATAGGTCTCGTCCATAGGCATGAAGGTTCCAGGTTGGTATGATAGGACAAACAGGTGACAAACATAATGGACTGCGCTTCTGCATGAAACACAGTATCGGTCATCTGAAGAAGGTTCAAGTCTGGCCATGTAGTTTTTAGGTAAATGACACCATCCAGCATGCGCGGATACAGCCCTCTTGGTTTGGGGGGGGCACAATATACCTAATAGAAAATTTGGAGGGGAGAGGGGCTCGTAACCCAGAGACAGGGGGTTCGAGTCCTTAGCAGTACATTTTAATGCAATCGAGGTACGATTCCCAATTTGTTAAAAGCTGAGGTACGATTCCCAATTTGTTACAACATGCAACATGCATTCTAGGGAATATAAAAGCACCTAATGGTTGAACGTTGACCTTGAGATCTTTCGAGTTTCTCTCTCTCCCAATAACGGGTCTGACACCGGGGGGATGTGTTGAGGCAATCCAAAAAAAACAAAAAAAAAAAAAAAAATTTTAACCCAAAAGAGAGGTTAGGAAAGAATTTTACAGCCATGTCTCTATTGCGTATGTACAACCGTCCCACATGGACCGATGAGGCCAATAAAAATGATAGTTTTTTTAAAAAAAAATTGAAAAAGTTGCCTCCACTCATCTCCCCGTTATAGGACCCGGAAAAAAGTGCCATGACGGATGACAGAATTTTTGGCGTTTTTTAAATACGTATTTCTATTAAGTCTCAGGATTGAGAATTATTTAGGGGACCGTGCCCCCCTTCCACTCAATTGGCTAAAAGACACAGCGGATCACCATTCATTTGATTTTTTTTTTTAATTTTTGATCATCAGGTATAATGAAATTTGAGAAATACCGTCTGCTTAAAAAAACTGGGGGAGGGGGGCACGTGCCCCCCGTGCCCCACCCTATATCCGCGCATGCCATCCAGAAGGAAGTTGCGGTAGGGTAGCCCAGGTCGGCCTCGGGAGTAACTCTTCTGACTTCAGTATCTGGAAGCTGGTTAGTGCCAAGAACACGATTTTGGGCATATTCTTCAGATGCGGCACACAGACTGTGTGTATGGCAATGACCAATTCAAATATTAGACGTGTCGGAGTTCTGATTATGTTCCAAAATGAGTTTGCACACTGTACAGCACCATAACCCGGGGCCAGGACCTGCTTCAATTATCAGCAGGATTCGGAGCAGCCCGGCTCTAATAGCTCCATGTTCCAAGATAAAAAAAAAGAAGTGAGGAACTCGCTGTTGCAACGATGAAGACGATCTTTGCTCGGATATCTCCTAGTGGTTCTGCTGCGTAGAAGCAATCGTCGTGAGAACCAATATACTTTATGTAGAAATATCAAATACAAGAAATGAAAATGATAAAAAACCTTTGATTTATGAGAAATTGTTGTTTTTATCATTTTCCATATTTTTGTAGGTACTTCTTTTGTATACTCTTTTTATTTTGGCTTAACGTCTCTTTAAATTTCAAGTTTATTCTAGAGTTCTAGACGGATATAATCTTGACACCGCATCACACGAGCCCATGATATTCAGGAAAGAGCACGCGGAGCAGCATTATGCAGCCTCAAATGTTGATTAATATACTGTGCTCAATTTTTCTTATATGGAATTGAAATTTTGTGCACTGAAGGATAAAGTTATCAAATTATTCCATCAAAAGATGAAAATAATTATGGAGCCATTATTTTTTTTATAAAATTTCATGATACACACACACAAATAGGGTACATCAAAAAGCTATATCCTTTTTGTGTTTACGACCTGTCACTTAAAAGCCTTAATTCTACGTAATTTATAGGTCCTAAAATGTAGGGTCACACATATAGGGCCCCATACTGAAATTGAAGCATTTGAAGTATGAAGCCCCTTGTATGTGATTGACAGTGAAAATGGATTAACCTTTTCTTTTCTTTTTTTTCGGGGAGGGGTATTTTTCAAAGTATCATATTGGCAGAGTTCATTTTGATTATTGCCCCTTCAATTCGCCACTGCTTTGACATTTTGAACTTTGTGAAATATTTTTTATTTCAATTTTCAAAACCAGTTTTATCGGAAGCCACAATATAGTTAACGGTGCGCCAAAACTTGTAATTCCTGATAGTGGTGGATAATTCACTCGCCTCGTGTGTCACTGGTCACTCTTACTCATTATCATAATAAACCACAAAACAATCAGTTAGAATTGATTAGATGAACGTTAGAACGAGTTAGAATTGATTAGAACGAGGTTAGAATCGTAAGGTTAGAAACAAGAACCAGTAGTCAATGAGATGCTCTGAAGTGGGAGAGTTAGACTTACTTTCTTTTGTTCCGTGTTCATCACGGAAAGTGATGGTGATGGAAGGGTTAGGTAGCATTTTATGCTACTCTGAAGACACTGGACTAGATGTTGATAATCCCAGCCCCATCTATGTCCCCTAATATTGGTAAATATCTCAAATTCACGAGAAAGAAATTCCATGGGTGGGCTGGGTTTGAGCCCAAGAGCACCGCTACACCACATTCAAAATTTGATACTTTACGATTCAAAGTGCGTTAGTAAAAGCCAGAAATGGATTGAAAAAAAAATATCAAAACAAATTTTTACAAAAGTTTATATACTAAGTTCAACTTTTCAAAAATGTACCTATTACAAAAGTGTTAGTTTTATTTAAGTTTATTTAGTTGATCCCCTGGGGCTTCCTCTGAAACTGCCAAAATATTTTGACTTCTGTTACGGGTAAAGATGCATATAAAATGCAAAGCCAAGGTGGTGTGCTGACTGATAATCAACTAAGATCGACATTTGTTAAACGTACTGATTTTTTCCTTTCTTATTTGTAATAATGAAGGAAAAAATCGAAAGTTTAACTAAAGGTGAGTTACTGCCAAAAATTAGACTTTTTGACGACTTTTTTGTATAATTTAGCGTTAACTAATTAACCACGAGATTTCCCCTAAAACAGTAAATCAGGATCTAATATTATAAAATATGAAATTTTCCGGTTTCTCCTTGATTTATTGTCGATTATCACCACCGAAAATTCGAAAAAGAAGAGTACCTCTTCGGGTTGATCGTGAAACAAAGTTGTTTTCTGCAGTACAAAAAATAATATCCTTGAGTAAAATATTGATCCCAAATAGGCGAAGATTCAAAATATCGAAAGTGATTTTTAATTTCGTAGCCGTAGCGAAGCACACGGGATAGCAGCTAGTTATATAATATAGCATTTAAAATTTGACTAGACACACAAAGATACATCCATTATGATAGATTAAATAGATCGATCAATCAATATCTAATTGATTATAATCGAACTGCCTAGCGCGATCTATTGATTGCTAAACGATTCATAGTTTATGATTTACGTGTTCCATAATGACTTTTTATTGATTATTTATATTGGTTTCTGACCAATTCATTTTAATATGATCACTTTGCTTCCTCACATTGTTGCCATTAATGAGAACTGTTAAACGTAGCAACCGAGGGGAACAAGCCAGCTTCATTGGTGATGTTGGTCAGCTTAGGAAGTTAGGAAGGGCATCCAGACTTTAAAAAACTCTGCTTCAGACCAAAGATGGAAAATCATCCGTGAATGCAGTTACTACGCATTGATATTTGGATACTGTGAGAAGCAAGCGAGACATACCGTCCCAGGAAGGCTAAAGAGAGTAGGCTCTGAACAGAAGATTTTGGCATGGAAACGCCGACCCCAAATAGAATAAGGAAAAGTGAAGTTAAAGAAGAAAGAGAGCTGTTACCAAAGGCGTAATTTCTTTCAATCAAGTAACAACTTGCTAGTAGCTCTCACTCAAATTTAGGGCCGGGAGATAGCCTCAGGTAATCGGCGAATAGTTTCCCTGAACTTATTAAATGTCCATTATAAATTTCATCAAAATCTGCAACCATTTGGAACCAAAACGGGCGACATGTCCGGTCAAAGGTGAAGGTCGGATTTAATGAAGGGCCCGAGTTTTTTGGGGCCAAGCCTCCGAATTATTGTGGGTGCATATTATAAACAAAATGTGTCTAACCTCTTTTCCATTCTGGTAGAAAACTTGGTAAAGTTATCTAAAGAGTTTTTAATCGGATATTTTGTACTATGTACATAAAATCGGAATGTGTAATAATAAGTACGGACAAGGCGTTCGAAAGCAATCGTAGTACATGTTTAGTTATTTATTTTAATTATTATTTTATCATGTCAAACTTACAAAGTAAATCAGTTTTCATTGATTAACCTACAAGTTAAAATATTAGTCTTTTGAATTTTCCAAATTAACCTACAAGTTAAAATATTAGTATACAAATTATAAATTCAGGAATAAAAATATTTCCTTATAGTTTATTATAAAATGTCCTAAGATCTGGTCTTTTTTGGGAATGCAGCTTTATGTGGACAATTGCAATTACAAGGACGTTCGGTATATTACAAGGTAAATTTAGTTGTTTCTGATAGGATTTATTGACAGGAGAAAGTTGGTTTGAAAGCTTGCATGCTCCCCACAGTTTCATTTAAACTACTAAGTAACCAAAGTAATAAGTAATTAGGAGATGGACCTTATCGACACGCAATATATGTTTAATTGACTGATGCAAGGACCTTATGTCTGTAGTCCCGAGAATTCGAGGAACCGAATTGAAGAATATTTTTACAAAAACATTATTGAAGTTGGTAAATAGAGCAGGGGCGGATACAGGTCTCCGTTGGGGGGGGGGCGCTCGAGGCTGTAAAGTTTTGTTCTCTCCTGACTACTCCCGAGAACAGACTAGCTGTTCTCGGGAGAGTATGATACCTGGTAACAATGGCCATGGATATGTTTTTTAAGACAGAAAAGTATTGACGGACTGATGTTCCTTAAGGGTCCCAAACCGGACCAACCCTGTAGAATATTCTCTACGATGCAGTTTTCAGATTTGTATAACCAGAGGGAGTAAAACCCTTCGCTTTTGCCGACGACCTGACAATAGTCGTAATAGTAGCTAGATAGCATATCCGGATAGATGGAGAATTATTTCTACTCCTTCCTTCACTCTTTCCCAACTCTATTTGGGTTTACTTACTTTCCCACAGGAACATTTTAGCCCTAATAAGGTAACGACAAAAAAAATCCGCCTTTTTTGTGATATGGTTAGAATAATTTTTCAAAAGAGCATCATTTATAGCACATGTTTTACTTTATCTTCGCATATACGAAGTAAAGTATTGTAGGTATTGGTGAAAAATTTCGATGTTTTTTTTTTTTTTTTTTTTCTGGACGAATTATGACGACTAGATACCAAAAAATGGGCCTAGAAAAAATGTTTGTCCGTCCGCAAAATCGTGTTCGCGCATCAACAGACTTTATTAACATATTATTGTCAAGTTTTGGGGTTCATGAAGATAACCCTCATCTGAGGGTCCTTTGGGGCACCAAATCTGAAATTCGGGTCACCTCTCTAAAACTGGCAATTTCACTCTAATTTTGATGCAATTTAAAACAAATACTCTTTATAAGAGTATTTGTTTTACTCTTTATAACAGTATTAGGTTATCTTCATCTGGGGGTTCTTTAGGACAACAAACCTGATATTCGGGTCACATATCTAAAACTGGCAATTTCACTCCAATTTTGATGAAATTTAAACAGACACTCTTTGTAACATATTATCAACAAATTTTTGGACTCATGGGGCTATCTTCATCTGGGGGTCAATTAGAGCACCAAACCTAAAGTTTAAAAGAAGGACCCGTCCTTCTTTTAAAGTGGTATTATCACTAATTTTGATGAAATTTAAAACATACACTCTTTGTAACATATCATCGACAAATTTTGGGTTTCATAAAGCTATCTTCACCTGGGGACCCTTAGAATATTTGCACTAGAGAGCTGCGACAACAGCCAAACGCTATCAAATCTAACTCATATGATATTTTTACTAGCGAGCTGTGACAGCAGCCGAAGGCTACTTAATCTTAGTCAACTATTTTTTTTTCTCAATAGTAGGCTGCCTAATCTGATTCATATAATATATTTTCACCACAGAGATACGACAACAGCCGAAGGCTGCCAAATTTAATTAAAATAATATTTTCACTAGAGGGCTATGGCAACAACCGAAGTCACCAAATCTAAATCATATAACATTTGCATTAGAGACCTGTGACAACAGCGGAAGGCTGTTAAATCTAATTAACATGGTGAAATCTTCATCTGGGAGCCTTTAGGACACCAAACCTGAAATTCGGGTAACTTCCTGCGACATCAGCCGAAGGCTGTCAAATTCCTAGTACACAGTTCAAGTTTAGTACGGTTTTCAGTACCATTTATTTTGATTGAAAAAGTTATTTAATTTAACAATGAGAATTTTTTTTCATGAGAAATACATTTTTAATTAAAATTTATTCTCTTAACAATTATTAGATTTAAGCAGGGCGGAAAAAAATAATATGTTCGATTCTTACTTGTTTGATTCTTACTATAATGTCGATGTCGATTTTCTTAGATCCAAAAAACAGAGTTGGAAATTAAGAAAGGTCTCGATGATCACAACATGATCAATTTAAAACATTGCGAAATTATGAGGAAAATTTCCTCCCCTGAAAATTTGCTGTTTTCGGTAATTGCCCACTTTGAACATTTATAAAAATGGTCCTGCGACTTCTGCCTGTCCATCACGGAAAGTAATATTGGTGGTATGGTTGGCTACGTATTATCCTACACTCTGGACGCTGGACTATATTTTGATAATGTTAAATATCTCAAATTAATGAGGATGAAAATTCCATGAGATGGCGGGATTTGAACCCACGTTATACAGTATCTCAGTCAGAGTGTCTTACCACTACACCACGAACCCATCGCAAAACGGTAAATAAAATGTTTCATTCCATTACCAAAGTAGATTTTTTCAAGTAGTTTTCAACTTTGGATCACTTTCAGAAGAGGCACCTCAGGGGGTCGTATGTCACCCCCAGGTAACTTCTTACAATCTCAAGTACGACCTATTTTCATTATGAAAGTTACGCCTCCGGATGAGTTAGGTGAATGTTAATTCTGGCCCACTAGAAGATAGATTAATCAAAGTCAAGTTGTGTTCTCAAACACTCAACGAGCGCTGAATAATAAAGTGATTTGTGTTTACATTAGAATATTCTAGTGAGTCTTTGTGATGAGAAATATTGCAATATCTTCTCCTATTGCACTTTTTGGTTGTTGAATTGGTTTGTGTAACATTATATTAAGGAATAACACAATAGAGCCTAAATCACAGGTCCTGCTATCTGCTATGCTAACTACAGGGTGTACGTGTTCGTATATGTCGAATTCCTATATTCGAGCTGGGATCATTTCATTTCATTGAACCTCACCACCTAAGGTGTGGAATCCTTTCTTGTATATTGGAGTTAAGCCCATTTCTCTAGCTAAGGTTCAACTGCTCTGAGAGTTTGGGCAGTCTTCTTAGCAGATTACGTGGCCCGATGATTCTCAATCTCTGAGTAGGCACTGAAATCAAAGATTACGTGAGAGGCCGTTTCCTCTTCCTCCCCACATAGTGTACACATACGCAATGGGTTTTCCCTAAAGATTCCCATATTTTGTGGGTGTTTTCTGAGTGAAAAATGTCCCGTTATTAAAAATCAGTGACCAGTCTTTTTTTTCTCGATTCAAGCGAAGAAGATCAGCCGTTAGAGATGTTGACCACTTACTATAACAACATTTGCTAAAAAGGTATCGTCAGCATGCGTGGATATAGCCCTATTCTTTTTTTTTGGGGGGGGGNTGCAGGGGGGGGGGGGCACAAACGCACAATATCGAGTCCTGGGCAATACTTTTTAATGCAGATTGCCTACTCAGAGATTGAGTATTCAAAATCTTTCCATCACGTAGAGATTTTGAGTTCCATGGTTTAAAGTTTTCCCTATGCTGACATGTTATTATTAAAGAAGAAATATATCGTGTAAAAAAAGACGTCAAGAGTAGCAATATTCAACTTCTCGCAATAATTTAAAAACAACTGATATAAAAAAAGAACGTCAATAATCTGTATACCATCACACTCGTTTCTTAGTTTCCTTTCCTTAGTTGAAAATT
>CM022877.1:22767902-22786997 GCA_012654025.1 Pachypsylla venusta
AACTCGAAAACGGTTGGACATTTGATAGTTTTGATAATTTTAATGGAATCATTATGAAATTTAACGGGGGGCTGCTTTTATTAAATTTTCAAAATCTCTTGCCGTTATTGCTGTAATAATCAAAATTGTCTGTATCTCGAAAACGGTTGGACATTTTTAAGTTTTGATAATTTACCTGTATAAAGGAAGTAATTTTAAAGGGTGTTCACTCTTATAATTTTTTCACTATCTATTACCGTTAAGGTAGTTGTATGCATTATCTTTTTTGTTATTTACGCTATCGTATTTAAAGGTATGGGCTTTTCTTCGTGCCATTTCCAATGACCCCTCAACCGTCTTTCTACGACAAATAGAATTGGCTGTAGGAAAAAAATTGTTATTTTTTTATGTATTTTGAGGTGTCTGGGAAACACGTTTAACAAAACGTAGAATCATCGTATTTGGGGGGTAAACACCATCTATTACCATGCCCCATACAGAATATAAAATAAATTTGCAAAAAATCATCTGGAAGTTGCAGATCTTTCGTGTTAATATAGTCGGTAGCTTTGCTTACTCTTGACGAACGCATGTCTACCGACATGCTTGATAATTTGTGGGGACATGAGACTCTCTCCTATATTTGGTTTCATGACTCAAGGTTCCGGCAATGGTCGGCGAGTATGCTGGGATTCCATTGCCCTTGCTTTCATACTGAGTATGATGTCTTGGTAGAAACATTCAGCTTCAAGTTTTTGTCGAAACAGTCCAGATGGTAATATAAAAATGAATTTTCAAAGACAGTTTTCTAAGATGAGACAAATTATCCTACAATGACTTGGTAGTATGCCGATCAGATATTTTGTTTCACCCTGTATAAGATGCCCAATACAATAGAATGATATTTTAATGGATCCTCATTCGGACCTCTCATTAATTAATTAATTGGAACACTCTGCCACTTCATCAAAAAATTTCCCACTGTGCCGGCATTGTTCATATATTTCGATTACAAATTCAAGATTTGTTGCGTTAATTGGTGTTCAGGACGATATGAATTCATACCAAGAGTGTTTTACTTGTTCACGCGAAGTGAACAAAAACTACCTCATCAATCGCTATCAAACCTTTTTTTACGTGATTGTGGGCATAACGGAGGACAAATGACGAAAATTTTAATTGACCAATCCAATGAAGGCAATTTTTAGTTCTTAAATTTCTGGGGTCCTAGACTATAATTTTCAAGGGTGATCCCATTATGGCTATCTGCTACCGTTTGGGTTGCGGTATTCGAACAGACAATCTCTACCAGATACGTACATAGAAACATAGCAATTTCTGATTTATATATTAGATTTTAAAATTGACTTTGCCTTTCCCAAAAAAAGATTTTAACACTGCATCACACGCGCCATTGACTTTCACGAAAGAGTTCGCAGAACAGCGTTTTACGGCCTGAAATGTTGATCGCTAAATTTTTAAGTTACCTATTGGGGTTTTACTTTTCTATAAAAAGAAAATTATTGTAATGGGCTGAAATTTTCAATGCCAAAACACGTTTGGGGGTCCCCAGAGCCCAAATCTCGAGTTTCAGCCATTGGTCCGTGCGTGTATAAGTTTGTCCGTCTGTGAACAAGATATCTTAAGAACGGCAAGTGCTAGAGACTTGAAATTTGGTATGTATGTCAGTTTTATGCCATGAACGGCAAAATAATCTTTTGGTGGAAATCGAATATACAGTTGGCCGTTTTATGACGCTTTTAAGCGGTCTTCGCATATCCTGCTTAAAATGAGAACAGTAATAACTAGAATTTTAAACTTTTGAATAGGCACAAAGTATATCAAGAAGTGTAATCTATAATTTCCGCTCTGAGGACTTCAAAAAGTGTTTTGGCATTCAAAACTCGACATCGAAAATGTCTGCCCATTACAATACTTTCTTCTTTTTTCATATATAAGGAAAGTCTTGTGATGTTCACACCATGAAATCTATAACCGAATTACTGATATTTTTCAATATTTATTAGACATATTTTTATTCACGCTATCATACTCACATATACCCGTCACCCAAATTACTTAATTCCGCCTAATCTATAGGTCCTAAAATTTAAATGTGAAGGTCGTTTGACATGTTTAGTATCAATCAGACATTTGTGGAATATTGAGTTTATTCTAATTCCCTAAAAAATGAAAAATCAAATATGACTGCAAATTTCGCACCGCCCGTTTTTGAGTGTCATATTGGACTTTGTCTGTCATAAGAAAATATCCTAATTAGATATCCTACACTAAAATCAAAATACGTTTCACACACATTATCAGAATCTAGCAAAGGAAGAGAAATTTATATAACGTCCAATGTTTTATTTTGTAAACTTTAGATGTTTTATTTCGTCCACTTGTGTAACTTTTTGTATTTACTTTATACCTTCTTTGGATTTATACTTTATATTGAGAAGATATTATTGACGTTCACTTTCAAGTTGGAACTATAAAGATATGTTAGAGGTGGTACCGTAACTAACCTATTCAAAGTCTGGAGGGTTTATTTTGTTACCTAATTTTAGATATACTATAAACAGTTTTATGAACTGGGACTTTACATTAAAGTGAGTTCAGTTAGAATTGCGATTATATTAGGTACTTGATTTTTTTAAACAAATGAAAGGGGTGATTAGAACAGAGTTCCATCAACAGTTTAAAATGCCCAGCCGAATACGTTGATGTCGTTGTAGTAACTTCTGTTCTGCTATAGACGTTCATTGATCTCGTTGTCCTTTTCTCTGACGGACACCTACTCAAATATTTTTGGTTTATTATTTTTAATGATGAAGCTTTCATCATTAAAAATCATCACGGGAAAAATACCCTCCCCAAATTGAATATTTAACGTTTTAAAGGTACGTAGATTCCAAAAAACGAATAAAAAAATTCTTTTGTATAGTTTTTCATACTATCAATTGAGTAGAAACCCTATTTATGTGACTGACGGTGACCAAAATTTTCGGGGCGCAATTCGACCCCAAATGGGACCTGTGGCAAAAGTTACCATCACGGCGGAAGGCATGGGTGTACCTACAGGATACGGAGGGGGGCTGATGAACGGATTTTTATATTAGATTTTTGGATTCTGCGTATCTTGCAACGTAAAATATCAATTTTTTTTTTTTGGGGGGNCCCCTTCATTTTTTTGGGGGGGGGGGTATTTTTTTAGCCAGTAAAATGAAAAACCCAAGTGTCACATTGGCAGAATTTTTTGTTGATTGCTAGATTTGTTATGATCTCGCTTCGTCTGAATGTTCCTCTATTGTTTTTCTTTTTGATAAGCATTTCTATATCATCAGCATAACTTTTGTCCAGCTCTATTCAACTTTTGTCAGTATAATTATAAGTCGAGATGTCCATTTCCATATTTCTGGATGTCTTCCAAAGTAATTGCTGAACAACTTCTGGTAGCTCCCAGCAAGATACATTGTAGTCTGTTACAGTTTGATGATTTCTGTACATTAAACTACAAAGTGCAATTTATTATAGTTCCACATTTTTTTTATCTGATCTCGTTGAAGCAGAAAGTTCTAACGCAGGTATGTGTGCATTTTCTAATGCACCTCTAATGCAAATATACAGTGTGTAATGGGATTTTACAAAACTCAGGACTTTCAGGAGTTTAAATAAGATTTTAAAACTCCCTCAGCAAACTTGTAGGTATGCCCACAAATGTTTCCTAACGGAAACTTTCTATCTTCCAAAGCATTGACAACTTGTTAACTTATTCAATCGGGCTTGCGTGAAGTCGCTCGTAGTAGTAGTAGTATATAAGGAATAAACTCATGGACTGTAGAATACTTCTATTTCACTTTTTGTTCCGAATTATCTCCGTTAGGAGGCATTTGCTGATAGGTATTCTATCCGTGTTGGTGTGTTACCGGATTAGTTTTACATCTTAGATGGTTGCAAGTACTGCAAGTCCTAGAAGAATGTTTAAATCAAAAGAAAAGCAAAGAGCTTCAAAACTTTAAATAAATAGAAATTTAAATATTTATATTATTATTTGAGTATTTATAGTTATAAGGTTGTAAAAAGATGTTATTGGTTTGACTCAGTGAAAAAATGTAATATTAGAGATGGGACATTTCAGGAGATCCTCCATCTTTTCATCTTGGATTCACACTTAAAGTTCTAACGATCATCCTCCCTTATTATACGTACCATCTTTTTTTGTAATCAAATTCTGAAAGTTCGTCAGGTCATAGAATACGTTCCGAGAGTTTTAAAGTCTTTCTTTGACGTTGACGTCATATCTTTGTTGACCTTTTGTAGAAAACATTCCAAAGACCCTGTAGAAAAAAAAAGTTGTATATACAAATTGCCTTGATGATTGCTTTAAGAAATAATGTGTGTGCAGAACTGCAGAAATAAATAATTGTTATATCTCAATTCTTAATGTTCACTATTTATTTTCCAAACTATAAACTTTTTTCCTTATTACAATTAACCAACGTGTGATCTAATGAAGATAGTAAATATTAACGGAGTAAACCAGTCGCTAAATAGGTCAGTAGAACTTTCTGGATTTATGATCCAAATCCGACCAGCCGCCTGGCCTAATGAAAGCAATGACAGAAAGGAAATAATGTGTAAACAAGGTCAGCAGAGCTTTCTCTAAATATGAACGCGGTTGGACCATCAACCGTTTGATCTATTGATCCAACGGGAGAAAATAAATTATACAACCAAATTGGTCCTTTGAAACTTTTCTTAAACTTTGGTGTTATTAAATGAACTCGTTACGCTTTGACAAAAGTACTGTAAATCTAGGCCAAAATCAATTATAATTGCCCTTACCAGGCCAGCTCTGTGTGTAGCGAATATCATTTAAAATGTTTTTGGTTTCCGAAATAATTACATATTAGGTACACATTTTATCGTTGGGTTTAGTTTTAGGAGCAGCTTTTGGAAAGCAACAACTTTCGGAGCAGCTTTTGAAAAGAAACTTTTACAACATCGAAGTATCGTTCTTGCGATAGCCGGTTCAACGCGCCGGGATGACTCAATAACTTTTCGGTAAACGCATATCAAAATTCTATTTCCTTCACTTTTTTTCCAAATCTCATTTCAGAATTGAGAAGAGAGTTGATTTTAACAATAACACCTCTAGAATAACTTTATAGCCTCCGATGCTATTTAGCTGTAATTAACAAGTCTTCAAATTGATAAAGCATTCTGAAACATCTAACAACGCCCTGGCCCTGGTATCCCTCAGCCGATTAAACATATTATTCTTGACGATGCTTAACTTCAGTTAACTGATGGGAACTGTATTCAGAGTGCTAATATAGTTTGTCCGTTTCGTATTTTTTCTAGAAAGTATATTTTTTGTTTATCTGGTAGATTTATCAAAAATTTCTTCTTCATAAATTTTTGTATAAAATTTGTGGGGAAAATTGTTTTAACCAAATATAACGAAAATTGATGCCAACGGCTTGTTTGTTATTAGAATTGTATAAAAGGTAATTTGTTATGTAACAAATGGATTAGATAGGCTAAGAATATAAATATAGCAAATAGCGCAGCATACATCAATGTAGAAATGAGTGTATGAAATAATATACCAAATGATATTCTCTGTAATAGGTGCTGTATGCGCCTTGTCCAGACTTATGCCATCTATAGGAACAAATAAACATGAATCTCTGATTGTTTTAGTTCTTCGATTCCCAGTGTCACTTAAAAACCTTATTGCAGGACCCACAAGAACAGCATATGATGACATGTACTCAGGCCTGACAAGAACGGTTGTAGTGGGAAAGGGGGATCTCCGTTGTACTGCTGTAGACGTAGAAATATAGGGGTACTTGTATATTTCCGTTGTTCATGAAACCTGAATTGCATGTTGCTAACATTGAATTCAACTTAAGACTAAAAATTAACAAATAACAATAAATCGTATTGTCCGTTTCTCCGTTCTCTTTTATGGAGCAGAAAATGTAATTGTCAAAAAAAAAAAAAAAAAAAAAAANAAAAAAAAAAAAAAAAAAAAAAAAAAAAAGACCTGAAGCCTTTGAACTATGGATATAAAGGAGGATACTGAGAATATATGTGACACCGTCTTCATCGAAGTTTGTTACAGATTTGATTATAATTCTGTAGATGTTGCAAACCCTAAAATGCGTAAACTCCTGTATTTATATAATGAGTAAAATCAAAAGATATAACCTGCTGTAATAAATGCTGCATGGCCAAATAAACAGCAAAAATAGACCTCGGAAGAAAGCATATTTTTGCTACGGACACACTTTCAATGTTTAAAATTGCTTTGATGAATACAAATATCCGAAGTGGAAAGGCACCCAAAGACGTAGAATTAGAATATTGTATTCACATTGAGAGAAGGCGAATAAACTAGCACCTTTAAACAACGGATCAAATCAATGAAAACTTTTACTCAAGAGATACCAAACGCATTTGTATCTTTGGATACTGGATGCGCTCTTATTTGAAAAGTGTGTTCCGAATTGATTCACGCATTTCGTCCCTTATCATATTTTTTGCTTAACTTATTTCATTGCTTAACATGTGAGCTTTTTAGAAATATGAAGCAAATACATAGAGACTTATTTTCAGTGTCCATCACGGAAAGTGATGTCCATCACGGAAAGTGATGTCCATCACGGAAAGTGATGGTGCTGGAAGGATGTTAACGGTGGACTAGATCACTGCCTGCCCATGTCCTCTAATAGTGGTGAATATTTCAAATTCATGAGGATTAAATTCCAAAGTTTGTCCTACTTTTTATCTGTCAGGGTGTCTTACCACTATATCACCATCCCATGTATGAACCCAATGGGAATATTCTAAACGTCGAGTCAATAGTTGTAATTTTTCAAGTCTGGACATGGCATAAAGAAGAAGAAAAGAATGCGTCTAGAAGTCTAGGATGTAGGAAATGAAGTAAAGTGGAATCGTTGAGGTAATATTGCCAAGCTGGATAAGATGGGTGAGGTCTGGGTGTATTGTTTCAGCAATGGTAATTATCTGCAATACAAGTTCACTTCTTATTCATGGGAATATAGTTTGATTATTACATAGTCTTTCGTTTTTTATTTTTATCTCTTCTCTACTGAGTACCGAGTGGTCATTTTATATTAGTATCTTTTTCTTTAGTAGCAACTAATTCTACCAAAAACACACACATCCAATTACCAACGGTCGTTTTTGTCCGAACTCCATGTTACCTATATTATCCAGAATGTATGATTTGGTGGTGTAGTGGTAATACACCCTGTCCAGGACATGAAAGGAGCCAGGACTCTCATCATCTGGTCTGGAGTCCTCATAGTAATATAACATGCTATCCAACCCTTCCACCACCATCACTTTTCGCGATGGACACGGAAAGTAATTAGAATTACCTCAAAACGCTCGGTTCACACCAAGTCAACCCATGGAATTTCATCCTCATGAATTTGAGATATTTACCACTATTGGAGGACATGAAAAAGGTCGGGATTCTCAACATCTGGTCCGAAGTCCTCACTCCTCAAAGTAGCATAATATGCAACTCAACCCTTCTACCATTCACTTTTTCGACGTAAGTATCCAGAATAATTAGCTGAAAATGCGCGACCTTGAAAATGAGAATAGCAACATAGTAGAACATTATTTTCCTCTTTAACCGGCAAAAATGAATCGTTCCTCCCCTTTTCTACCATTCACTTTTTTGACGTAAGTATCCAGAATAATTAGCTGAAAATGCGCGACCTTGAAAATGAGAATAGCAACATAGTAGAACATTATTTTCCTCTTTAACCGGCAAAAATGAATCGTTCCTCCCCTTTAATTTAAGTTTTTGCAGTAGTTTTGAATGCACTTTTCATCAAGGTTTGACTAGTCCTTTTATTTAGTTCTTTTGCCCTTCCTTTGAATTTAAGCTACACTACACAGCTGGCAAAACGAATTATAATGTAACTCGAAACAGACAAAACAACAGGTTGAGGCACAGACAAATAATTCCTCTTGCAATTAATTTTCTGTAACGATCAATTTTTCTGTCAACAATTTTTCTTTTATCCAAAAATGTTTCCTCTGGATCAATAAATTTTCCTTTTCATGTCCAAAGAGACGAATGATTTTATGATTTCTTAAGATTTGAAAATTAAAACACAGGGACTCATGTATTCAAACTTGTGTAGAGTATCAATGGCCCTACTCATGGGATATCCAGAAAGTCAGCGATGTAAGGGATAAAGAGAACCAAGAAGTTTTAATATTCCGAGGCTATGCTTGAAACCAGCGAATTCCCGGAACTTTTCACTGATGTATCTCAAAACATAGTTCATGTACCACCCTGTAAAAACAGATTTCTTTTCATTCTGCGATTCATTCGGTTCCCAAACTAATTTGTTCACAATATTATTTAGGTTTACTTCCTAACTGCCAGTTTTCAGACTCATCTTGCACCATTGAAGATTTTTTTTAAAAATGCATCCACAGTGTCAACGGGGATTGCAACTTATATCTTGGAATACATACACAAAACGAATTAAACAAAATACTTATTAGCGGCTTTGTGAATTATAAAACTAGAAAAAAGACAACAATTTGCCACAAAAATTCCGGTCAGATCATTGAAGTTAACCATCAATTGGCTTGCCATGCTCTCGGATGGGAGCACGCTCGGCGACATCATATATATCGCTGCCTTTATCGGGTCCTACTTGTGAGGACAACTGAGTAGCTGCTTTTGATTTTCGAAAAATGGTGGGTGCAGCTATATCTTATTTAACCTAGTATATACACAATAATTCAGTAATACTAGTTCCCATAACATTACTGAAGTTAAGCAACATCCATCGAAGTTTTTCTGGGTGGGTGATCATGTAGGATCGAGCCTTTTGTTGACATTGTAAGTTAACCTAGTGGTAAAAATAAGTGCCTTCCAAACGCTTCTCTAATCCAGGCAGCCTCAGATATCTCCTTGTCATAGTTATCCATCGCCAATATCGCCATCTACAATTTCCGAACATCTTTTTTAGAAAATTTGGATTTTATTGAAATTTGGTATGTATGTAGGTAGGTCTCATTTGAAGTCTAGATCGATCCACTAACTCACTGACCCATAGGTCAGTGCGTTAATATATCAATTGGGTTTTACATTTCACATTCATATTGATGAGGTATTAGATGAATTTTTCCCCCTGAACAAATCCGAATTACAAGCAGGCCATGAAACCTGTTTGATTTACATCTAGAACAGATACGACGAACTTCCAACTGAAATAGAAGGTAGGTGAATTGCATAAAATGCATTACGACTCAGAATGGCATAATTTATTGCAATATTATCTACAATTTATTTCTGTAGGTAATGTATTTGTAAAAAATATTGTCAGTGGCGAATTCAGCTCGTGTCTTGCTAAGGCTTTTGTCACAGAGCGCAACATTTTGTTTCGTAATATTTATAAAAAAAACCTCTATGAACAAGTTTGGCGATGTCATTTGATTCAGTAGGATCGTCTGAACTTGAGACATTGTGCAGCACCTTGTAACGGTGCACGGGAATTTTTTTTACATCCCTGGGAAGGAAATCAATGGGATGTCTAAACGAAACTCCTAATAGTGGTCTAAATCTCCTGGTCAAAGACAGATGAAAAATTTAATAGCTCACACATCTAAAAGAACAAGAGAAATTCTTTAGATGACAATGAATTTGTAATTTTAACACACTATAGCACGCGAAGCCGAATTTGGCTGCCATATTCGATTCTTAGTTTTTACTTTTCCTAGGGAATTAGCTATAGAAACGCGTCAAATTTAAATTTAAAAGCCTACTATAGAATACTCAAAATGAAGATAATTAGGTGACAAAGTCGCGTCCGGCAGCATTTTGCTGTACCCTTTTTGTTTGCTTTATTTAAAAACCTATTATATAGATTACGCAGAATGATGATAATTAGATGTCAAATTCGCGCCCGACAGCATTTTGCTGTACCCTTTTTGTTTGCTTTATTTAAAAGCCTATTATATAGATTACGCAGAATGATGATAATTAGGTGTCAAAGTCGCGCCCGGAAACGTTTTGCTGTACCCTTTTTGTTTGCTTTATTTAAAAGCCTATTATATAAAGATTACGCAGAATGATGATAATTAGTTGCCAATGTCGCGTCCGGCAGCATTTTGCTGTACCCTTTTTTTTTATTTAAAAGCCTATTATATATAGATTACGCAAAATGATGATAATTAGTTGTCAAAGTCGCGTCCGGCAGCATTTTGCTGTACCCTTTTTTTTTTTTATTTAAAAGCCTATTATAGATTACGCAGAATGCGCGTCCGGCAGCATTTTGCTGTAGATTATGCAGAATGAAGATAATTAGGTGTCAAAGTCGCGCCGGCATCATTTTGCTGTACCCTTTTTGTTTGTTTTATTTAAAAGCCTATAAAGTCTTGTCCGGCAGCATTTTGCTGTACCTTTTTTATTTGTTTTATTTAAAAGCCTATTATAGATTACGCAGAATGAAGATAATTAGGTATTATCTGTCAAAGTCGCGTCCGGTAGCATTTTTCTGTACCCTTTTTGTTTGTTTTATGAAAAAATATGGTTTATTTATTTCATCATTATTTTGGTAAAGAACTAAATTATCCTTCAGTGTACAAATATTCAATTCAATATAGGGCAAATTGAGCACTGTATATATTGATAATCATGTGAGGCCGCAGAATGCTGTACCGTAAGCTCAATCCTGACAATCAAGGGCGCGTAAATCGTATAATGGGGTGTTAATATTATTGTATCAACTAAGCTCTATTTTAGTGGTGAGTTCTTCGAGATTAATGACACCAATGATAGTAATAGTGTGATCAGAAGAATACAACTTTTAAGATCCGCCTCTCAACTATACCTACACATTTGATTTGACATTCATCAAACTGTGTATGTGTATAGTTAAAACATTTAATAAGCAGATAAATAATATTGATTTGAAATCTAAACCAGACTGCATCAGCAGAATTTGCGACTGTTGCATAAAAAATAATTAAATCGTTTCTTATGATTGCTGTCTGTCGAGAAATCATACAAATCCAGTAATAAGTAATAATATATTTACACAGAAACTTTTGTTCACTTTTAATTAAGATATCTCAGGAGAAAAGAAGTTTATTTTCTAAATATCAAATAACTATAGCTACGGCTGCAAAATCAACAACAAAAAAATCGACTTCTCAATTTTGGATTTTTGGCCGTACGCAAAGCGATGGGTAGAAAACCGCTCCTATTTAGAAAAATTTACATTTTACTCAAGGTTTCATTTTTTTCGGTCATCCGGAAGTGTTAGTTCTCAATTTCGATTTTTCCGCCTAGAAAATCGGCAATAAATCGGGGAGAATCTGGAAAATATTATTTTTCATATTTTATGGGGTCCTTATACACTTAGTATTTTAGGGGGGGGGGGTCCATTATTGTTAATTTTTCGTTATCTCCTTTAGTTTCTCATAATTATAGACCCCAAATGTGACCTACATACCAAATTTTATTGAAATCGGTCAACCCTTCACGATGTGCGGTGTGTACACACATTTGGCGGCGGACGAAAGAATTTTTCTTATAATTTAATTGTTTTTTGTATTCTACGTACCTTGACCCTTATTTTTTTTTGGGGGGGGAGTGTTTTTTTTCAGCCATGAAAATAATAAATAATTGGCTAATTTTTTTAACATACATAGGTATATGTTCAAAATTTCAAATTTCTTCGTTCATCCATTGCCAAGATTTGTTGATAATGATGAGTCAGTAAGTTAGTTGATTCGGATTATCGAAAACCCAACACAGTTTTATCCGCACCACGCACCAGATATTCCAATGAGATCCTGTTGTTCCTAACGGTACATCCTATCAATAAAGCTGCAAAACCTGATAAATTATTGGTATGTAATCTACAGGGTATAGCACTTTCTATATCGGACAACATATTAAGTTTATTTAATTGAAGAAGGTCATAAGTGTATCAATTACTAAATTTTTTCATAGAGTTACGGAGCATTTTCGTCTATTACGACATTCTCGACGAAAGCACTCTATAAAAAAACAATTAGTTGACACTCAAATTATTTTTGAAATATTATAACATATTAAGTACTATTTACAATAGCCTGCAACCCGTCACGACACGATAAAAAGTATCATTGGCAACGACAAAGTCGGTAGGGTGGAGAAAATAATCAAATTTGATTGGTTAAGTATCGTTTCGTGTCGGTGGCTACCAGAGTAGTGTGTTTTGATATTTGTGACTGTCTCTCGGATCTATATCGTAGGATTAAGAGACCCCACTTATCTCACCTGACCGTAGCTAACTTATTAATTTGGAAGCCAGTAGTTACGTGTTGGTTTGTTCTTTTCAATAATTCTTACTTACTTAAGTAAGTAAGTTGTTCTTTTCAATAATGAACTGGGCTGATGATTTCAACTTTGTATCATCATCACAGGTTAACAGTCGTTGGGCTGGTTTGCAAAACTGAGCTACAGGGTAGAAAAGGTCATTCTAAAATTTGGAAGGCTGCCATTGTGGTTCACCTTCTTTTTCGAAATTCTAATTTGACAGTTGTGTCGATGACTTCAATTTATCTTATTTCTTTAATTGTATCGCAATAAGACCATTTTTTTCCTATAACATAGAAAAAAGTTGTGTTCAAATTTTAAAAATCAAAAAAGTAGTTCATATGTCGAATCACATTTGAAGGCAGACAAAAATAAAGGGTACGGAAAACCGTACTAGACACTAGACATCCTCTTCCTTATTCCAAAGTTTGTTCTTTCGGTCTGACATTGTAAATAAGCTTGTTAGAGCCCCTAGCGGTGCCCTGACCCAATCCATATTCACTCACTTTAAATTTCATCAAAATTGGTTATGTAGTTTGGATTTTGGAGATTTGGTCAAATATGGTCCCCCTCTGAATTAAAGCTCTGAATATACTATGTATGTGAAAATTATTTTCAATAAGTCCTGTAGGCTGTAGGCATCATTTGTTTTAATTTCTTGTGACTATACCGAACCGTTTTCTTTTAAATGCCTCCCATTTCAAGGACCTTGTTAGCGCCTCAGCGAGCCCCATGCGCGGATATAGCCCTATTGTTTATTTTTTTTTGGGGGGGGGGCACAATAGCACAATAAATATACCGAATATACCGAAATATACAAATATACCGAATAGAAAATTTGGAGGGGGGGACTCGTAACCTAGAGACCGGGGGTTCGAGTCTTGGGCAGCACTTTTTGATGCAATGTTTACCGCGGTACGATACATAATATGTTAAAAGCTGTAGAGCTTACCACAAATACCTTCCATAAGGGTGATAAGCGATTTTATGGGCGTGATGACGAAAAAAAGTGGCATGACGCATGACAGAATTTTTGACAATTTTTTATGTACGTATTTCTATTTAGTCTCAGGATTGGGAATTATTTAAGGGCCCCACTCAATGGGATAAAAGACACAGCGGATCACCATTCATTTGATTTTTTTTTGACGTTTTACGTGATCAGGAAAATGAAATTTGAGAAAAACCGACCGCTTAAAAAAACTGGTGCGGTACGTGCCCCCCGGGCCCTCCCTATATCCGCGCATGGCGAGTCCCCAGGCAGAGATACAACCACAGGGGTCCATTTATCGAAAATAGAATAGTGCCTTATTTACCCAATTTTAATTTTACAAAAATGGTTATGTGGTTTGGATTTTAGAGATTTGGCCCCAAACAAGCTGTTTGGGGCCCTATGGGCGATATGGAGAAAAAGGATAATACGGGTCGGGTTAATTCAGTTAATTCCCCATACCTGTATCAAATTTCATCAAGATCGGACCAGTGGTTTGACTCTTAGAGCTCTGCACGCGATTCCGTACGTACGTCATACGTCCAACGCGACGTCGAAAATATCGGTGTTTATGACACCATGGGTCCAGTGCTTTCCAAAGTTAAAAAAAGTTTTGGGTTTTTCAATATTACAATACTTCATCTTCTAAAGGAAGAGAAAGTAAAAATTGATCACTTTTCAGGTTCTCCCCCATATCGCTTTTGTTTTTTAAAATTTTGTTCGACAACGACATTTTTCTGTCTGTAACACGGCTATGCTTCTCCTGGTTCACTAATGAATTTCGTAAAAAATGTACATTATGCTCTCACTTGTCCACCATATTTCAGGTGTCCCATTTATAGCCAAACACCTATACATATGTGCAATAACATTTGAAAACTGACAAAACAAATGGATCTCTTTTTAGGTTTTCCCCCATTTTTGAAGTTATACTTCTTTAGGCGCGTTATGAAAAAATGATGAGAGTGAAATTTTAAGATGCGCGCGCACCTGTATCAATATGACTTTCTTCACATTGCAACTTGAATATTATTAGTCTGGCTCACTTATGAATTCCGTAAAATATGTTCCATTTGATCTTAGCTATACCCACCCTATTTAGGGGTCCCATTTATAGCCAACACCCTGTATAGTACATCTAAATTGAGGTAATAAAAAATATAATCATTATTATTTATTCATGTAGCGGTAGAATATAATGAATAATGTTTTATTTGAAAACGAGATTATAAACTTATATACAGGGTGAGTCATTTCGAAGGACATACGAGTAGTCAAATATTTCGGAATCAAATCCAATCAAAAGTAGGAATTTCTTTTTAAATGCAAAATTCTAATCGAAAATAAATTCTAAATTCAATTTACATTCTTCCTGAAGGTATTAGATACTGTTTTGGGGGGACCAATAAATTTTTGAAATCTCTTACCGTACCACAAAAAGCGTCGTTTATGGCGATAACTTCCAGTCGAACCTTCGATTACGGTTTATTATTTTGAGTAATTTGGAATTGTCAAATTTTGATTTTTTACGTTTTAAGGACGTAAAATCCATAATTTGAATACAAAATCTGTCTGTCCGCCGTACGCTGTGATGGGCACTTTTAGTATAAAATCCTATACACGTTTCACGGTGACAAAAAGTTTTGGCCACAATGAGACTTCCAAAGGAACATACCAGGGTGGTTCAAAAGTTCGAGGCCCGACTTACCAATGGCTAATGTGTTGTAGGTAGTTCTGACAATACTCTTAAATGTGTTACACTGTCTGATGATAACACAAGGTAGAATTATTTAAATATTTTGATTATTTTGACTGTAAGGATACCAACTCCTTATTGACGGGCATAGTAATGTTACCCAAAAGATGCAAAAATTGTATTGAAGTCAAGGGAGATGTTTTTGGAAAATAAAGACACAGTGGGTTTTTATTTTCCTTCCAAAACTAGGTTAGGCCACGAACTTTTGGAACCACTCTCGTATACGGACGGTTTACGATGTAAAAGTAACGATTTTTGGATTACATGTACATATACCACAATCCAAATATAATCATATCACATCTAATAAAATACATACAGTGTCTATGGAACGTTGAATGCACCAGTTCTCATTGGATCACTAAGGATGAGCAACGTCCAGCGAGTTTTTACCACGTAATTTCGCGCCTCGCGATGATGGCTATTTTTCTGTCCGAACCCAGGCTGGGATGTTCAATGTGGGTGGCTCCTTTTTAAGTTTCCAGTGAATGGAGGGTAAAACCCTCGTCTCGAATCCCAAATAGATGTTAAAGAGATGTAATAAAAAAACAGAAAAAAAAGAGAGAGAAAAAAAAAACCACATACATCCGCACCCTGTCTTTTATCTAGGTATGTCTTACTTTTAATTTCATTGACAGTTCTGTTGATCGCATCGGTAGGTCAGTCAATGAGTTTGCTATTCTAACATTTTGTACATTGTCATTCTCAAAGATGTCTTTAACTTCTTCAAGTGACCTAGTTTGATAAAATCATCTTCCTAGGAGGTTGCATAACAGTGGCCTGATGTGGTTCACACATTTCTATTGTTTGTAGTGCGCTCCTCTTAGTTTGGTAGAACAACTAATAAATTATAAATATATTATTTCATATTTTTTGAGTGTTTAAATGACGGCGCGATGTGTTTTGTTAAACAAATCAGTTTATACAGGGTGCGCCAGAATAATCTGACGAGATTAACATGTTCATTACCAAGTCATAACTAGTCGTAGGTAGATTGTTGATGTTGGTGTCATTTTCTTCCCAACTGAAGGGGAGTTACAATGGAGTCATGGACCCCTTAGCATCGTGCATTTGTTTTAGAGACATTTGTCAAAGGTGGTGATTCAGTGGCCATTACTCAGAGAAATTTTTATACGAGTACTACCAGATTAGATTGCGTGGGAGGGTTCCTAGACGTAATACCGTTCTGAAATGGATCCAAAAATTCGACATTGAAAAAGAAGATTTCCAGCAGAACAAGTACTGAATACCGAAATGCAATACAACAGAGTCCTCGCCGATCTGCAAATATCTTTCACAACTGATTCTCAAAATATCAATTCCCATTTTTTTTTCAAATAAAACAAAAATTGTTGTTCTGTCTTAAAAAAATGCATGTGTAGAATCATTTTAAAACCATCAGGCTTTTCTGGACAACCTGTAGATTAGTGTAGATATTAAGATGTTCAAGGATAGAATATGTTTTGAGTGTTATGTCTTAGTATGGCAATATTATGCAGATGTACTATGTGTTCAGGGTGGTAACAACGATATTTATACGAGTATGTTGCTGAATGAATAAAAAATTTGATTTGAGCTTCCAATACAAAGTTATGATCTACACAGTGTGTCCAAGAATGATCAGTCATCTGCTTATCTTTTGAACGGCTTGGAATTTTCGAATTTTATAAAGGTCCTTCTATAGTTGGCGTCATCGTAGTCAGTTGTATGTTACTGCTATTGTAAGGAAGTTGTTGTACTTTTTTAGAAGTGCTAAAGTTTTTAATGGTCATCATACATTTATTCTTTGAGTCTAATAATGGGCCTCCGGAACCATGTCTATCACTCCAATATAATTACGTGAGGATGTCAAAATCAAGGAACACTTCAAGTAAAGCTAATCGAATGATTATGGTGAGTTGCAGGTTCAAAACCCGGAAAATACTTTTTAAATAACGATAGTAAATATCCTCAAAACCCAGAATGATCTTTTGTAAAATAAGCAGACACACTGTATTTCCATGTATTTGAATTTTAATGATAATGTTATTGACAAAAGTGAACTCATTCATAACGTAATAGTAAATGTCCTCAAAACCCAGAATAATCTTTTGTAAAATAAGCAGACACCCTGTATTTCCATGTATTTGAATTTTAATGATAATCTTATTGACAAAAGTGAACTCATTCATAACGATAGTAAATGTCCTCAAAACCCAGAATCATCTTTTGTAAAATAAGTAGACACCCTGTATTTCCATATATTTTAATTTTAATGATAATGTTATTACAAAAGTGAACTCATTCATAACGATAGTAAATGTCCTCAAAACCCGGAATGAACCACAAACCGCGAGGAAACAAACTAAAATCATCACCACCAGGAGATCAATAATAAGGAAGATCTCTCTGAAGACATACGTGTATACGAGTATAATCTAATACCAAATTTCTGAAGAAATTCTGCTCAAAATTAGAATGTCTTTAATAGTTATGTCACCAGTTCTCCAATCATCAGGACCTGTCTATGGAGTTTTGGCATCCTTGGCAAACGAGATGAAATCCGTCCCCACGCCATAAAACCATATTTGTAGGGGAGACCGGAAATACGAGTATACGAGACAGTATTTTTTATTAAATTTTCATTCATTAAAAATTGTTTATTCTGTTCACTATATACTATTTAACTATTTTATTGGTGTCAAATTGTCCTATAAGCGTGCGAAAACCGCTAAAAACTCCCAATGGTAGCTTAAACTTCAACCAAAGATGACTTCGCGCAATCAATGCATAGAAGTATTATTATTAGGCGCCAACTTTAAAGCTCTAGCTTTTACCGTTCTCTTTTTGAGCGCGATTCATTAAAACCGCCAACAGTAACTTCAATCTGAACCAAAAGTTTAGTGATTCGTTCGGGAATAAAATTGACATAAATCTCAAGTTTCTAGCATTTATCGTTCTTGAGATATCTTGTTCATGGAAAGACAGACACAGGGACCAATGGCTGAAACTTAAGACTTAGGCTCTGAGGACCTCAAAACGTGTTATGGCATTGAAATTGAGGCCTTTTTTATTGAATAAAGAAAGTAAACACTGACTTTGTAGTCCCTTTTATCACATAATTTTCATTAATATCGACATGATGTTTAGTTATATCGATTCGTATTTTTGTAAACAATTTTTCAATTCTACTGTATTGAAATATATAGTGAAGACTGGAATATAATTAATTTTATGGCTTAACGTCTCTTTAACAGCTAGTGTTTATTTGAGACGGGGATTTTACCCTCCATTGGCTGTAGGTAAACTAACAAACCAGCTACCCTCATTTACCTTATTCAGCCGTGGTTGGGCCGGAAAAATAGGCGCGACCCCACGTGGTTGTCTACGTGCATATACGGATAAGAAGAAGTACTTTAAGATCAACTCATGTAATCTCGCCACTTCCAACCAAGTGTTGTTCTGGACATCTGCCCCATTAGCCCATAGCTAAGACCGGCCCTGAGAATCAGAGTCTTTGAATTTGAAACTGATCATAGCGTCCGAATGTATCTCCCGAGCTATGTTCATTATACTGGCTGTATCACGTGCATAAATATGTTAGCTGATTCAGTTGTACAGGTGTAGGTATAGTTCAGTTAGGTCATTAGGACCATATTACCTATACTTATGATATATGGTTTGATGAAACAATTTTATGATCTTTTAGTAAATAGTATTTGTATACTCTAGGAAAACCCCTTTGGATCTATGGGGTGCTCTTTTTTATGCCAAAACTATTATTGCGTGAATGAGAACTATCAACAAGTGTCAAGGCGCAAGGCAACACTAAATATGAAAATTGAGGAGCGCGGCAGCGCTCCGCCCGCCAAGTCAAATATAATGAGCGTTGCACAAGTGATATATTACTTCATGTCAGGCCTCTCCACAGCCGCGAGAAAAATATGTGGAGTGACTTTTTTTTGCAAATTTGATAATCGGATAGGTAGATGATGAGATAAAATCAACAATTTG
>CM022877.1:22811635-22857949 GCA_012654025.1 Pachypsylla venusta
TTTGACTTGGCGGGCGGAGCGCTGCCGCGCACCTCAATAACGGAATAACTATAACAGCAGAAACAGAATTGATCAAGATGGTAAAATGTCTCAAATACACAAGTCGCAAACATGTTTTTCTTTAAATCCTGTGAATGAATACCTGACAAACTTTCCCCAATGTCAAAGAGTTAAAGTTATATCTCACAAATTAATTGCATGGCAAATATTTTGTGGTTCAGGTCAATTGATCTGCTGATCTGAAAAGTAAAAGTTAATCTGAATTGAAACTGAAAGTTGATTGCCAAAATTGGTAAAATATTGTGTGTTGTTCTTTAAGTAAGCACGTAATATAAATTGAAGAGAGCGAAAACCAGAATGCAATCTCTCTTTTTTTCACCTTTTTTTTTCTTCAAGGAATTTGAGATAAAGTATCAATTATAAGCTCCAAAAGTGCAAAAATTATTCAGAAAAATATTTTTCTAGAACTGGAGAATTCTAAATTCCCCCAAGAAACCACTGAAATCTCTAAAACCTTTTGGCGCTAAGATAACAAACACATTAGGGGGGAAATTGAGTTCCCAAATTGGGCAAAGTTGTGAATAAAGAGCGTAAAGAGGGGTTTGCGAGATTTGTGAGATTTTTAATTGTTGTAAAATTAATGTGAAAAAGTATCAGATTTTGAGGGGCGGATGGGGTCTTTTTTTTTGGTTTATTATTTTCCTTATTGAAAATAATAAGCCAAAAGGAAGGTTGAAAAGGGGAGAAAGAGATATGCAACTGGGGCGGGCACTTTTTTGATTTCGGTTCTTTTTACGTATATTAACAACTTGGCGGAAAAATATATTTACCGCGAAGTGTTTCTTTTAGGAGATAATCAAATATGGGAGCAAAACTCGGCCCCACACTATGTGAGGTGTTCAGAGAATTATTCTTTCAAACTGCTTCTTTATCTCCTCGTGAGCGAGAAATCATAAAATAGAAAATTAAAATAATTTTAATAATTATTATTTAAGAAATTAATAAGCACATAACTGGTTTATTTACAGCGAAGTAATTTTCTGATTAATTATTCTGAACTCATCTAGTGTGAAATTATTCGGTCAAGGTATCTGGACACCTGGACAGGTACCTTACAATCACACCAGGTCCTCTAAGAACAGGAAATTCACGTTGGCGATGATGAGTTTGTTTACTTTTTTGAAAGTTGGATTTAACAAAAGATAGTTGAGCGATGAAAGTAACATTGGTGTTGGCGGTTGGCGCGGCACATTTTAGACGACAGTTTTAGGGGCAATTGTCAATGAAATTAATTTACTGAACGAATTAAGTTCTAGTTATTTATAAACTAATTTAACTTAACCTTTTCCCAATTCTATTTGGGGTCGGCGCTCATTTCCTTAATGCTACCATGCCACAACCTTTTGTTCGGTGCTCACTCTCTTTAGCTGTAATCCATTCCTGGCACGGTAACCCTAGTTTGTCCCTCAGAGAATCTAATATGGAAATTGCAAGAAACATTCTTTTTGCTGATGATCTCTCATCATTGGTTTGAAGTAGAGATTTTTAAGGTTTTAAGGTCTGCCTTTCCTGCCTTTCCGGGCTTAGGACTGTCGCCTAATGAAGCTGGCTTGCTCCCCTCAGTGGCTCCAATATTATTTTTTTAATTAGAAAAATCAGATAACTGACATCAATTATTATTAAAATACTTAGATCGGATATGAGGGATCAACAAAACCCTGAGGTGTGCCAGTAAGTGTGAGCGAATGAAAACTAAATTCTTATTGTTCTTAACACATATGTGCCAAGTAACCTGCTTTATTATACGCCAAGTAAGTTTTGCTTGATCTGCGAACTCCCATGAAAGAACATGTGTGTTTGCTTTTTCCCCTCTTATAAACAAATACGTGTGCTCTGCCATACAATGAGTAGTCGGCTGTTTTTCCTCCTTATTTTATAATAAGGTACTTTAAATATGAAGAAAAAATCAAAACGCCGGTTTTTGCGTTAAAATTGAAAATTGCCCCCCCCCCACACATACACAAAATTTAATATTTTACGTTTCAAGCTACGAAGAATCAAAAATCGAATAAAATAAAAAAAATCCGTTCGTCCGCGGCCTCCTGTGCACTTGGCGCCGCGTCGTGAAGGCCACTTTTGCCATTGACCGATTTTGATCGGTCAGTGTTCTTTACGTTCTATGGAAGAGAAACTAAAAAAGGTCCGTCACGTTAAACAACGTCCTTCACGTTAAACAACGCTCGTCATGTTAAACATCGTCCGTCACCGTTAAACAACGTCAGTCATGTTAAAAAGAAAATGTCTCTTCAAAAAAAAAAAAAAAAAAAAAATTGATAGGTACCCGAATTTGCACTAAGTGACAATGATAGGGGACCTCAGATATTTCATTGTCATTTTATTTAAAGTGTAAAATCAGGACTTTACCAAACACCCTGTATACGTATACATGAAGAAGAATTGGAAGATTACATAAAGAGGCAGGCAAATTATATATAAGTTAACAACAAGTTCCGAATGTCCAAATAATTAATTACTAATATTTATTGAAATTTATGAAAGCAGACTTGTCAAAAGCTTGTTTTGTAAGTGGGCTCAAGTGTGAGAGGTTACCAGAAGTAAATTAGCTGTTCTATTACATCAATGCCAATGCATCGTACAGAGATGATGCGCTCATATTCTTCCCCTTTGAACTTGGTGATGTAGGAAATAGGTGAATCCAATAACAAGTGAAGTGTCGGATTATTAACTTCCTCTTGAAAATCAAACAAAATCAAATGAAAGGTACATCAGAATATTTACTTAGCATGCAGCACGCGCGTCCTTGAATTTCAGGACAGAACACGCAGAGCAGCATTTTTCCGTCTCAAATGTTGATCAATATTCTGTGCTTAATTTTTCTTATATCTAAGCTGGCCTGTTCCCCTCGGTGGCTACATTGAACTACTCATAATCTCTACATTTACAAAATTGTCAAGTGTCAGTCCTAAAAGTTGTACATATCTCACATGGTGCATGCGTGTTCCGTGCAATATTCCTTCAATCTGGTCTGCACGTTTTACAAACATGTTCCTTTTGTATTCATTGTCCACGTTTTCATTGATAGTTGAGGCTGTGACAATACTTTACCATCAGGAACGATGTAAAGGGCTCTTAAAAAAAACATGTAATTGTATTATATAAAAATAAATGGTACGGAAAACCGTACCAGACTTTCTCTTCCTTAATCATTCCATCAGACTACAATCGAATGTAGAAGTCTATTTAGTGATATTATTATAATAATTTTTTCTGCTGCCGTTGAACTTTATTTTAAAAAAGATTTTGCAGACTACGGCTGCCGACGTTGCTCTTTAATAATAGTATTAGTTTAAAAAAAAATTGGCAGCCTGCGGCACCGGACATTGCTCTTTAGTGATAGTTTAGAAAGATTTGGCAGTATTCGGTTTTGGAAGTGATAGCACAGGGTGGGCCAAAGGCACCATGGGGGTTAAAAATTTAATAACTTTTTCGTTTATATATTATATAAATAACAGCTGGAGAATAAATGGAGAGATTCACAACTGAACAAAGAACAAGAACAATAGAATTTTATTATTTAAATCAGCAATCAATTATCTTTTAAGGCAAATTTTTAAAGAACGAATAATTTCCAAAAATTCGGAAATAAATTGTCCATCGCGTTCGCCAGATTTGTCAGCACCCAACTATTTTCTTTGGGATTATTTGGAGGAGCGAGCATATGTGAAAAAGACCGAGATAATCCTTGAACTCAAGGCCAAACATTGTTGCAGAAATTCGAACGCTACAGCCATAAATCTTGAAATATGTTATGATTGTTATGGAAAATTTTAAAACGAGCACATCATTGCAAAGCTGAAAATGGAGGTCATTTAAGTAACATTATTTTCCATAATTAGTGTAAAAAAAAAATCATTTTGTATAATTAATTTTTGTATAATCTGAAAAAAAAAAAATACTTGGGTGACCCAATTTTATCAAAATCAGACAAATTTTAAGTTTTATTTTGGGTCCCTGACAGGGTCCCAAAATCAAAATTTCTACAAAATTGTCAAATATAATACTTGGGTGACTGTGCATACTAAATTTAATCAAAATGGGACGACTTTAAATTTTTTACATTTGGGGTCCCCTGTCGATGCCTTCAAATGTAAAAATACCGAAAAAATATCCTATAAAGTACCTACTCAGGTGACTGTGCATACCCAATTTGATCAAAATTAGAGGACTTTTACACTTATTCGTTTTTGGGAACCTGCTGGGGCCTCTCAACGGGGCCCCTGGTGAAGTTACGCCTCCGCGAACCAATGTCTTTAGGTAAACTATTGCTATGACTACCAGATTAAAATTTCATCAAAATTCGTTATGTGATTTGGATTTTAGAGATTTGCCCCAAATGAGAAGTGCTTGGTCCTTGGTGGGGGGCACTCTGGCTAAAAGCTGGAAGGCAGTGATTATAATGAGTCGAATAATCCCTTTAGGCTCCCGACATAAATGGTTTTGAATTTTAAGAAAATCTATTGAAGGAGCTTTTTTAACCCACTGGCGGCGCCCCTGACAAAGACCAACTCATTTTTTTTTTATAAAAAGATGGCATAGTTACCCATTTTAAATTTCATCAAAATTGGTTATGTGGTTTTCATTTTAGAGATTTGTCCAATTAATTAAACGGATTTCCATTTTTAAACGGATTTCCATTTTTAGGACCTTGTTGGGCCCCCGATGGAGATACGCCCACGTGAGACCATTTATTTTAGATAAAACGATACCATAATTACTGATTTTAAATTTCATCAATATTGATTATGTGGTTTGGATTTTAGAGGTTCGGTCCCAAAAAAGCAGCGCGGGGCCCTAGAAGCGTCCCTGGGGGCCATATGGAGAAAAAGAAAAATATGGGTCGGTCTTTTTGCTTAAAGATGACCTGTGCCAAATTTTATCATCAAAATCAGACCAGCGATTTGACTCCCAGGGCTCTGCACACTATTCCGTACGTACGTGGAACGTCATGCGTCGGAAATATCAGTTTTTGGACCCCATGCCAACAAATATTTCTAAACTTCAAAAATGACCGAAAATAGTGAAAATATGGCCCAATAGCAATACGAAATTATATATTTGATATTTATTTTGGGTTCCCGTCATACGATTTTTTAGACCAAAAAATTGTCTGCACGATTAGAATACTTTATCTTTTATAGTAAGAGAAAGTAAAAACCGTCAACGCTATGTGCCCATCACGACGCGACGTTCCGTGGAGAAACGATATTTTATTCGATTTTTGTATTCTACGTAGGTACCTACCTTCAAATGTAAAATATAAAATTTTGAAGGGGTTAATGTGTTTCCCCTTTCTTGACGATTCCAGAGGTTTATTTTATTATGCAGGAATTTACCCATCTATGGACCACGTGAAATAATAAGTACCTACTACAAAAAATGGTTATAATTTCTTTCTTTCGTTCTAATCCAATATATGAATTAAAAGGAACGTGTGAGTGGATGTCTTTTTGGATTAAATTAGAAATTTGTTCAAATTCATTTAATAAGATTAGATTTTCTATACTTGTTATGGTAAAAATATCTTGATAGGGTTCCTAGAATATTGAGAAGCGAGGGTCGAGCATCTAGAATTATAATATGTCATATCACCAGACATCAATCGAACAACATCATTGATCTTCTGGTCTAAAATTCACGTTGTAAATACACAGAACATCACCACGTGGTCCTGAACCGATTTTTAAAGAAAAATAATAATTTGATCCAAATTTAAAAAAAAAAAATATGTACATAAATACGAGTATATGTATATACTCGTATTTACATATATGCAAGAAGGAGATAAATGTATATACTCGTATTTATGTCTCTGTAACATCAAAAAAGAAACCCCAAGTTCCTCACCAGGTAATGGACAGCATACCGAAAGCTAGAACCTACGTGGTCACCCACTAAGTAAAGTTAGGTGCTGTCAACCTATTAGTAATGAATCTTAATTAAGTGTAACTAGTCTGCTGACCTTTTGTTCTCAATTTGAAGAGAAAGGGGCAACAGTTATTTGACAAATATAATGCGTCACAAGAAAGTGGTCGTGTTACACTGACAGTATCAAAAGTTCGTGACATTTCATTAAGCCAAACTATCAAAATCGATTCCTAATATCTACAAATAATTTAATTTAACAAATATCAGAATATTTCATATTTTTTTCGTTTATTGAATGAAAGTGTTGGTTACCTTTCCATGAAGGGTAAATGGAGAAGAAGAAAAAAAAATGCCGAAGTCGTGCTAAAAACTATGTATATAATAACACCGAATTTGTAACAAAACATCAACCAAGGTGGTTGAAATGGAATAGTCACTTGATGGGGGGGGCAGCAATGGCTAGCAGGCAGACCCAGAAGTCATGGTCAGAATGGGCCTGCAAGAAGGAGATAAAGGAGATTGAACAGATAAGCACACCTGGACACATAAGATTGTCGATGTCGATGCAATAGACTGGCTACGGTTTGAGTTGCTGAGGCAGTAAATGTGTAGGTATTAGTTTTCAAGCGCCTTCCTTTATGAAATATATTTAATTGTAGGTATTAGTTTTCAAGCGCCTTCCTTTATAAAATATATTTAATTCTTTTGTTTTATTTTTCTTGTTACAGTATCA
Source organism: Pachypsylla venusta (assembly GCA_012654025.1). Taxonomy (NCBI): domain Eukaryota; kingdom Metazoa; phylum Arthropoda; class Insecta; order Hemiptera; family Aphalaridae; genus Pachypsylla; species Pachypsylla venusta. The sequence continues at coordinate 22,818,315 of CM022877.1, forward strand.
TGCCGTTGCAGATCAACTGACAAGAAATTTCTTTGATCAGCAAAGAGGCTTATCTCCCGTTCAACAATCTCAAATCTTGGATGATATTCAACAGAGTGTACAAAGGTTTCAATATCACAAAACACCATCCGATGAGAACTTTTTCCAACGTCAAAAAGAACGAGCATTACAAGGTTTTCCAAAATTAAACAGCGATCTTACACCACCAAAACCAGATTTTGGTACCCATTTTCCAATATCTAGTAATTCTATATTATCTTCAAACTATCCAACTCTAACTCCACCACCTCCACCAAGACCACCACAAAAAGCATCAACATTTAGAGAACAATCAAATTATATAGCACCCTTTGTAAAACAACCGGAAAATCAAAATTATATTCCATTGTCTCAATCTGAACAAAATACAAGAGACTTCAGATATACTTCCCAACCAGAGACGCCTACAAATTTTAATCCATACTTGACCACAAATAATAATTTTCAAAAAACCAACAGTTTTCATCCAGGAAGCACTTTGGTTACAAATTTTTATCAACAAAGTTCCACGGGAAATCAATTTCAATCCAATAGCGACACTTATCAACAGAACAAACAAACAAATTCCGTCTTACAAAACTCCCCAAATTATTCAAACTCTCCTAACAATGGTAATATCCAATACGGAAACAGTTTTTCTACAAATGGTAACCAACAGTTTCAAACATCATCACTGAGTAACGCGAATTACCCCAATACTCAAATTAATCAAAATTATCAAACTCAAACGAACAATTTTCAATCTCAGATAAAAAACTATCAACCCAAACAAACAAATAACTATCAGAATCCAATAAATCAATATCAAACCTTTGGCAATGTTTACCCATCGCCAAACAAAAACTCATTCCAACCATCTAAAACAACAACAACATTTCAACCTCCTGTGAGAGACACATTTTCTCCGGATGATGCCGTCAAAACATTATCTCCCTTACAATATTTACCAACAAAACAAGTTGTCAAATCCTCAAGCACATCTGAATATTCCCCATCGCCAACAAAATCCTTCGATTATAATTTTGACTTTTCTAAAATTGCAACACAAACAACAAATCTAAAACCTGTGGCTGCAAATTATGAAATTTCAGCATCAACCCCTAAAAGTTATGAGAATTTTGAACTTAAAGAATCAACAACGTCCAGTCCCAAAGCTTCGAATTTTTTTCAAAAAGTGACATCTCAGCCACAAAAAAATCAAAACACCAAAAATTCTAAAATTGAAATTATAAAAGATTCCAACGTCGAACTTGACACGACACTTTTAGAAAAACAAATACGACAACAACTTTTATCATTGAATGATCAAGGAGAAAGTTTTCCACCGACAAGTTTCACATTCAATCCTGGTAACTTGTCATCATTACCGTCTTTTACTTTCGATGATGGCAACACAATCGCAGTTCCATCAGAAGATAAAGTTGAAGGTTCCAAACAAATCAAAACCATTGTCATTCGACAGCCAACGACAACAACCACCACCACAACTACAACAATAAAACCACCATCGAAAATTTTGGAAGAAGTAACCAAAAATATCATACCATCAGGAGCCAAAATAGAAATTTTAAGAACGAATCAAGATGGAACCAATTTAGAAATTGATAAATCAAATTTACCTTCCAATTTAGAAAACCAAAAAAAAGTTACATTTGTCATTTTGGAAGAACAGCCAGACGGAAGTGTCAAAGTTCAAGGCGTCAAAAGTAATAATGAACAAAGTCAAAATTCAGACGTAGACTCTATTTTGAAAAAAATAAAGGACGGAGAAATTAAACTACCCCAATCAAGTTTACCTGGTCGTCCAAAACATTTGGCTGATATATTTAATCAAACACCAAAAAGTACAGCCAAACCTACTACCTATGTCGAATACAAAACATATTCTTCACAAAAACCAATTTACAGCTCTCCCCTACCATCCTCTACGCCAAGTTCTCAAACATCCTTTGCACCAAGTTCACAACCATCAACCATTTTAGATTTTGTGTCAAAGCCTAACAGTCATTTCATTCCTACACCATTAGAATCGCCGTCATCCGATGATCTCAAAACACTTTACAATGATGTCACTAAAGATTATTTTAATGATTACTCCACGAAGGACACTCGGGAACAGTCTTCGTCATACTTCGCTCCTACTCCACAAAAGAAAACGAAAGGGGAGGAAGAGGATAGTAATATTTATGAGAACAATTTCGTTCCCACCACGACTGCTGGAGAATACAACTATTATGGTTCAGGGAAACACAAGTATTATCAATATTCCTCACCAACCATTCCATCATCCACCAACCCAACTCAACAAACAGGTAGGACTATATACAGGGTTTGCACTTTCTAGTTGTTCCATAGGATTTTACATGCAAATCGACTTATGGTAAGCATATACTTCAGTATATCACAAAGTAGAAATGAATGTGGCTTTTCATGTGTTTTTTAACATGGAATCCAATGAAACCATTAACACGAAAATCGGACTTACGGTTCTGGACTTAACACGATAATGGTTAATAGTTTTGATAATTTGGGGAAAAATGGGTTGGGAAAACCTACTTTTTGAAAATTGTAATCCCCTCAATTATAAGAAACTGTGTTGCCTAAACGTACGGACCTAGTAATACAAAGGACGTGGGTTCGAGTCATATCTAAATGCATTTATTTTTAGTGGATATTATATCTCCTGTTCTTCGCTTAATGAAATCATGTTTATTTAAAGTGAATCGAAACGGTCTTGATAGTCCAGTAAGGACTCTTTGCTCTTGAAATCGATGTGGAATTAGTTCTCAGCATGACTGGTTTTCTCCTTCCCATATATTAAAACGTTAAAGCTCCCTCTAATAAATGTTAGCTCCCCCCTTTCTCTCCGTTAATAGCATGCCTAAGTGATGGCCTGTTGGAGACTGCTGACTGTTGATGACACGTGAAGTTTAAGATCATTGATATTGTAAAAGATAATAGATATGTTAACTCGCACTGTTACTCTAACTTATCAAAATTAGTTAGCACTGTTACCGATTACAATATTTTGCAATAATAATTTAATTAAAGGTTATGTTTATTATTGTCACAACGCAGTTCCAATTCGATACTAGGTACTTACATTAACAGTAAATTATAACGGAGGTATGATTTCAATGTCAAGATCATCGGAATGCACCTAACTTTAAACAGCGGCGTTTACCTTGCTGCTGTAGTGTTTGCTACTAAACCTTGGTAGTTGCTTGCGCATTGCGGTCGCACGCGGGTGAACAATTATCTACAACTACACGTGTCATCAACAGGAGGGAGAAGAAAATATATGGAAAGAAGAAAACTAGTCATTTTGAGAACTAGTTTCACCTTTTAAAGGAAAATCCACCTCGAGCGGGAATAGAACTTCCGAGCCGTTCTTCAAGAGACAAGTGTCCTCACTTGACTACCAAGACTGTTTCTATTCAGTTTAAATAATCATGATTTCATTAAACGAAGAACAGGAATAGGTAATTGTAATATTAACTAAGAAATTATGGGAACTATTTTAGGCAACACAGTTTCTAATAATTGAACAGATTACATGATAACAATTTCGAAAAGTATCAGGTTTCTATATCATAAGCCAAAAGTATTAAATGAAGGAACCTTAGTCCACTAGATCGGTTCTAAGTCCAAAACCGTTAGTCCGATTTTGGTGTTAATAGTTTCTTTGGATTCCTGTTGAAAAATACACGAAATAATTTTGTGACATACTGGGAGGATATGTCAACCACAAGTCTAAATTTCCATGTAAAATCCTATGGGACAACTACCCTTTAGGTATATACAAAATTTAATATATATGTATATTTTTTTGCCTATAATATCTATTGGTCATTTGAGACATGGTTTTTACCCCCCATTCGCGAAGGCTCAAGCCTACATCCTCTAAGTAAAAACCCGTCATCCTCTAAGTAAAAACCCGTTGAACGTTGCTTAACTTCAGTGATCGATCTCAAGGGAACTAGTGTTCCCATTGAGATCTATAACGATGTGCTTATCATATTAGTTTTTTTCCCTAACACTGGCAAAACTTCAACAGACTTAATCCTTGCACTTCGCTGAAAATACTGGCCTAATCATTGGTCAATATGGACAAATTTTCTGTAGAATCTCAGGAATGTAGGATGAAGAAACAGAGAAACAATTTCTTACGTCATTTTTTTTAATGCAACTCAATACTACTTGGGCATGGACTACTAAATTCTAGGATTGACAAGCATGAAAAATACATAGTCGAAAGGCTAATTAAGCTCGCTGAGTGTGTTAAACTAAAAGAATTACAAATACAAGCTACTATTGTTTATTATTATTATTTAAATTAAAACCAACACAATAGCTGATGTGGGGTCGCGCCAATTTTCCCGCCCAACCCCGGCTGAATAAGGTCAATGAGGGTAGCTGGTTTGTTAGTTTACCTACAATGGAGGGTAAAACCCCTGTATTGAATGAGCAATAGATGTTAAAGAGAGGTTAAGACAATTAAAAAAAAAAAATCTGTAATGCGCTGAGCCACTGAACTACATTTCCAATCTAGAGATCACAATGCGCTAGTAGGAACGGGATGTTAGGGAGCATCCAAACTAAGCAGTGTCACTGTCACGATGTCACGAGCTAGCTTAGTATGAACATGTTCCCTTTAAATGCCTGGAAGAATATTTTTAGTTTTGTCGGACGGCCCACTTGCCGGTCACGGCACTGCCACTTCTTACTTTATTGTTCACTGGTACAATACAACCCACCCTACCTACTTTGAATACAAGCTTCTTCTCGTAATCATGTTTATCACTGAACCACTAAAGAATTTATTGCTCCGAATGAAAAATCATTATGCTTACAACTTTTGAGATAAAATTCCCAAACCTTGTTTTATTTCCTTTTTCAGTTGAACCGTCACCTACACACAACAAGAACAGAGGAGAAGAGTCTCATCTTCTAATTCCCAAACCTTGTTTTATTTCCCTTTTCAGTTGAACCGTCACCTACACACAACAAGAACAGAGGAGAAGAGTCTCATCTTCTAATTCCCAAACCTTGTTTTATTTCTTTTTCAGTTGAACCGTCCTTTTTCAGTTACATACAACAAGAACAGAGGAGAAGATTCTTCTAATTCCCAAACCTTGTTTTATTTCCTTTTTCAGTTGAACCGTCACGTACATACAACAAGAACAGAGGAGAAGAGTCTCATCTTCTAATTCCCAAACCTTGTTTTATTTCTTTTTTCAGTTGAACCGTCACCTACATATAACAAGAACAGAGGATAAGAGTCTCATCTTCTAATTCCCAAACATTGTTTTATTTCCTTTTTCAGTTGAACCGTCACCTAAATACAACAAGATCAGAAAAGAGTCTCATCTTCTAATTCCCAAACCTTGTTTTATTTCCTTTTTCAGTTGAACCGTCACCTAAATACAACAAGATCAGAGAAGAGTCTCATCTTCTAATTCCCAAACCTGGTTTTATTTCCTTTTCAGTTGAACCGTCTTTTTTCAGTTACATACAACAAGAACAGAGGAGAAGATTCTTCTAATTCCCAAACCTTGTTTTATTTCCTTTTTCAGTTGAACCGTCCTTTTTCAGTTACATACAACAAGAACAGAGGAGAAGATTCTTCTAATTCCCAAACCTTGTTTTATTTCCTTTTTCAGTTGAACCGTCACGTACATACAACAAGAACAGAGGAGAAGAGTCTCATCGTCTAATTCCCAAACCTTGTTTTATTTCTTTTCCAAGTTGAACCGTCACCTACACACAACAAGAACAGAGGAGAAGAGTCTCATCTTCTAATTCCCAAACCTTGTTTTATTTCTTTTTTCAGTTGAACCGTCACCTACATACAGCAAGAACAGAGGAGAAGAGTCTCATCTTCTAATTACCGAACCTTGTTTTATTTCTTTTTTCAGTGGAACCGTCGCCTACATACAACAAGAACAGAGGAGAAGAGTCGCATCGTCTAATTCCCAAACCTTGTTTTATTTCTTTTTTCAGTTGAACCGTCACCTACATACAGCAAGAACAGAGGAGAAGAGTCTCATCGTCTAATTCACAAACCTTGCTTTATTTCCTTTTTCAGTTGAACCGTCACCTACATACAGCAAGAACAGAGGAGAATAGTCTCATCTTCTAATTCCCAAACCTTGTTTTATTTCTTTTTTCAGTTGAACCGTCTCCTACATACAACAAGAACAGAGGAGAAGAGTCTTATCTTCTAATTCCCAAACCTTGTTTTATTTCTTTTTTCAGTTGAACCGTCACCTACATACAGCAAGAACAGAGGAGAAGAGTCTCATCGTCTAATTCACAAACCTTGTTTTATTTCCTTTTTCAGTTGAACCGTCACCTACATACAACAAGAACAGAGGAGAAGAGTCTCATCTTCTAACATACAACATTCCATCCACCAAATACTCATCACATAAAACATACCAAACCACATCGCATTCAACACCACAAACAACAACTTATAGACCACCATCGATATCAACCACTCTCATAACACGATCAACAGCCTTCACACCATTCTTACCAACAGTTTCAAATTCTGAAGACTTTTATAGTTTTACTGAAATCCCTTCTACGCATGCTCCAGCAACAAGAATTCGGTACATCCAAAGTACGCCACAGTCTACACAAAACGTAGAAACCGAAGAAAGTCAAACGAATCTATCAAGCACATCATTCAGTAGTGATTGGACCCGGAAGTCGTCTTCACCTTCTGCTAAATCATTGCCGCCCATTACAAGGCACACCAAATATCATCCTGAAGATTTTGAAGAAGATTCAGAAAGTGCTGGCTCTAGATCAAATGTTGGAGGATCTGATGAAAACTTGGGTGAAGAGAGATGGGCACAATCAAAATCAGGCAATTCTTTGAATGATGTTTTGAAAAGAAATGGTCTCTTTGCAATGGCCAAATTTTTAAGGCAATCCGGACTTGATCAAATTTTAAATGAAACAGGTAAGTTTAGGGCATAACCGCGATGAAGAAAATAACATTTCAACCCACCGCGCTCTCCAGGATGCTCTACCGAATTTTCAAGTATACCAAATTTGTTCAAAGACTGCACCTTATACATCAAATAGAGCTCTATGAGAATTTAGAATACCTATGCTGTTGCAAATAAACTTAAGATATAGCTATTTTACGCGAGCGCTCCAATCCCCGTATTACTTCTTTAATTTCTTATGGGTTTATACAGAAAAAAAAAAACAAAAAAAAAACAGAATCCCGTGAAATTGGTAGATATCGTTACATAGGACCTATGCTTATCGAAAACTTTCTCGCTTTCAGTTGATTGAGTTGATAGTTGATATGTTGTCGCGAATACTCTTAAGATATAGCTATTTTACTCATGCGCTTCAATTCCCCAAAAATCGAAAAAATTATGGGCCAAAAACTAAAACTTACCATTTTCAGCCCAGTGCTAATTTCATAGATCTCAACAATAACAGAATGCAAAATTTGTCGAAATCAGAGCAACTGTAAAGATTTATAGGTATTTAGGCACATGGCAATGCTCCAGACAATGTCCAAGTCAAGCTTAGTGACTCCAATGTTTAGGTATATTGTACGAACTGCTTCATGCTATTTCTGATATTCTATATCTCCGGATCTGTTGAACCTATCAACAATATATTTGGTCAGAATAAAAAGGTCCCAAAACTTTTAATGTTAGAATGGGGATAAAAAATGAGATACAAATTTTATGAAAGGAAAATACATGATGCTCCATTCAATTCCTCTATTTACCCTCTAACTCGTATCTGCCTCGGTAGCGCAGTAGGCAGCGCGTAAGTCTCATAATCTTAAGGTCGTGAGTTCAATCCTCACCCGGGGCAATTTTTTTTATTTATTAAATTATTTGTATAAATTTTTTATTAAATTATTTGTATAAATTTATTGACAAATGAATTGAGGTAGAGGCCATTATGGAGCGAATGTGTCAAGATTGGAGTGATTTTCCTTGTCTCGTTTTTTATTAGTGTGGTCAGTGATGGATCTTGGGGAGGACAAAGGTAGAATCCCCCCTGTCCCAAAACATTGATCTTCTCACCACAAATTAACATCGGAAGAAGTGTTGTGGAGATTCTCTAAAAAGGGAAATAAGCGCATTTATTTTAATGTCTAAAATTACCGTTTACCTTCGCATTGGAAGCAAAATCATTTCTTATCGACACAAAATCATAAATTGAAGTATTTTATTTTCCTGGTCCGCGCAAATTTAGCATTCGAATTTAAATTTGAATAATTAAATAATAGTGCCACCGGTGTGGAACTGATCTGGGCCTGTACCGTTGATAAGACTCTCGATCTCAAGATTCTGAAGCGAGCGTGTCTACAGTGGATACGCAAAGAACGAAAATCTCTCTGAGTATTCCAAGAAAAACCGACTGCCGGCGAATCAACACCGCGCACAAACGAACTCTGCTTGCAAATAATGCGCGGCGCGGAAAGATGGTTACACAGAACGCACATCATGTTCGCAAACATTTCCAAGTGCTGTTCGCAAACAAGGTGTGTCCAGTGTAATGGCCTTTCTCGTTCTCAAAATTCAGTCATACGATAATATGCTATGAATTGTATTTTCATTTCAGGTCCGTACACAATTTTTGTTCCAACCGACAAGGCGTTCAAGGCACTTTTGGTTCAGTTGGGAGGTCCAGATAAAGCGGAAGAAAAATTTAAAGAGAATCCAAGACTGCTAAGTGGTGTAAGTATAGCCCTTACCAAGATGGACCCATGATCTCATCTAAAGATACAGTAGAGTATCTCCAATTATGCAGCTCCGCAATGCTCGAACCTGAATATGGGTCTTCCCATCTTGTTGCTGTTCTCCTCACTGTTAAAAATTATAAAATCTCCTTCCTAAGAATTGAAGTAATCAACCTGTATAACCCACGGGTGTATGTAATATACATCCTATATACTCTCCTTTCTATTTTTGTTTCTCCTTCTGTTCCATGAATGAGACTTGTAGGAGGGTGGTCGGGGTGAAGGGGGGGAATGAATGAGTGTTACTATACTGTTCAGGTTGTCTAGGAGGATGGTCGGGGTGAAGGGGGGGGGGAATGTATGACATATTATTTGTTTCCCCATTTCTAAGCTTTGCTTATAGTATTTACGTTTTATTTTTTTATGGAACGCGTAGTTTTTTTTAGAACGCGTAGTTTGATTGCATACTAGAAAATCCTTTATTCCAGATCCTTCTAGAACGATTTGAATGAAGGTATAAATAGAAGGTCACGGCTAGGAGTCGAGTCAGTATTATTTGAGTGATAAACGGAGCGAGTTAAATTTTGGAAGCGATATCGCTGTGTTTTCGAAGTGTTTTTAAGTGAGCGATTAATTCGTGTGTATTTTTGGGGGTTCTAAATACGGTGTTGACGAACAGTATTTGATAGTATTTGAACTTTTGTGTTGCGTTTTTTTTATTTATTGTAATTTCTATTTTTTTTTAATAAATTATTTTAAGTTTTATTTTAATTATTTTTTTTTAAAGTTAGTTAACGTGTTTTAAATTCACGACAACTTAATCCTCGAATCCCAAGTCTACAACAGTATAATCCTATTTCTAATTCGATTCCACAGGGAATTGGCGTCAAAATACACCATTCCTTTTTTATAACATTCGCCCTTATTTCTAGACTATTAAGTGGCTGATCTTAAATAGGTCACACTGAATTCTGAGACTAGATGCGGAATTGAAACAAATCCTCTCTTAATAGAGTTAAGATCAATGAAGCAATATAAAAAGTTTGCTGGAAATGCAGTTCACAATGAAAAGGTGCATTTTTTGGTATTATGACGAAAGTTTGGATCTCAGTCTAACAAATGTTTTTGAAAGCAGACCCATGAAGAGCTTTTGGATTTAAATTTTTCTTGTTTTCGAAACTGTAATAAATGTTGTATTCCTTAGAACACAACATTTATTATTCCCACATTTATAATTTGGAAGTGGTCTTTGCTTTTAGGAGACTTGACTAAACGGAGCGCCCGAGCGTTCATTTTCCATTATTTAAAAGGTCGAGCTATAATTTTGTTAAATTGAGATAGTATGTCAAGTAGATATAATGCTAAATCTTCGAAAAATTATAAAAAATTTCGATTTATAAAAATTATAAAATTTCTAAATTGTACCTACTCTCCTGAGCACATCATCAGAGATTGATTGAACAAAGGTCGAGCTATGTTATATTTTAAACGCTCAGTATTGTTCCCAATTTAAACAACTTTCATTAAATTCTTTACAGTTCATTATTTTGTGCAATTTATATATCTATGTATCTATTGCGGAAGCTCTATTTTGTAGAGGGTTTTTTATAAAGTTTTTTTTTTATCTAATTGCAGTTGCTTCTTCATCATGTGATCCCAGGAGCTTTTCAGTTATCTTCCTTGCAAGATGAAATGACCGGCGTCAGTTTAGCCGGAACACAACTTCGAGTTAACACTTTCACAGTTCAGGATATAGAATGGAATGACATTCAGGTAAATTGATCAACATTGAACAAAATTTGGATCGTGTGCCATAATATGAACTCATTCGATATTTATTTAGGTTGCTTACTCGCTAGGTACCGAGATAAGTTTTGCATGTTAGGCAGAAGTTGAAAAATTTCCTTGGAATTTTTAAAAAAAAAGATATTTGCGTATTCGAAAATATCGGCCGAATCAGGGGCCTGACGATGAATGACGATTTCTTTGATGTTCTGCACCCGCGACTTTGGAAAATAAAGTTAAATAGAGGTGGAATAAATTGGTGATATATTTGTTCATTAGGGGGGGTTAGATTGGAACTGAAAAATAGGTACAATGGTACATGCTTCGAAAGGAGATTGGGGAAAGAGATAATATGGACCCTTATACAGTGGTGGTGGATTGGTTAAGCTTGCGACTTTTGATTTCGGCGGATAAGTAAATTCGAAGTTGAGGTTTTTGTGGTGTTAGTTGTTTCATTCATGCAGAATCCAGTCTCGGGGGGGGGGGGGNGGGGGGGGGGGGGTATTACTTTTTTGGACTGACTGGTCTGGCGGGTCGGATGTTGTGGGATGAATTGTTTTGCCATTTTTCTATAAGAGGTTGATCCCTACTTAACACAAACTCATGTATAAATGAGTTTTCAAGGGGGGACCATATTTATTTATTTCATTCTCAATATGTTTTTGGGGTTTAATTGTGCGCCATAACATTTCATCAATTTCAGTGACATATGGCGGCGAAAGAAAGGATTTTTTACTCTATTTTTGATTTTACATACCTTGAGACACAAAATGTTAATTTTTTTTTGGTTTTTAAGCCTGTAATCTTTTACTTACCTACCCATAGGTGTTGACTATTAACGGTGCCAAAGTGGTAGAGGACAAGAAGGACATCACAATCCCCCAAGGTGTTGCCCATGCCGTTGACAGAGTCATGTTCCCGTTACCTGTTGGTGATCTCCTACAAACGCTTCAGTCAGATCGAGATGGCAGATTCAGCCACTTTCTCAAAGTTCTTCAACATTCAGGACTTGTCAGTATCTTTACTGGTAAGAGATTATTTTTTTTTTACAAAACTTACAAAGGGGGCATATTTTATTACCTTGTAATACAGTCGAACCTAAATAAACAGGACTTATGTAAGCAGGAAAACTGGATAAATTAAAGTCCTTTCATTTTTCACACGAGAACCTCTTTAAACAGGAAAATCGAGCCTTTATAATTGGAATGGCCCTTTTCTTGGGACTCACGAGTCCGTAGTCCGAAGCCTCTGTAAGCAGGAATATTGTTTCTGCTGGAACTTGTTAAGACTTTTGTCTTTTTGAAGATTTTGAATCTCTCTGAGCAGGAACATTTTTAAGAAGGAAACCTCTATAAGTAGCAAAATATTGCCGGCCCATTGAACTCCTGTTTATTTAGGTTCGACTGTGGTGGAACTATCATGAAACAGGGAAGAAAAAAAATAAATATTACACCCCTACATATAAGAAGGCTTTGTACACAAATTATCTTTGTACACACAAATTATTAAATAATAAAATTCATGCGCCTGACATCTTAAGCCAAATATGTTTTAGAATTCGCACTTTATTTTCACCGATTGTCAGAATACAAAGGCTGGGAAACCTAGCCATCTGTTAATGAACTTTAGGATTTTAAAATTCGATGACAAGGGAACAGTCGTTTCCGCTTTAATTATATAAAAAAGACGTGGACGATATTGGAATTAACCCAGAAGAATGGGAGAAGGTTGAAAGAGAAAGAAGAATCTGTTCTCAACTTGTTGAATAGGCAAATAGGCATATGGTCAATAAGGCCGCAGTCAAAAGGAAAGAAGAAAGAACTAAACTGAAAGTATAGATATGGCCATTATTGAAATAAACAACAAAGCAGAACAGTTGTAATCGGAAATAGAATCAGTTATCAAAAAAGAGGATGTTTCAAATATTAAACTCAGTAAAATATTTAACTCAGCCACTATGGGGCATCAGGTGGCACAATATGGACAAAAAAATCAGCTAATTCTATCTATATAGCTACCTGTGATGGTTTGAAAATAATAATACACATTGCATCACTCGTAATTTGTAAATTATGTTCTTCTTTGTGTTGGTACTTTCTAATTAGGATAGATATAGTTACTTTTACTTACAATTCTTTAATTACTATGCGTACATCAACTGGTATTGAGCCTAATGTGGTGAAGATTGGATGCACATTGAAGAACTCACGCTCGGAATTGATTAAATTATTTAATAGAATTGTATGAACAATAACGAATTAATGAAAGGCGTCTAGAAAATAAAATAACCTTGATCACCAACTTCAGATTTCGTAAATGAGTGATATCAGCCGCTTCAAAAATGGGCAGGGTTTTTCATTCTCTGGGTGCAATATAAAGCGAACACAATTTATGCAAATTTACTATTACCTAAAAAAAAAAAACCTATGTTTATAACGGAAAAATTGCAAAAATGGTTATGTCTGAAAACTGGAATCGACTGAGTGCTGTGTCCATAAATGATTCTACTCACAGGACAGAGTCTTCAGGAAACATCTGCATAGACCAGATTTTTTTAGGTCAGAAGAATCTGAAAGTAAATCACGCCCGTTATTGACCCGTTCTGAAATATAGTTCACCACATCAGCCAAATAAGTCAAATTTGCTATGAAGTTGTTACAAAACACAAAAAAAAAATATCCTTGCGTTAAATGTTTTAGATCCCCTATAATAATGGCTATGGATGTGTACAACACAATGGAGATCCAGCCGGATCTCTTTAGTAACTCCTAAATTACTCTTATATCATTCATAACTCCTCTCCTATTTTCTTATATCCTTCTCCTATATATCAGTAATTGCCCCTCATTGTCTTCTGACATGCAGGTGGTGTTGATATGAAAAAAAAAAAATGTTGCTGTTTCCAATAGAAACCGAATTCACTATGAGGATAGCTACCACCAAAAATCCAAAATTGTGAGAAAGAAAGCTGAAATTCGATTATTTCAGCTTTCTTTCTTTTTTGAAAAAATATTGATTTCTATAAATTGGATCTGATTCCCCTCTGAAATAGGTATCAACAAAAATTCTAAATTAAGAAGTACCACTTCGAGATGAGTGGGAAAGCTGAAATTTTAAAGTAAAAAAACATTCTTGAGTAAAATAATGATTTTCAATAAAGAGAGGCCGATTCCAACACAGGCGTAAGTACCACCAAAGTTGCAAATTTGAGAAGTTTCATTTTCGAAATATGGAAATCGCTGTTGAATTACGTAGCCATAGCCAAAACCGGACAAGCAGCTAATCAATTTATAACCCTCTGTAGGAGCATCTTGACCTCGTTCCATCTCAGAAAGAATTAAAGATTGAGGTCTTCCGAAACCGTTCATATAAAAATGAACGTGGGAGACCATTGGAAAAAAGCGATCTGAGCCAAGTGTTGATGTGACACAAAGAAAAAAAAAAGACCTTTCAACGCCTAATTTTTATTCCTCCAGAAAATTTTTTGGGGGTAGAAAAAATGTAGAAAAATGTTTATTACATAAAATTCAAACAATATACAAAATTAGAGTTTCCCTCCCTAAGCTAGACGGTCTAGCTTCTAAGTTAAGCCCATTTCTCCCAACGTGGATCCGTCACTGCCTCCAAAAAATGAATCATCAAACAATGTATGGCATTTGAATACCTACTTGGAATGAATAGTGGAAGCATTATAATAGTAACACTGCCATATTTCCTGGATAATTTCTGGTTATTTCAATTCTTCAGAATGACTAGAATAAAGCAGAGTCCTTAGATATCTATTTATTTAATTACAAATGAATTATTTTTATTGTAATCTCCGGAAGTACCTAGGTACCAAATTCCAGATCAGACCGAACAACTAGATTATCTAGAAATACAAATGTCTTCAATGAATAGGCTTTGGTAACAATGGAAAGAATAGGATTTGGTACACAGGAGGCAGTTACGATATAGATGTAGTCTAACCCAGGGCCGAATGCAGTTAGCAGATATTGTAGAGAGTTTGATTAAATCAAAAACAGATATATCTTGAAAACATCAGCTATTTATTGATTAGGAGCTTTTCTTAATGATGATTTTTTCTTATATTAAAAAAAAAAAAAACACTGAGCTACCGAGACAGAATCAACTGGGGGGGATAAGAAAAATAAAATTTTGGGCAACTGATTCAATGTTTTTGTCCAAAATGTCAGCCTATTTAAAAAGGAATCGTAAAGTAATTAATAAAAAATATTTAAAAAGACAACATCTAATCTAATAAACTTTTTTTTTGCTTAACGTCTCTTTAAGATTTATTGGTCATTCGAGGTCTTACACTCCATTCGGTGGAATCTTACAAACCGGCTACCCACATTGACCTCACCCAGCCTGGGTTAGGACCGAAAAATAGCCAGCATCACGTGAGCGCGAACCTACCGGACATCCACTTGATTAACCTCACTGGACGTTGCTTAACTCCAGTGATCGAACAGGAATTGGTGTATTCAAAGTGATATAGACGCCTTCTTCTTCTTTAACTTTTCCCAATTCTATTTGGGGTCGGTTTTGCTTTGCTATATCATGCCACAACTTTTTGTTCTGTGCCTACTTTCTTTAGTTGTGTACTCTTTCCTGGCATGGTAACCTTCGCTTGCTTCTCACATTATCCATGCATAGAAACTGCTGATGACTTTCCATCTTTGGTTTGAATACTACCTTTACAAAAATAGAGTAAATTTATAAACTAAAAAAAAAAAAAAAAAAAAAAAAAAAAAAAAAAAAAAAANAAAAAAGAATTGAAATAATAAGTCCAAATAATTGAATTTGTCCTGTCATTCTTCATGAATAAGAAACAATGAATCGAGTTGATCAATCGTGTCTTTCAGATCCTTAATAATTTCCCTAAAGTTAATTCAATGATCTAATGAAATCTTAATTAATTTACTGTAATCATGTTCAATTATAATTTGGTTGTTCTCTGATTCCGCAAAATCTACAAGTTGGGTTACACAAAATTAGTACAGGGTGATTTATAAATCATCACTGGATTTGGATCTATCATTATTTACTTTCGGATAATTTTCTTGAATTGGGATATAATGTCAAGTAAAACCATAATAAGGCAGATACAATACTATATTTTCATTTGACTATAAAAAATATGGAGTTGTTAATAAGAGCTGACTAGTTTCATACTCTTGAGTACATCATCAGAGCTAGAAGCTAGGTTGGTTGAAGACTGAAGAATGGGAGTTTCTTCTTATTTGCTAATAGATTTTCAAGTTTTGATTGAAAAGAAATTGATGCACAACTTAATTTTTCAGTACATAAAAGAGTAAAGTTTATTGATAGTATGATTGAAGGTTTGGGTAAAAAACAATTCCTCAGGAATTAACCCCGCCCTGTGAATGAACTTTTTTATTTCTTATCTATTTTATTGTAAAAAATTGTTCATTCAATAAAGAGTTCTATAATAATAATAATCAATTTTTGACTGAAGAATTAATAAGAGTTTCTTCAGTAATCCCATCAACCTTTCTCTAGCTCTGATGATGTATTCAGGAGGTATGAAACTATTCAGCTCTAATTAACATACTGTTAATCTTCATTGTCAAGTGAAGATATAGTATTTTATTATTGCTTACTTACCTCGATTGTTATGGGGTGTTCATTAACACGATCGTCAGGGCCGTAAACAAGATTTTTTTTTCCCGGAGNTTTTTTCGGGGGGAAGGGGTCCGAAGAATTGACAGCCAAGCAAGGACTAACACCTGAAAATGATTATCATGGAAGGTGATGTTTTTGTAGTTGTTGTTTTTGCTGTTGTTGTTGTTATTTTTATTTTTAAAATAGAGTATTTTCATTTAAACACACGATTGAAATTTCGGGACTCCATGTACCCCCCATTCCTGGGTACAGCCTTGAAGATTATCGAGACTTGTGGCCCAACCCATCGATGAACTCTTCCGTATTTTGGGTTACCCCGTATAATACAATTCATGATGAAAGTTACGTTCGGTGTAATTCAGAACAAAAGTCAAATTTAGTTATTGAGACAATAGTCTGCCATTCTACAGATTAATTTAATTGAAGTAATTGGATCCGGTGCTATGTTTCAAGTGTTATTTGTAAAATGAAAACAAACTAGGTTTAGCGTATATATGGCATGCTGGTTTTGTTTTTCTTGGCGTTTTGCTTGATCCCTGGGTTCCTTTGATGTCCTTATTATTTTCTGAGAGGGCGGTTCTTCTATTGAGCCCACATTAATTTTTCTATTAGTTGCCAAATAATCAGGTTGTAGGAGTAAGAGTTTTTTCAAATATCATTTAATGGATTCTATATTTGAATGAATTTTTGTCTTTGTTCCACAGTTCTTGATGTAAAAATGTTTTCTTTCATTTTTTTTTTTTTTTTTGTGTTTTCCCGTGTTCTGCTATTTATTGCCATTTTAAATATAGGTTTCAAATAGAGGCTCATCTTATCATAGGTATATAAATATGAGATCTCCGCGTCACCTCTTTCTTTTAGAGTTGTCAGTTTTAGGTTTTTTTGTAATAATTTGCCAACAAATGGAAATCTTTTTTCATATGTGTTGAATTTTAATGTTCTGACTAGTTAAACTTATCCGATAGGTGCAACCGAGACATGGCCAAATTGGAAACATAATTATCTCTTCTTTTTAAAAAAAAATCTCTCTTGAAATTTATCTTGAACAACCAATGATAAATAATTTAGAGTACAATGACGTCTCCGTGGCAGAGTGCGCATCATAATTGGCTTGCACCAAGGAGGTTCCGGGTTCGATTCCTGGACGGGTCAAAAATTATATAACCTTTATCAATCGAATGATAAAGGTTATTTCAAATTTTCTACTTGGTCTGGTTGTGATTGGGGGTAACTCAGCCCCCTGAGAACAATTGAGTAGCTATGGTAATAGCGACAAGTGGTAGTATTATTAAGGAAATTGTTAAAGTGTAGCTTAGGCTTAGTGATATTGGAGTGATTGTTGTGAATACCTTGTAATGCTATGATGCCCACTAAAATTGTGACATAATAACACAAATAAATATACATTTACCATTTAGAGTACAATATGTAATTGATTGAGAATAAAATTAAGAATCGCGGCAGCGTTCCCCCCGCCAACTCAAATACAATGAGCTTTGTGCAAGTGGTATATTACTTAACAAAAAATAAATTTCAAGTCTTTCTACAACCACGGTAAAAAATATATGGAGTGACTTTTCTTGAATATTTGATATTTGGATGGGTAGACGATGAGATAAAATCAATAGTTTGAATTTTTTTCCAAATTTTCTGTACGATTACAATACTTTATCTTCTATAGGACGAGAAAGTAAAAAGTTACGGGAACATCGGGAAAAAAACATCTCCAAATGCTCATTCTTACTGTGTCAGTACTCTATCTTACTGATCTCCACAGCGTTCACAAGCTCACAGACCGTGGGGGCTTTTAACTTCAAATATCAGCCGTTTTTCGTCAATTTTCGCCACTGCCTCCTTAGATTTCTTAGAATTTTGATGACCCCATTAATCTTGCCTCCTATTTCTAGGGCTTCCGACAGGTCTTCAATGTTGGATGGATAAGAGTAGTGATTTTTTTATGTTTGACATGTCCCCGGTACTAGCCACATGTCCTGCCCTCTGGCATTCCAGAGTGAAGAATATTTGTGATGGTGGTTCTTTTCTATATGTTACCTATATAGATATGGATCTTCATTTCACTTTATTCTCTACCCGTTTAATTCTCTATCAAATACTTTTCAAAGGCTTGCATTCTTACACTGATCCTTTGTTTCAACAGCTCATAGCACAACTGGTTGTATTATATAAATAATTGTCTGTCTGTTGGTTCCACGACAAATCTCCAATGATTGGTCCGACTTTGATAAAATTTGGTATGGACATTCATTACGTTCATGAAATCTATGGGGCCACCCGGTGCCGAATGGGGGGCCCATTATTATGTGAGTACCACTATTCATAGACCTGCTGGTTTTATTGATTCTCCTTTTGTTTGACATGTCCACAGGAATTAAAACATACACTGTATTTGCTCCAATCAACAAAGGCCTTCCTGAATCTCAGATGAGTGATCTACTCGCAGATTCACTCACAGCCAAGAAATTTATTCTGAAACATATTATTCCTGGCGCCCTCTACAGTGCTGGTATGAGGTATTACCAAGTGAAAGAATCAATGGACATTGGGCAGAAACTGAAAGTGTACAAAGAATCAGGTGAGTCTACTCGGGAAAATGTAACGCTTAGATTAGACGAGGTTCCCTTAAGCTAACTACATTCATTTGGATCAGTCGCTCGTAGTAGCGTGAGCTTGTAGTTGCGATTTCAAAAAGCGACCGCCTTTATCTCTCATGTCATTAATTTTCATTGAATGGAATTATAGCAATTAGGCGACATGTCGTGCCCGACAGCATTTTGCTGTCGTGTGTGTCATGGCATGCATGATTTTCCATCAAAAATAAATTCAGAATTTAATTATTATTAATTTAGTAATGGATTTCACAGGAATGAAACTGAATTACGTTTTGATTATTACATAGAAAAATTAATTATCCAAAATTTCAATTCAATATAAAAAATCGGGTGTGAACATCACTCGAATTTCCTTATCTATATTTTGTAATGGGCTGAAATATTCCATGTCGAGTTTTCAATGCCTTTAATTAATATGAATATTAGGCACAAAATTTCTATCTCCAGCTCTTAACGTTTTCCTTTCATACCAAACTCGTGAAAACCGATGAAAATCGACAAAAAAAAAAAAAAAAAAAAAAAAACGCTAAAGGATAATTCGAGTTCACCCAAATGTATCATTTTGCATTCCATGAATATAAAAGAGGTCAAAAAGCGCCAACGGTATAATAAACTTCTATCGCCATGCATCGTGCATAGAAATAATATGAATAATCAATTTAAATAAATTTGAGTGCGCAAAATACTGCTCCGCATGATCCTTCCTGAAACTTAAGGGCACGTGATGGGGTTTTCATTGAATTGGGCGAAGAAGACATACTTACCTATTTTGTAATCCAAAGTTTAGTGTGCCTACTACAGATTCCTCACATTGACAATCCCAGTTCTTGCTTATCAAATTAGAACCATTAAAAAGATTTATTTTCAAGAGTTCAAGCATGGTAGAGATAATTAGGTACCTACCCTAATTACTATATAATAACAGACAGTCCCCCTATGGATAGGGGGTACTTAAAAAGAATGCTTTTAAAATGCACCCAAGCCCATGTCGGTCGTAAAAGGCGACTAAGGTCAGGGTTGGAAACTTCTTCAAAATCGGTCAACGCTACGTGACAAAACGCCCATCACGGTGGACGGCGGCGCGACAGAATTCTAAGTGAAAATATCAAATTTTGAGGGGGTGCATTTTTTCCCCTGACTATTCCAAAGGTTGATTATTGAAAATAACAAAAATTCGATTGCCCACCGTGAAGTGCACTTTTGAAGTGATGAGGTTTATCTCGGTAACACAAATATGAGATAGCACAAATTTTTCATTTTATTTTTTCCAGGACGTGTCAAAGTAAATTCTGCTCAAGTAATAACAAGAAATATTCCAGCAACAAACGGAGTTATCCACGCCATAGAAGTAGCTCTGTAAAGCTTTCAGTATCTCATTCAGCTGCCAAAGACCGACTTAGACTGAAAGTTTTGTACAAATTCAAATAATGCTAGCAATATTTATGAGAATAAAGTTTTGGGGAATTCTAGAGAAGAATTGAGGATCATGGATTTTATAGGTCAAAAGTGGAATTTAACTGACGAACAAGTCAATAGTTGCTGTTGCTTAATATTTCAACATAGTTATATGTGACTTAGACCCCAGACAGAGCGGCCATGTCTCTAACGCGTCAAGGAAAGTGGCTGGAACGAGCTGGACTTATCACAGAATCTCCCATGATAGTCCCTCGAGACCAAGACTAATTACACCATTATTCTGTAACTTTGGTTTTTTTAAAAATCGATTTTCACGTCAAAATTATGAATATTCAAGGTCAATGTGCGAAGGGAAGACGTGGTCTGATTTAAATTTTTGTGATCCTATCAAATTCATCGGCTAACAAGAGGTCGTATCGGATTTTTAATAATTATTCCAACGTACACTCAATGACAGTCTTTCGATCAGAGCTGTACAGTGAGAAACTCGGGACCGTGGAAACCCCCCTCCGCCCTATCATTGAGTCTGCTGGCGATTATAGCCTCAGTGCTATTGAAATATAGTCAGTAGTAATAAATAATAAAAGTATTTATTTCTTTAATAAATTTTAATTAAGGTTTAATTTGTAAAATGAATATATTGTAAATTAAAAACAAGATTTGTAAATAATTATAAAAACGCTCAGGTCTTCATTTTTCCATCTTTGTTTGACAATTTGACATTGAATTATACAGATTTTGGTTTATCATTTTCCAACAACTAAGACATGTTTTGAGTTTTAAGTCATTGGTTGGCGACCAGTCTTTTTGTTTTTTTACTCATGAAACCTGATAATTATGACAGAGTCCCTATATTGTTGGGAAAAGTAAACAACATATATTTTTGAGTTATTTTTAAAAATGGCGACATTTATGGAGAAAATCTACAAAATTCGCTTCAAATTTAGTGATCGCAATTGCGTGTATTGTCATCCCGGGCTTAAATAAGGCTTATACTATCCTTGGCATGCTCCGGATAAGGCCATCTACGAATTTTTGCGGCATCCGGTCCCACTCGACGAGCACTTTTCTTTTAGGCTCCTTAAGTGTTGTAGGAGTTCTGACCCGCACCCCCTCCTTGTGTAGGTACGCCACTGGTTATTTTGGTTCCTTCTTTCAAAGGATTGGGAAGGCACGTCTACTAGATGTTGGTACTTCGTGTTTGAAGATTCACCTGAACACACTTTCTTCGTATGTTCAAGGTGGCAACAAAAACGTCTAGAGGCAGAAAATCTGGTTGGAACAACTTTGGAACCAGAAAATTTGATTTTGAGAATCTTGCAACATCGATCATGATTCAGAAAGCGGATGAAAGAGAGAAAAAAGTCCAACCATTGGATGAGTGATGAAATCATTCCCCCATTTAAAAAATTGCATTGCAACGGTC
This sequence comes from Pachypsylla venusta, assembly GCA_012654025.1. Lineage (NCBI taxonomy): Eukaryota > Metazoa > Arthropoda > Insecta > Hemiptera > Aphalaridae > Pachypsylla > Pachypsylla venusta. The sequence continues at coordinate 22,839,988 of CM022877.1, forward strand.
TTTTCGGGCATCCGGTGTTTGGATGTTGCATTACTTTGATACCGACTATCGACTCCCGGCTATCAACAACCGTTCGTGGATGCTGGCTTGGATACCAACTCCCGACCACTAATCACCGCTCGTAGATGCTGGTGTGTTAAAGTTAAAAATATATAGATACACCTACTGATTTTGAAATTATTGAAAAATGATAGTAACAACACAGGAGGTTCAAATTTGCATAACATTTTTTTTTTTTTTTCATTTTGATATTTTTAATGTTTCTTTGATTATTAATTTATTTAACAATAAAATATAAAAACAATTCAATTTTTTTCTAAAAAAATAATTAATTATTAAATTACTCTGGATAAGGAATGACTAAAATATTTTGATTTATTTTTAATATTTTTAAAGAAATAAAATTATGTAATAACACAGGATGGGTATCATCAATTTTTTTAACTCCATTTTTAATTCTGCTCAGAATATTGTAAAAAATCAAAATATGGGAATTTTTTTATACATAGACAAATTGAAAAATAACAAATATTCCTAAGCCATCCTGTTTATACGAAAAAAATATATTTTAAAAAAAATATAAATGCCAAAAACGCATTTGTTATATTGATTTAGAAATAAATTATTTAATAAATATACTATCTAATTCACTTTAATTTATACAGAAAAGAAAATAATAATGAGGTACCTAATTGTACATAACTACCTCCAAAAGAATCTACCTATTTCCTATTTGTTATCTTTTTACCAGGTTACCTATACTTAAAAGTCATTAATCGCGGTTCTTCCAAAAGTCCATACCAAAAATGCAAGGGATTGATAATTTACCGTAAGTCGTCTTTCTGCTTTAATACATTAAAAATTAATTAAGGCTTTTTTAAAGCGATCTAAATACAAGAAATTGAAGATATTTTTTATTAAAGAAAGAAAAGAAAACAATTACTTAGTTTTAATTACCTTAATAACCCAGATAAATAATTAAAATCCTCTTGAATATCTACTTTTCTAAAATAAATAAATATTATCTATGGGTCGGGTTTTGCACTGTAGACGCAGAGGCTAATAATTATTTTAATCTATTGAGGATAGAATGTTTATTGTTCAATCATTAATAATAATTATGAAATCAGATCAAAACACACTTGACAAGAAATTGGACTATTATTTATTGGAGTCAATGAGCAGAATGAGTACTTTGATTACGAGTATGATCTCATTCTTCGTAGCATCAGCTTAACGGGTTGGGCAAATGTTCAACATTTGAGCATTTTCTTCAATTTATGAAAATTACGGAATGACACATATTTTTTAAACCTGTATTTAGCTACCTAAATAGGTACCTAGAGTTAGGTACCATTTGAAATAAAAGTTTGTAGAACAGGGATGTATCAAAATTACATCTCACGAGTTCATATAATTCATTCATAGTGATTTTTTTAGGTTTACTAAATTCTAAAATAATTATCAAGCCATCCTGTCTATAGTGTTCAACCCAGCAGTAAACAATTAAAAAAAAAAAAAAAAAAAAAAAACAAAANAAAAAAAAAAAAAAAAAAAGTACTAGAAATCAAAAAAGCTGGGATTAACCTAATATGTAGCTAGTTTGTAACTCACTTTATGTAAATTAAACGATAATTAAAATAAATAAATATATTTTTTCATTTGAATTTTGAGATCTAATGAGATCCCCCCTAATTTACAAGACGACACCAAAATAAATTAAGAAGGATATCCCCAAACTTTAAATTAAACTAAAATAATTTTAATCCTAAAAAAAATAAATCTTTGGCTGGAGAAAAGGAGAAGAAAAATTACTAAAATTAAATAAACATTTACAAAAGAAAAAGAATGAAATATAGCTTTAGAAAATGAAGAATAGGTATTATTATCTCCTTTGGTGTTCATAAGAACTTAAATTTTCATTTAAAATAGGCACTTACTAGACCATAGTTGCATAATATGTAGGTACTTATCCTTATAAATGGGGAAAGCGAATTCTATACATTTATTATTTTACCCATCTAATTACTTATTTGAAATCCAAGCAATGGTCTTTCAATGTCTTTTTTATAGTGTGTTTATTGCTTCATTTTCATTACCTTTACATACAAACTTCAAACGGTTATTAAACCAATAAAGGATTACAGTTTCTAGTAGTAATATTAAAAAAACTTCTGTTAAAAAGTTTTAAAAGTGCACTAAGTTGGTGTTTTAAAGGTAGATACATAAGTTGATTCTTATTTTTTTAAAAAAAATCTGCAATAATTTATGTTTGAATAATTACCTATGCGTATTAGAGAGAACAGACCTCTAGAGATCGGAATCTAATTTTATTTACATTTTTTTTTTTCCTAATGAAACATTATTATTTACAATGCTATAGTACAATTTTATATTTTAGTTTCTAGTAACATATTTTTTTTTTTTTTTTTTTTTTTTTTTTTTTTTTTTTTTTTTNTTTTCATTATATTCAAAAGTTACTACTTAAGAAATAATTAGGATCTAGATATTTATACGTTATGTTATGTATGGTGAAAATATAATATTTTCAAGGGGAGGGAATTAACAATAATTTAACGATAATTTAGAAAATAGGAACTTTTACTAAAGAAGAAAAACAGAATTCTTTGGTTCAATTTGGATTTGGCATAAGTATTACATACGAGTATTTGATTAAAGCAAGCTCTCGTGTTTTGCGACCATGTTAAATATTTTTGATGCTATTCTATGTATGACCTCCATGTTTTACTTATTCTATAGTTTCATCTATTTGCATATCAATCTCATCGTCGTCATCTCGATCTGCATCATCTTCAATTTCTAAATATCGATTAGTATCATACATATTATCTTGTTCAATGTCATCCTCATCATCAACAAAAGCAGATGGATTTGTGTTTCTCATGCTTGACATTACAAATTGCTTTTCTAATTCCTCATCATCATAATTGACTTCTTCATCAACATCTTCCTCCATTTGATCTAATGTACTCACATCATTATCATCTATATCGCCACTATTTTGTTCTTCACTTTGAACGATGTTATTAATATTATTATTCCAAATGTTATCAAAACGTGAATCACTGTCGTTCAATTCCTCTTTTATTTTATTTTGATTTTGGCTGTTTTCCATTGGTATAATTTGTATTGATATTTCAGGATGTATACTATTTAAACTGTTTGTAATACTACTATTATGATGTCTCTTTACATGATTTTTAAGAGCATCTGGTTTAGAACTTGCATATGGACAATATTTACACAGATGAAATTGTTCTTGAAATTTATTTACAAAATGATTTATTTTTCCTGAGTCTATTATTTCTGTTTTCACTATATTTGAGTCGTTTTCGTTTACTTTTAACACATCATTATTGTCAGTACCATTTTCAGTTTTAACTAAATCGTTAAAACTTTCACTCTTTTCATGTTTTCGAATGTGTTGAATATAATTTGCGTAATATTTGACAGAATAGTCACATTTCTCACATCTGTACTTCTGTTGAGCACCATGTAATGATAAATGTACTTTATATTGTTCTCTTTTTTCAAAGGCAGAAGGACACTTGTGACATTTATATCGTTTTGTTTTAACTTTACCATTTTTAATGTATGTGGGATAGTTAAAATTTGGATTCCCTAACATTAGAAAACCAAATTCTGGATCTATATTTTTTAAATGATATTCTGGTTTTGCAAAAGCTTTGATTGGCAATATTTCTTCTTTCTTTGCTGGTTTCATTATTTTACATTTCACTCTGGGAGCGAGAGTTTCATGTACCTGTTCATGTTTGATTAGATTTCCATATGTTTTAACAGCATAATCACAACTTCTACATTTATGAGGTCCACTGCCACCATGTAACGTCAAATGATACTGCAAGGCAACGCTTTTAAAGAATTGAGCAGGACATTTTGTACAAGAAAACTGCTTAGTTATTACCCGAGTTGGTGTCTTCTTCATTTTATCCTTCTTTTTATCTCCGTTGTTAATAATAGTGTTATTAATATTAAAATTCAAACTAAATGGAGTCGGTACGTACTGAGGTGAATCATTGACAACAACCCAAATATATCCCGCCATACCAGGGTTATCTAATACAACAGCCGTTTTATTTCTAGGATGTATAGAACTTTCGCCATATATTGACAACAAAGCCCTTGTTCTCTCCTGATACTCATCTGTATGTACTTTGTAGTGTGCGAGTAAGTGTTGTTCTTGTCTGGCGGTGTAGGAACAGCTGGAACATTTATGAGATAGTTGCAAAGTGTGGAATTTGCTGTGAATTATAAGTTCTTTTTCATAGAGAAACCTCGCTGGACATGACATACAAAAGTGGAGAACTTTGTCATCAGATGTTTCTTGTAAACTTTCTATCTTGGGTTTAATGTCATTAATTTGTAGATCCTCAGTATCACCCATGCCATCCCTACTATTAGATTGACTTAGCATGGCACTAATATCAGGCGTAGTTTCTATTGTTTCATTATCTTCAGACGCAACAATTTGTTTTGGAGCATATTTTGATGAGTTTAGCAGTACCATAACTTCTTCTATTTGATCCTGATCACTACGCGTTGAATCATACAAAGCACATACAGTCCCAAACATGCCTTGGTGAACCTTAGCATGCGATGATAACACGCCAGCGTTATTACAAACGTAATTACAATCTGGACAATAGTGCTGTTGCAGGGGAGGTGCGACAGTTCCATCTGCTAACATTTTTGGACTTCTGGCACTATGCATTTTTTCATGTTCTTGTATATTAGATTTTCTTACGTTGACATGAGGACACCAACGACATTTGTGCATTTTACTAATATTGCCTTGTCGTGATACCCAGACGAGGGGGATTTCCTTGAAATTTGATGTGTCGTTACCGCTGATATCAGCAGGTGTATCAGATAAATCATCGGTAGACGACTCATTAAAAGAAATCTTGGGTGGTGTTGTGGTTGTCTTTTGTATTTGTGGAATAACAATCCCATGGACTCGTAAATGTTGATGTAGAAGGTGACGTTTGGAAACGTTGTAAGAGCAAAGGGAACATTGAAATGGCGATCCAGAAGGGTGGTGGAACTGTCGATGGTGATCAAATTGGCTTCTATTGTTTGACACATAGGGGCATACCACACATTTGAACTTTTTAACCTGAAAACAAAATGAAAAAAAATAAGAAAGCTGCATATAAAAAAGTTTAGCTCTCGTCTAATAACCTTCCACTCATCACTGATGCTGTGGAATACGGATATCATGAATATTTTCATTTTTACACACTAAGAACTATTATTAGATGTTATTCGAGAGCTTTTCGTGATATAACAGTTCCATATTATGTACGCCTGATGGGACTCCAATACTTAAAATATGGGTGCCCAATTGCCCACGTTAACTTACATTTTTTTAAAAAAAAAAAATTCTCTCCAAATCCCTCACGTAATTATTTTGAGGTAGATAGTTTTTCTAAAAAAATCATGACGTTTATGAAGCTTGGTCTAAAAGTTGGTTATCCTAAATTTGTAAAAAGAATCATTGGTTTAAAATAAAAAATGATACCAGGTTAGAATAATGGAAAAAAAAATATAAAAGATACCCTAGGTTTTTATCCATGTTCAAGAGACACCTATAGACCTATGTATTTAAAATTTAAATGAGTGACTAATAAAACAAAAACAGAAAAATAATATTTTATTTTTTAAAGAGCTCATAAATAAATTCGCCAGACACACAAAAAAAATCAATATTTAATATTCCCAGACCAAAATTACAAAGTCCCAAAACCATTTAATGATATTCTATAGCATGAACGTCGACTTGAAGTGTTTTTTTTTTTTTTTTTTTTTTTTTTTTTTTTTTTTTTTTTTTTTTTTNTTTTTTTTTTTTTTTTTTTGTATGGAACCTCTTGTACATACTTCTATATGACTGAAAGTAACACTGGGCTTCCAGAAACAACTAGACCCAAATGGGGATCACCATTTGGTGAATGTTAAATGGATCAAGTTATACAAGTTGCGGAAAAAGTAACAAAGTTGCGGACTAACTTATTTTTTTATTCAAATTTTGATATTACGCATGTATCGAAATGGCCCACCCTGGACACAAAACTAGTGGAACCCGATTCGATAGATTTGATATAAGATATATGGGGCCCTGTGTTATGCCACTGTGCAAATCAAGTTATATTATAGGTAATTTTGTTATTTTAACTAGCGTTATGTTTATTTTTTTCGTAATAAGGAATCTATCATTTCACCTCAAAACTTAAGTCTGTCTTCTGAATGGCCCAGTGCAATACAACAATTATTATGAGTTTTTAATATATATTCCACAAGAGATAAAATAGGATGTTTTAAACTAACTGACAAAGAGCCGATTTTTTAATGGCACAGGCAGATATTCAAATCGGGAGGGAGTGGATTTTGCAAGTAAAGAAGAGACCTATCCAATCAGGTTTGATGATTTTTCAATCAAGTGGGTCGATTTTCATGCTCTAAGGTACTTTTAAAAGGGTGACTTAAAAGAATGACATTTAAATAATGATAATATAAGTGTTAGTGATTAAAAGTGGAGTAAAAATAGAACAAATGAATTTACTAGCAACATTTTGAAGAACAGTATGAGGGAATATTATGGGGAACTATCAATTTCATTAAAGTACTAGTATCAATAATCAAATACAAGGGCTAATGCTAATGAAATTTAGCTACTACTTCGCAGACTTGCCAAAGTTAGATTTTACGAGTCTCTTGTATTTCTATATTAAGAAACTTGTTGTCATCCCTTTATGATCCATATAACCACCCTACGGGCACACGCGGTATAAAAAAATAGTGCCTACATTCCGAAAAACGGTCCGGACATTTTTTAAAAAGTGACTGCTCATCATGATGTAGTAGTAAAATAAAAAATTTGTTTTTTTATTTTCCTTTTTTTAATGAATAAAACGTGTTTGTGGGGTCTCGAAACCATTCTCAAGATATTGATGTCGACAGGATTATAATGACAACAACGACATAAATGAAGGACAAAGTGCATCAATATTAAATTGATATTAAGAAAACATTATTGAATAGTAAGTGAATAAAATAACTATTATTTTATTCATTCGGACGATTTAATTGACTAAAAAATCCGATCAAAAAATAAAAAAATAATTACCAAAGGAAAAGTCAAAATGAAGATAAACTATAGAAATAGGTATTATCCTAATATCTATTAATATAAATTTTGGACTTGACCCTTGGGCTTTTTCATGATGAAATAAGAAAGTAAGTAACATTAATATAATTATCAACACTGATCGTGAGGAAAAAGAGAGTCCCAAAGAGCGAATGATATTAATTTTTTAGAAAAAATATTTAAAAAATTTAAAAAAACACCATTTATACAAATAATTTTACAATGAGCAGATGAAATTAAATAAAAACATCACCATTAGCTGAGTGCGAACCTTGGAAATCATTATAGTAATAAGTAACGTCTTATTTAACGCAAGAATAGTTAACACTTTGGTCAGAAAAAGAAATTTAATGATTGTTTTTACAAAGAGCCAGTCAAAGATCTTGGATCCTGTTGGAGATACAAAAAAATGTTCTGACTTAAGTTTTATGATGTCAAAGTAGGCTCAATAAATGCCAGTTGATGTTCAGGCTCTTTGTTTTTTGAATAGAACCATTTATTTTTCATTGCATATTCGAAATCTCCCTTAAATTCTACAAACATAAATCAACCATTCAGTTAATTATTTTCATTTTGAAATTTTTCCAGTTTTTTCAAAAGTGGTTAGTTTTTTTATCTAGACATCGATGTGTGACTAATCAAATTAAGAGGAAATAAATAATAAAATTTATAGACTTTTTAAGACAGTAATTCAGCTACTTATTTTGTCTGAGCCTTAATTTGATGTACGTATCACACATGTGGAAATCAAGAAATTTTCAAAATAATAATATGAAGTGCATAGTCAATTGTATAGAATTTAAAGTATTTCTATAAAAACGAAAAGGTCATGCCAACGCTGAAAGATTCATCGTCCAACAGGATGCGGAACATTTGTTGACTGTTCTACTCAGACTGATCCACTCTGTATATGGCAAAATTGAAAACATTGATCCTTTGCTCACTACGATATGCAAAATGTCTATTCTTTTGTGAAATAAAATATTAGGCTATGAACATTTTTTTTTTTATTTTCCCAAAAAATAATTCTAATTTGTGTAAGCACAATGATAAAGACCATCAACCTTATGAACATGTAACATGACATGGACAACATGTAACATGATAATATGGACATGCATTCAGTGTGTTGGACGTACGACATTTAGTTTCATTATGCTGGCTGTTAGTAGTTAGTGAATTAAAATATGGACAGGGTAGGATATTGAGATCGATGGAGACTTTGTATGTTAGTTCCAAAATTAATATAAGTAGGGAAGTACCCTAATAAAAACTTACCTTAGAGAACAATATTGAATGTCTGAGGACGAATTTCTCTTATTCTCAAAACTTCGCGGCTTATGTTAGATCAAAATTATTCTCCAACTTTAGCGCTAGTTCCGTGATTACACTTTACTCAAGGGATAGAACAAATATAGGTACTAGTTTGCCAACTGCGGATTTGAAAACCCCGACCACATTGGAAAAGAAAAATGAAACTTTCCAAGTATCATATTTCACGAAAGAATTGATCAGTTTTAATTAAAATTGTTTACAAATTATAGAATACAGACAATTGTCCCTGCTAAAATCTCAAACTATGTATTTTTGGCCACAGTCCAATCCATTTTTTCATAAAAAGTAAAAAAGTATAGATTAGTTATGAGTTATGCCTAACTATTTAGGCAGTATGCAGGAAAAACACCAAGTAGGAAACAAATATGTTAAAACAGTAACCTAACTTTTTGTCTAACTTTTCATATCCGAACAAATGGCAACAATAGTTATTATGAAATAAAGGAGCAGTCGGTTAATTAAAAAAATGTAATAGGCACTCTGATAAACTCTCGATTTGTCGACTTTCTACTGTCAAAGGATACTATTAGTGGTATATTACGCAGGAAACCTATGTACGAGCTTACGTTCTATAATACAAATTATACTACCTATAGTTTTATTTAAAATAATAGATCTCAAATAGGTATATAAGAGGTAACATAGAACAGTTTTAAAGGGTTGAACTACAAATAATATTGTTACTTAGGTTTAAAAGTGATCGGAAAGGTCAAATATATAAAGGTAAGGTTCTTTTAAGTTTAGTTCAACAACAATATATTTCATTAGCCAATCAGTTACTTAAACGATAGTTTAGCTTTCTTGGACCAGCTTTTCGAGAAGTTTTGAATATTTCTGTGTGTATGATAGTATTTTTTATTTTTGTGTATTAGATTTATTTTTTCAGTAGCTAGCAATTTTTGAATTTTTTAACCATTTTCTAGAGAAGATGTGAATATTTCTGTGTGCATATTTGTTTGTTAAAAAAAATCCTTAGAAAAGTTAATTAGCTTTTAGGAGTTCAGTTGTTTTCCTGCTCTTCTTTGATTAAACTTTGAATAGTTATTTATTTTTCACGATACTCGCAATGATAATTGTAGCTCTTCTTATTAATAAGATGAGAAATGCTAATATATTGTGTTGTTTTAACACATTTATTGGATTATTATTTTCATCGTCAATAATAGTACCTAAATATATATTTTTGTCTAAATGTATTGAGATTAACTTTATGTTTGCAAAGTTCTCTCATACAAATATTTCATAAAGGGGTTAGACAATGTCCCCTGCGGTCAATAATAGATGAATGTCAGCAGGCCCGTAGCCATGATTCAACCAGAGATGGTTGTATGTAAAGGGAGGCTTTCGTCTTAATATTATTGTATAGCGCGAGTAAAAATAGGAAGTTACACATATTATCCTGGCCAAAGATAATCTCATTATTTTAATAGACCTTACCTATGCAATTTTAGAGTTAAAATGGCGAGGACTGACCTTATCATATCCATGACTGATTCTCTTACATCCTTGATATCACACTCTTCTCCTTTCATTTTTAGTGAAATGTAATGATCATAGTAATTATGGATAACATCTATCAAACCAGTTAGAAAAAAATGCACTTCTCTTTGATCTCCAGAAAATATATAAAATAGGTTTGGATAGCAAAAATAAATTGTTATTAAAAAATGCAAGGAAACAAAGCATACCAGCCAGCATAAGGAAAGTACAATTATTAATTAAAAGGAAAAAAAATCTATACATTAAACTGATCACCCAACATAGAAAAAGGTTAATTTTTTTTAAAAAAAGATCTTGATTGCCAATAAAATTTGAAAATACGTACCAAAATTTTATTTATATTTTTAAGGTACGCTGTTGATATTTTTTATAATATATTTTTTGTCAGTCCAGTTTTAGAATATATTTTTTTACAATATTTTTTTTTTTGTCTTACACATTTTTCGAGATGTATTACATATCACATATATGACATATAACGACCCTAAAGAGAGAGAAAGAAAAGAAGGAAAAAATAATATAAAGAACACAATGCTTCATGAGAATGTAAAAGAAAACCTAAACAAAATAAAAATAGTTATAGGTAAATCAAAAACAATCAAGCACAAATCAATATTTTATAGCATAAGTGTAATGGAAGCAAAAATAAAACGCGATCAAAAGACTACAAAAAAGATAAGGAAAAGTTTTGAAATTGAATCACATATAATATATGTATGTCCAAATTTAAAGCCAATTGAAAAAATAAAAAATGTATCATTTAATTGTCGTGATTGTTAATTGAATACAGACGGCAACTTTTAGGAAAACAACCATATTTGGAATAGATCCAGAAAAGGTTATTAATCTGGACATAAAATGCATAAATTGCATTGAGCTAGTCTTCAAATCTCAAAAATTTGAAGAAAAATTAAAAGCAAAGAAATCAATGTACCTAATCACTGTCTTGTAAGTGAAATAAAAATGAAAAAAATCTAAAAAAATTGATAATGAATTTAAAGTACCTAACAGAAAAAACTAACCCCGCGCATAACAGAATATTCTGGAAATATGCTAAGCTCATTCCAGGGACGTTCGCAACCTGTATGTCCCGACTTTCTATAAATGGAATTTATCTTTTGAAGATTAGATACTTTTTTTTTTTTTTTCTTTTTTATAGCGAAGCACGGGCAAACAGCTAGTTATTAATAATTCAATAATAAAATAAATCTTCTTGATCTCCTGGCAGCAATGAAGAAAAACTGGCAGCAATGCCTCTTTGGATAGCATGGTTTTCTTCCAAAAAAACTTCTCCCGGATAATGTCAAGGATGTGCTGAGAGTAGAAAATTATGTTATTACAAGAATGTATTGTTTTGACAAAAATTTTGGTTGTACTACGAACATTCTATTGGTAGTTATATAATACTACAATTGTACTGCGTGGGATATTAATTATCTTTTCTGTTATTTGAATTTATAAGTATGTGCTAATCGTATATCGATAATATTGATCAACTTTTTAAAAAAACATGATTTGAAATTTAACTACAAGGAAAAAAAATCTTACGATTTTTTTTTTTTTTTATAAATTTCAATATTGATTTGTACCAGAAAACATAATGAAAATAAAATAAACAATAACATTCACAACCAACAGATAAAAAATACGATTTGGGAGGAACGCTAAATGAAAATGGTTAGTCAATAACCTCAGGTACTCTAATCCTAAAGTGCCGGATCCTTATGTTCGCCATAAACCAAAATGTGATTCAAGTGATCCAAAAATTAATAGCAATTTGGCTCATTCCTTTTATACCGAATAAGTCGATCTTGATCCTATTTGCTACATATGCAGGAAGACCTCTTGCACAGTAACATAATAATTTTTGTTGGCGACGGGTTAAAGATTACGCGATAGAACTATTTCTTATTTGAAATAATGTCTTTAACTATATATCTTTAATCATAGCACTCTAAATCCAGATATCTTTTTGAGCCAATATTTATTTTAGGCTACTGCGGAACCATGGGTTACATAAACGAAGGACAATCTTAAGTGCGTTAGGAGCTGATTGCACTAAAAGAACGAATTATTTTAAATAATAATAAAAACATAACTCAAAACTATGGACACACTGTAAAAGAAATCGATAATATCAAAGAAAAAGATATCATTGAAAAAACAGTACAAAGGAAAATGATTAATTATAATAAGTAATATTTACCTCACTCGTGATGACAGGAGGTTTGGTAAAATATTTTCCTTCATAAGGATAAAAGAACTCTCTTTCATCCTGAATACCATGGGACTGAAGATGTTCCATCAAGGTTCTGAAAAAATAGAAAACAAAAGTTTTAAAAGCTGCCAAGACTGTTCGTCCATCCATCAGTCAAATACGAGTAATAAAGACTAATGAAAAACTAAAACCATCACAGCATTACAAGAATATCCATTGAACTATGAAGATGTTTAACCAACAAACATGAAAATTATTAAAGACACAACTGCGCAGTGCTCACGAGAGGCAATATTGTTGTTGTAGTGGTGTCCCTCTTCCCTCTTAAAATCAACGGTTATCTCTCCTTTCTTAGATTCAGGTTTCGAACCAGGTTGATATGGGGTTATCGAAAAAAATTGAGTAGCCCTTGGCTGGAAGTGTGTTGGTATACGTTCCAGTATTTGGTACTAAGTACCAACATTAAAAATATACACTGCAATATGTTTATCATTAGGCTATGTTCAGATGAACGCGCGGTCCTGCGCGGCACAAGATCTATCTAAATAGTGAATATTGTCTACATGACCGCGCGTTACTAGTTCTACAAACTTGTATCGCTTTGTTCATTTGATCCCGCGCGGTACCGCGCGGTCATCTCAACATAGCCTTAATGTATTGCAGTGTGAACTCCGGAGGGTGCATGTTTGGCTCACCTTTTCAGTAGTGAAGAAAAGTTACATTTATAGCATCTGTAGGAGACGTTAGTTTCGGCTTCCTTTGGATAATGAATACTAAGGTGGTTCTCATAGTCTGAGCTGGATGTGGTTTTAAATTCACACATCTCACAGTACAGGACAAACTCTTGATCTGAAATCATGCAAAATGAGAAATTAAATAAAGTACCTGCATGGAAAATCAAACAATGATCATCATCTAACAGCCGTGGGGCTGGTTAGCAACAACTCACCATGTGTTGTTGATACTAAAGAATCTTTACGGATAATGCAGTAGCTCCCACTTGCTTTCTGAATGGGTAATGGAAAAGATATCGTTGCCGACCCTGTCCTTAATCGCCTTTTACGACCGGCAGGCCCAACGAGAGGGGGGATGGGGGAATCCCCCCCCCAGGCCCGGGATTTCCTAAGAGGCCCGATGAGAAAATTATTTTTCATCTTTTTTCCTGAATAATAAAGATATCAACTTAAAAGTTTTTAAACATTTTCAAACACAAAATCAGCGATAGTGGGCTAATATGGGACAATGGCTATTGTAGAACACTGATTTTAAAATATAGTGTGACCTTTCAGCTTGTACAGCAATCATAAATGTTGGTATATTTCGTAAACATTAACATTTGATAGTCGAATTATTTGTTGCCAAGAAGAAGCGTACACGCCTTTTCACACCAACCAAGTGAATTGCCTACTTTTACTTTTGTTACTGCCCACACGGTGATTTTAGATGAAAGAATAATAGAGGGGGCCGTAAATTTCCCCCCCCCCGGCCAGGATTTTCTCTTTACGACCCTTATGACCGGCATGGGCTGGGTGCCTTGGAACTTGGAAGTATTAAAAAATGTAAAACTGACAGTAAATTACGTAGTCATCGGGTTTACAACGAACGACCGCGGCTCACGTTACTGGCAAATAAAAATATACAAAAAAAATCTATTTTACTTTCGTATTTAAACCTGCATGATCCACGTCTGTGGGGCAAGTCGAATCAATCAATTAACTGGTCATGTAGAATTTCCATTGTAGCTGACCATTAACCGAACAAAGTGAGATCTAGTTTTAACAATATTTTTTTAAACTTCTGTTTGTTTCACGATAACTCTTGAACGCCCTGTGCGATTTTGATAAATCTTGGTATGGACGTTCATTAGATTCATGTGCGACCTGACTAAAATGGTGGACCATCACTTTAGAGAGGTCCACATTTCATAGAATGGCTAGTAGATACTGTGCGCAAAACTTGTATTTATGATAAGCCAAAAATATATTTTTTTTTACCTTCATCCTCATTGGTCACTTTAGCCGTATCTCCTTCATTGTTGTTATTTTCTGCATCTTTTGTTTTTGCGTCAATGCGCAAGTCTTGTACTTCGGAATCAGAATCCATTCTACTATTTTCCAACGCTGCTAATCTATAATGTTCCTTAACATGAGCTAGTACCACACCTCGGTCCGCATCCCTGTAACAGGTATATTAATTTATATTAGTTCAAGTTTACAAAACTCAAAGTTAGAACTATAAAGTTTGCGGCTCGCAAAAATACTTTTTTTTCTTACCAAGGGACAGGTGTTTCAACAAATATACTTGAATTTATAAATGTTTGAAAATCCAATTATTCTTTGATTTCTCTGAATCACCTGAATTTTCGAAATTTTCTTAAAAAATGATATATTGTAAATAACAATTGAGGAATACACAAATTAATAGAGAGAGCGCATCTCTATGAACTTGGTATAATGGGTGGGGTAAACTCCCTCGAACGCGTTATATTATATTCATAGATAATTCTATGACTATAATATAACGCGTGATTAATTTTAGAGCCCTATTGGGTTACCCAGGGCCTCATGACGGCCCATTATTTAAGTGAGGTCTACAGTTCACAGAGCTACTAGTAGAAAATCAATTTCTGACAATAATTAATTTCAAATCAATGTTTCATAATAAATCACTTTCAATAACTCAGGATGAGTAATACGCCGACAACGTGGCAGAGTTGTTAAGATCATTGACTCATTCTGACCTCAAGTAATTAATGCAAAAGCGGTTCTGGCCATATTTCTTACCTAAACAGACACTTCTTACACTTCCACATTGTCTTCTTACTACTTCCTCCGCCATCATTATTATTGTTAATTTTTTTTGCAATCTTGGCACTTGGTTCCTCTGACGGCCCTTCACCAGATGTTGCAGGTCTTTTAAACGGATTCTCCCCAATATTAAGAAGTACATTTGGTTGTAAACTCATCATTCGAGGATTTGGTGGTAGAGGTGTATTTGGTGTTAGTTTATGATGATTTGATCTTTTACCCGAACCAGAGCTTTCAGCATTTGGTTCATGAACTTTCATTAAAGTTAAATATTTATTATATTTAGTGTAATTACGACGTCCTGAAACAAAATTTTATAGTGAGGAGTTTCGACATCTGTATCACTAAGAGTAAGTAAGCTAGAGGGCAGGTAGCTCTTTCCCAAAAACAAAACGGATATGAAAATATAATATAGCTACCTAACAAATACTTATGTAAATAAAACTTGGCCTGGCGCACTTCCGTTTGCCTAGAGTAGACACAGTCTTAAGAAGTTAAGAAAAAATCCAAATTTCTAATAATCATTGGCAAGATTTCTGGATAAAGAATTAAACAATAATATCTGACCATAGACATCGCCAATCACAATTGTTTCTCCATACTCGAGCTTCCATTGCAGTTATAATTTTTACAATGAAAACAAGTGAATGAAGATATTTCTGTAGCAAGATAACAAATAAGCATTGCCTATAAAAATGAAAACAAGGCTAGAGCGTCTCTTGCAGGAACGAGGCTACACACAAAGCTACATCAGATGTTATGCTCAGATCTTTCACCCTGCCTGAAGACAAGACATTTGTACTTATCATGAAGATTGCTTGTCGAATATAGGTAAGTAAGTAGTAAGAACATATGCAAGTACGATGCACGGTAAACACCCGTTATGGCAAAATGTTAGCATTCTCAAATGTAAGTAAAAATGCAATGGAAGCGTTGACAAACCAACACATTATCAGCAGAAAAAAATTCTGAAATCTAAGACAAATTTTAATACATCTAATACAACGACCTGTAGCGCAAAATTTAAAATAAAGTTCTTATTGCACTGATTCTTTCCTAAGCTTACAAATTCTTCCGTACCTGTTTCATCCGTCATCAATACTTTAGCCGCTTCGTGTGCAGGATCTCGGATAGTCTTTAGCCGAATGTGTTTTGTAATATCCCATCTCCAATTAGAACGATAGGCACACAAAGAACACTCAAATGGTTTTTTGTTGAGATGACCAACAATATGAACATGAAATCGAGAAGCTGTGGAAGCCCAAAATGCACAATGGGGACATTTGTATACCTGAAATGAAAGGAGAAACATTAATGAGTTGATCATTTGAAAGGGAGTCTGTATTCAATGACAATATTACAACGCGGATATTTATCACAACGGTACATTCCAGCTAAGACTGGTATCACATCAGTACTTACCTTTTTCAAAGTCAACTCATCATTGGAAGGTCCGCCGTTTTGTTCTGCCGGTGGATTAGGATTAATATGTCCATGAGATCCAGATTTAGTCTTACTAGTCACAGAACCATATCCTGGCGTTGTCTCAAATCCCATTAGACTAGATTCGCTTGGTGACTTGCTCCTCCAGCTGTCATCCTTCTGATCATCATAGACACTAAGATTTGTTTTGTCTTCAAATGAGTCAGACTGACTTTGGCTATTATCATATTCAAGGTTAGACGGTTCAGGGTCTTCAATTAAAGTGGTTTCACAGGGGATATCATTCCACACAAACACTTTGGATTTGGCAGTGGATTCATTAGCATCATTATCTTTGACTGGAAGCAAAGAGCAACAAAACATTTTTCAGATATAAATAAAAAAATGTCCAAATTTTCTGCACGATTACAATACTTTATCTTCTACTGGAAGAGAAAGTAAAAATATCTAGAGATATCACATCCCTTAACGAAAAAATATTGGCACGGAGAAAACAGTTTATTGATATCTTACCATTCTGATTTTTAAATTCATTGACTGTCTCAGTGGAACTTTGAGAATGTTGTGAAGATTGCTCTCAGTTTTTTGATATCTTACCATTTTGATTTTTACATCCATTGACAGTCTCACTGGAACTTTGAGAATGTTGTGAAGATTGCTCCTCACAATTCAAAGCTTGAGTACAAAGTTGTAGATGATTCAAGAGATCGGTGCTCGATTTACATCGTTGTCGACAGAACTGACATCTTGTAGAGGCAGATCCGCCGTTATGTACTGGACTGCTGGTGTTACTGTTCACTTGGCTATTATTTGGATTTGTACTATTGGGAGTATCATTGGCGTGAAGCTTTTGATGAAGTATGTACTCAGAGAGACATTTGGAGACGTGGGAACAATATTTACAATGAAGGTTATTACCTGAAAAAGTACAAGAAAAACGTTGGAGAGGTTTGGTGGGAAATTCATAAGGTGCCAATTCTGATAAATAGATCAATAACTCCAAAAAGATTTGGAGCAGATTATAGAGATTGTCTACATACAGCGAATATTGATATCTCATAACGCAATATTTTTGATAAGTACTAAGTAGGTACCTACCTAAGAAGGATGCATTTCAATTCTTTATTTTAATTGGTACATGCAAAACCATCATCAATCCATTTGGATAAAATTAGGGAAATAAGAAAAAACTCTTGTCCTATATTTTGAGCTATTCTATTCATTTTTTTGAAACAACATCACACACGAGTTTCGAATATCCTGTTCTACGTAATGGCACAAGCACAAAATATTTTGTCGAAAGCAATATTTAAAGAAGAGTCGTTTTATTGGGCGGAGCGAAGCGCAGCTTTATACTCCCTACAAACTGCAAACTTTTGTTACCCTACTCCTCTGAAACTACTCAACCGATTTTTACCAAATTTTTTTCTTCATATTCTGCATAAACCCAAGGGTGCATATATCTATTTTCAG
>CM022877.1:22863283-22882917 GCA_012654025.1 Pachypsylla venusta
TATTGAAGTCCAGTTTTAACTACACGATATTTGTTGTTTATCAATATTGAAATCCATTTTTAACTACACGATATTTGTTGTTTATCAATATTGAAGTCCAGTTTTAACTACACGATATTTGTTGTTTATCGCTATTGAAGTCCAGTTTTAACTACACGATATTTGTTGTTTATCAATATTGAAGTCCAGTTTTAACTACACGCTAGTTGTTGTTTATCGATATCGAAGTCCAGTTTTAACTACACGATATCTGTTGAAAGATTGGTCCGATTCTGATCAAACTTGGGACGGATATCAATTTTTTGGTAACTACCTGGGGTTATGTCAGGTAACTACTATAACTATATGTTGGTACGAGTAAAAAACAAGAGAAAAAACATAAATTTACAAATATCCATACCCATATGGTAATTGGTAATCGTTGAATAATCAACGGCTAATTATTCGAGCGATTGAAGGGAGGTAATCGTATAGTCGATTCCAAAGATTCAGCATGATTGAAAATCGTAATCAAATACCGAGGTCAACATCTCGCCTTTGCTTATTCTCTCTTGGATATGATGAGACGTTTTTTTTTTGGGGGGGGGGTCTACCCAAATGACACCTAACTTAAAGTGACAGTGACACTTATTTATTATGGTAGACGAATGGATTAATTTTTATTCGATAATTGGGTTCAATACACATCCTGTATGTTCAATAAATGTGAGCTTTTACTGAATGCGGATACTGATTGTCTTTGTGCAGGAATTGGTTTGACTGATTAGTACTTATAAACGATCTAAAAAGCATTTTTATTGATAATAATGAGACACACCTGCATCGGAAACAATAGATACATCATTGGATTGATTCTGACTAACAAGCAAGTCCTTTATAGAGCAAAATTAGTGACTCAAAGCATTTTTTTTTCACCTTTTCCAAAAATGTTTGGTATATTATTTTCAATAATGGACCTTGAAATCTTCACGAAAAAATATTACACCCCGTCAACATTTGATATTTTATGTTTCAAGGTATCGAGAGTCCAAACATCGAATAAAAAAAAATATAAAAAAAACACAAGACACAACTGCCGACTTTAGATTAATTTCCAAAAAGAAAAAAGAAAAAAATTATTCGATTATTTCGATTTCTTGTTTGGACGTATTACACAGGGTGCACTCAGCCTCGTGAGGGCAATTGAGCAGCCATGGTAAAAGCGATAATAAGTGGCAGTTTTATATAGTAGACTATGTATAGAGGAGATGAAAAAAAAATCTTGTAACGCTGTGATGTACACTTAAACATTTAACACAGTCACAAGAAATTAGCGTTTTCTTTCAATTCCATAGAACAAATTCACATGTTCTTTTTAGAGATAAATACGTACAGTTGTTTTGCTTTTGATCGGAATGAATATGTGTCAATAAATAGTTACCTATCAAATATAAATTACAACCAGTACATTACCTGTGTTGAAAGTGCGCGATAGTAGCCAGCATTATATGCATCGTACAAAGACAGAAGTTCATCCATACCGACCAGCTTTTATTAGAATAAATGAAAATGTTCATCAATTAAGTATACATATTTTGCAAAGAAATAATTGCTACCTACATAATTTAATTTAATAAAGGTAATCAAATGTATTGGTACAACTTAAATAAAAAGCAGATACTAACTTCAAGCAGCTTGTAAAAAAATATTAATTTTCATTGATACAAATAAAAAGGTCTTTTTAAAATGTAATTGAGAGATAAGATAATTCAGCGTCTAAATACACCAGTTTCCTTAAAAGATAATAAACTAAAGCAACGTCCATCGAAGTTTTACATAGTGGTCACCCCCCTCCCCCACAAAAAAATAAACTATAATCATTTTCGTTGCTATATGCAGAAGCCTGAATTTGAAGTAATTAAATACCTACAGTTTGCATAGATCTTCTTCTATACTTATAAAACGCAAAGTCCAGTGGGTATACTGACGTACCTACTGACTGACTGATAATCAACGTAGCTCTACGATGGCTAATCCTAGAGACTTGAAATTTTGCACACAGATTCCTTTTAGTATGTAGGTGCATAATAAGGAAAAAATCAGAAGTTCCATTCTCGTTCAAAATGAACGAGAACGGACCCCCCAAAAAATATAAAATTTGGAATTTTCCGGTTTCTCCCCGATTTATGGACGGTTTTCACCGCCGAAAAATCGGAATTAAGAAGTACCACATCGGGATGAGCAAGAAAGCTGAAATTGAATACTAAGGTGTTCCGTACAAAAATTAGGTAATATCCTTGAGTAATATATTTAATTTTCTAGATAGGAGCCATGCTCACTCTTGGGGTCGATTCCACCAAAAATCTAAAATTGAGGAGCTTTAATTTCGCAATCTCGAAATTGTTGTTGAATTACGTAACCGTAACGAAGCACGGGAAAACAGCTAGTATTTTATAAACTTCATTTTAATTCGTTAATTCTTGTAATGCTGTACTGATTTTAAAGGTTTTCATCAAAGGTTACCGTATTTCCTCTATTCGCTGTGAACTTATATGTATACCAGCTGCCCGCAATGACCTTACAAAGCCAGATTGGTCCGGAAATCTTCAGCATCATAGGGACTCGAACCTACATGGTCACTCACCAAGTAAATATTCGCTGGACGTTGCTTAACTTTAGTGATCTTACGGGAACTTGTGTGTTGAACATGCCATAATAGATACTGAATTATCTTATCCTTAAGTAACATTTTAAAAAGGCCTATTCCGTACGTGTAAATTACATAGGTATCTAAAATTTTTACTAATCACGTTTTTTTTTTTTTAAAAAAAAAAAACACTATAATAATTTATAACTAACCAACCCAATCGTGAGGGTTTCGTGCTGAGGGTCACAATTCGAGACCACAGTAATGACGGATTTTTCTCAATTGAAAATTGATTATATCATTGTGACAACGTTTTTAACCTTAACACAAATAATAATGCCTTATTTATTTAATGTTATTATAACTGAAATTTAAAAGATGTTATAAAAAAATTAAACCAAAAATAAATTTAATACTCGTAAGTAGGAATAAAGGTTAAAGAAAATAAACCACTAAGTAGAATCTGAAACTTTGAATTAATTAATTCGGGAGAAAAAAAACGAATTCAATGTAATTAATTATGATACTTGCTCATTTGAAGACAAAGTCCAAATAAAACCAATTCACTTGATTTCAGTTCTTTCAAATTTCAGTTGACAATTTATGATTATTCTTGTTGCATTTATATTAATTTTCAACTGGCAGCTACAAGAATGTTACTAAGGTGAGAATGAGTGAGGCTTGTCTGAAGTAGTCATAGCAAGACATTCAGAATTCCTGAACTCTTCGTCTGTTCTTATCAATGAACGAAAATAACGAAATTTCATGCCTTTCTCTTGTTTTGAATACACATGTACCTACCTAGTTACAGTAGGTATAGGTACCTACTACCTAATGTAGGAAAGTGCATCATATTGATTTTATACTTATTGGCTTACTAATAGAAGCCACCGAGACGGGAACAAGGAAGCTAAGCCCGTGTAAATACAGAACGTTTGCTGTTAGGAAGGCCTCCAGCTTTTAAAATATCACTACTTCACCCAGTTTCTACGCATGGATACTGTGAGAAGCTAGCAAGGGTTACCGTACCATGAAAGGGTACAACTAAAGAGAGTGGGCAAAGAACAGGCAAAGGCTGTGGCAAGGTAGAACGTCGACCACAAATGGAATTGGGAAAAGGCGATCTTAAAGAAGAAGAGATCTACAAATAGTTCAATGAACTGTAGACATCATTCAAGTTTTTGGCCACCATTTGGATCTTGCAGCCTTAATAAGGTCCAAAAAAAAAAAAAATCCCATGAACATAACAATTGTCCATACCAAGTTTCATCAAAATCGGACAAAGCACTGATCGTGGTACAAAAAGAAAAACGGAAAACAAAAGAAAAATACCTTACTCATGGCCACATGGAAAAAGGGGGGGGGGTATTCGTTCTGAAAGNGGAAAAAAGGGGGGGGGGAGTTATTCGTTCTGAAAGGAAGCCAGAGTTATGGCCACACACACAGACAGACAGTTGTTTAAAAAATATCCTGGCATTAAATCTTAATTTTTTTTTTTTTGACGTCTCCGTGGCAGAGTGCGCAATACACTCGGCTTGCACCAAGAAGTTTCCGGGTTCGAACTTTTTTCAGGATCGAAAATTTGATAAAGTTTTTTTTTAAAAAATTTCTACTTGGTCTGGTCTGGTTGTGATTGAAGCCTCCTGAGGACAATTGAGTAGCTATGGTAATAGCGACAAGTGGTAGCAATATAAGGAAATTGTTAAAGTATATTAGCTTAGGCTTAGTGATATTGGAGTGATTGTTGAGAATACCTTGTAATGCTTTGATGCCCACTAAAATTGTAACATAATAACACAAAGAAATATACATTTACAAACCTTAATTTTATTGTTATTTGTTAGGTCTGTAGGTCGGTACCATCATGTCAGACACATACAAAGGGTTCCGAACTAAAATCTGTAAAAATAATATACTATATCTTCATTCAATTCCGTTTACAAATTCGTAAACTCTGGAATGTCTAATACTAATGCAAATTGTGTAATGCTGTATTCTAGCAAAAAGAAACATATTTACGAATTTTCAATGTTTCGCAAAACAAACTTTTCGATATCTCTTTTGGATGTGTCGTCTAAGTTCATAGTTCAATGTTTTCCATGAGCTTTCCCCAGTAGAAATGAAATATAAAACCTAAGCTGAGGTGACTGCTGGAAACAAAATTGTATACCCTGTCTCTTGTGGATGGTAATGACCGCCAGAAGATGGATGCAGTGTCTGACAGGAAGTGCCTAACGCGCAAGACAACCAGGTTTATTTTTTGAAAGATAGGTAATGAAATGTTTTGGGGGTTTGACTCTGCAAGAATGACATTTCGTTCTTTTTCTTTTTTGAGAGGGGATGACTTGGGGGAATATCGTCGTCGAGTCTTTTGTATGTGCTCTAGAAGTCATAATGACTGGACCAACTGTTCTTGCTCGATAATCCTCCTTGAAATTGATATTTTATGTCTCAAGATATTGAGTAAAATGCAACATTTGGATGATTAAATTTTGGTCTGGTCGAGTTTGGAGTTAACTTGAATTAAATTGATTAAAACTACAAAGTGCTGTTTACATGATTTTTTTTTTCTTTTTAATTTAGCTTAACGTCTCTTTAACATCTATTGGTCATACAAGACGGGGGTTTCACCCTCCATTCGCTGGAAATTTGTAAACCAGCTACCCACATTGACCTCTCCCAGCCTGGGTTAGGGCGGAAAAATAGCCAGCATCACGATGGCGCGAACACTACTTGTACAACCTCGCTGGACGTTGCTTAACTTCAGTGATCTAACAGGAACCTGTGTATTCGACGTGCAATGGACGCTGGACTAGACGCATTAAAATACTGTAATGTCTAATTCTCTAAGTTGTCCGACAAAAATAAATTGGTCCTAAATCGTCTTGGTTGTCATCTTTCCTGTTCTTTGTTTTTTCTTTGAGCTCGGAATAACTGGCCAATATTATAAAGGTAGGTAGTTAAACATTAGCGGATAAGTAGACAACAGGTGTCGCTACCTCAAAATAAGCTAGTTTCCTACTAGCATATCAAATCGCAATGGGTAACTATTGCTACAGATGTAGTTAAACATCTCTAGCACGATATTTCTTTAAATGTCTCCACGATATTTCTTTAAATGTCTGTTTGTTCATTGAATGAAAACTCAAAGTCCTAGACATTTTTCTCGTGATACAAACAATTTTCTGGCGTCCCTCACAGCAAGGGATCTACGAAATATGGATTTTTTTAAAAAGAAAATGAACCAATATTACATTAGGATCCAGACGTTTTTGCGATATCCTTGCGTTTCCAAAAAATAGCAGGAAGGCGTTAATTTTAGATCCCACCGTGAGATACGAATCAAATGACCGAGACCAAGCAGACAAAATTGACAACGAAAAAAAAAAGATATACGAACCATGCATTGATTACATCAAAGAAAAATACGAGGAAAAATACCCCAACCGTCAGTATGAGGTCATCGGAATGTGGTTCGGTTCAAGAGGAACGATTTCAAAATTTTTAGTAAACACTTTCGACCACCTTACGCTGAGTCGCACCCACCTAAAAAACCNGGCGGCAAAACGATATTCGCTGTTCCGTAAGATAAAGAAATAATACTAAAAAAAATTATTACTCAAAAA
The DNA here is from genome assembly GCA_012654025.1 of Pachypsylla venusta. Lineage (NCBI taxonomy): Eukaryota > Metazoa > Arthropoda > Insecta > Hemiptera > Aphalaridae > Pachypsylla > Pachypsylla venusta. The sequence continues at coordinate 22,869,536 of CM022877.1, forward strand.
TCAAGTTTTTCATTCATAGAAAAATTACGTCAACATTGGATCTCAATTTTTGATGTAAAATTAATCTTTTATTTGATTTATATAATCTTCAAAGTTTTCTCCATCACAATTGAGAAACTCAAATGTTAACTTTTCTCGCTTTAATCGCTGTAAATATTATATCCTCGTAATCCAACATTGCAGCAGTTTCATTTTCCATTGAAAAAATTGCTGGATTTGATAATCTACTTTGGCTTATGGTTGATCTCTAGTAAGATTTAATTAAGTTTCAAAAATATCGATCGTTCGCATACTATATATTCGACCAAATATTAGCGATTGTTTAGTGACGTACGAATATGTACGTGAGTTAATAATGAAATAAAGCATGAAAATTGTTAAAAATAATCTGTTACAGAACTTAATCTACGCCCCCATCCATGGTTTTACACGCTTCTTATNGGGGGGGGGGGGGGGGGGCGAATCATTCTTTGCCCCGGGCGCTCAATGATCTAGGTACGCCACTGAATATCCTCCATCATCATATTTATGGCGCATAGATAAAATGAACAAAAAAATCACCTCAAGATAACAAAGAATAGAAGACCAAAACTACAAAAAAATATCTAATGACTGATTGGTATGCTGTGTACTGTTGCAACCAGCCAAAAGCTGACAGCCCCATAATATTTTTTTTACTTAAAATATATTTTTGTTTCTCTCTAGGTACATTTATTAAGTTTGTAAGTAAAACTGTTAACAATAATTACTAGCATACAACACCTTCACCCATTTTATATCGATATTAAGGTTCGAATATTTCGATAATATCGCAAAAAAAATATTCCTGTGGAAACGTTATGCTAATGCTTTAAATGAGAGATTTTTGTGTGTGCGGTTTTTCGCTATTCCATACAGACATAAGATGTCTTTTCTTTGTTTTGTTTGAAAGTTTCGACTTTTGATATTGAATTTTGTGTTATATCCGTATTTATTTTTTTCTTTTCCCTCTTTTCGCACCTCTCGGATTTAGCGCCACCTGCGGCTACATCCTGCGCTTCCACCTTAGATGTCTTTTCTTTGTTTTGTTTGAAAGTTTTGACTTTTGATATTGATTTTTTTATTTTTGACTTTTGATAGGTATTAAAGTTTTGGTTACCGCCGTATTTATTTTTTTCTTTTCCCTCTTTTTGCGCCTCTCGGATTTTAGCGCCACCTGCGGCCGCAACCTGCGTTTCCACATTAAAGCAGCGTGAATGTCGCCGAAAACGTTGACAACAACAGAAATTAAAAAAAACATTTTTTCTTTAAGTATTTTTGCAATGTTGGAAGATATTGCAGCAAAATAAAAGGATAACGAATAATGAATTCTTATTTCTAATCACACATCTGTTTTTTAACACTCATTCTTCTAACAAGTAATAAAAAGAAACTGCCCAATGTATAATTTCCGATGCACTAAACTGCATATTGCATACTATCTTATTATTACATAATTGCATTACACGTGCTCGTCAAGGTCATTTCATGTTGATAAAGTTAAAAACATAAAATCTATTACAATAAACTCTTTGCCATGGAAGATACAACGCAAAGGAGAGTGGGGACAACTTTTGATAAATATTTTGTAGTGTCAAGACTAGACATTTCAATAAATTAAAAGAACATCGTTTCGTGTACCTATATTTGAATTTACTTTCTTCTTTCTTGGACGTCAGCCTTTAAGGCGGAAAAGTAAACATTGATTGTTCCGTTGAAATATTGAAAGAACCTTTCTACAATATAATATTGATGTACTTATACAGTTCGTCTGGACCCTACCAGAAAGTACACTCATTTTGTGTTCCAAAATTATTTAACCAGTAGTTTTGTAATCTGTAGGTCTTAAATGAGCCGCCACGAGGTCCCGGGGAGCCCCATTACATACCATGTTTCTTCAAAATTGGACAAAATATTCCAGCCAGCGTCTATGGCACGTTGAATACACCAGTCCCCGTTAGATCACTGAAATTAAGCACCGTCCAGCGAAGTTGTACCATGTGGGTGTCCACGTGGGTTCGCGCCCTCGTGATGCTGGCTATTTTTCCGGTCCAACCCAAGCTGGGTGAGATCAATGTGGGTAGCTGGTTTGCAAGTTTCCAGCGAATGGAGGGTAAATGTCCAATAGATGTTAAAGAAACGTTAAGCCACTTTTTTTTTTTTTTTTTTTTAAAAAAAAAAAGCTATTATGATGAAATAAACAGACTTTTAAATATTTTTTTTATTAGTCAATAAAATAGAATTCTGTACTTCTAAAGCGTAAAGGTCAGTTACCTAATTGATAATTAACTGCCAGACTGATTTGCTCTCTCATTCCTCATTCATGAGATCATATCGAACTTTGGACCCCGCCTGATAACTAGATTCGATGCCAATATTTCACGTAGGCGCCCATTCATATTTTCATAAAAAAAAAAATCTTTCTCCACGGCTCAGTCCTTTTGATGTCAATCCGCGGCCAAAATTCAAGATAATAAAATTTTAAAAAATAAAATTAATCCCAAAAGTATTACGTACGCCAAGAGAATTTTGGCTAAAGTCGAAAAGGTTTTTTGATTACGAACTGCCGAAGGTAGTATATTATGAAAATACCAGGAAACACAAATTTTCGATTGCACAGATTAAAGTACTGATTTCATTAAAATGCGATGAATGGTGTGGAAAGGAAGTCACTTTGCAGAAGAACCTTTGGAATTTTGTACTTATGTCAATATTGACATATCTATCAGTTGTTTTATTCCGCATTTTTTTGTCGGAAAAGATCCACCTAAGGGTGGAAGTTTAAACCGGTGGCCTCGGTTTAAAGCTATGTACACATGACCGTGCGGCACCGCCCGGTATCATATGAACAAATCGATACAAGTTTGTAGAACTAGTACCGCGCATTCATCTGAACATAGTGTAAAAGCAAGAATTCTAACTATTTAAGCATAGAGGCTTACCGAAAAGGTTTTTAAGATATTGTGCAAATGACGTCAAATTTATGTTGAGATATTCGTATCAGCCACGCCTTGTGAATTAGGCCTAATAGTGGATATTTTTTCACTGAAGACCTAATTTGTTTTGCGACTCATCAAGAGGACTCAGTCACTTGTTATTAAGACACTTAAGAGTTGTGACCTTCTGCAGCTAGTTCATGTGTCTGTCCATGTGATATAGTCAAGTGCAGTCATACTTGTGTCATGAGGCTCAGACTCTTCACAAGAGAAAAATAATTCGAAGGAATTTATTGGTCCGTTCTAATTATAAATCAATCATTAGGATTAGATTCAATCAGGAGACTATTTTCAAATACCAAACCGAAGGTTTCAATTCCTACCGCGGGGTGTATTATTCTTTAAAAGAAGAAGAAAAAATCATTCCTGCATTCTCTTATTGATATTTTGTCTTTTTCTTCCAATCTGTGTTCACATGGATCTCTATAAGCAGGAAAATGAAGATTTTGAACTTCTCTAAGCAGGAACTTTTTAAGTAAAAAAAAACCTCTCTAAGCAGCAAAATATTATCGGTCTTTGAATTCCTGATTATCCAGGTTCGACTGTATATAAGATCTGACGCCTTCGCTGGGGACCCTAGGATCAGGTGTGAAGATCAAGGGGAATATCAACCAGAAGGTCTCGATAACAAGATATTTTAAATGAAAGAAATGAGCCCAATAAGATCAGTTTAGACAGCTATTATTTGTTCAATACTGGTATATACGCTAGTCGCTAGTTCAGCCTTCAAAGAGTTAAACAGTTATATGTATCTTACGATTTTAAATAATTCACGAAGATTGCCAATTGGCGTTCTATCTTGTCACCATCTCGAAGACAAAAATTACTATTTGTTTGAACAATAAAAGAAGATGAATTTGAACAAAAAATGTATTGTGTCCCTCAGTACACCAAACTATCTTCGTATCTCCACACACTAAGCCAAGACATATGTACCTACATTGAAAGATCTTGTTCACATTGTAATGCAAATTTGGTGTAAATCCAAGAAGAGAGGTTATTTTAGAAATGTGTACGTCCACAAATTCTGCCAGAAGAATAGAATGAACAGTTGACATCAACACACATAGTGAGCGACGCGATGTTTTAGAGCAGATGGATAAAATTCTTAGTGAACATCAAGATAATAATCATCGCAATGATATTTGTCATGCTCGTCAGAAATGTCAGAAATATTAGTAATGAAAGGCGTGTAAATGGGGGTGAGAGGGATAAGGTAGTAAGTGAGGGGTGTGGAATGCGAAGATGGTGCTGAAGTTCAAGTGGTAAAAAAATTTTTAATGGTTTTAAATAATATAAAATTAAAATCAGTGAATACAATAATGAAATAAACGAAGTTTATCCTAATGAAGTATTAAGAATAAAAAGTGTTCCTTTAGTGACAAACTTAACTTGGGTGTATGGACGCCTAGGGCTAAAATATATATTTTTTTAATGCCCAAATTTTTGTACCAGTTTATCAGACTTTAATTATTATTTCTTCTTCTCAAGTTCGGGATTACAACTACTTACTGAAACATATACCACAGGTTCTTTGTGCCTGTTTGAAAGAATACATCAAACTATTAACACTTTTTATTTTAAATCGCTCTGCATTTTTATTTTTCCAATTAGAAAAAAATCATTTGAAATAGAAAGGGTTAAGAGTGAAAATTACTTTCAGAATATAGTTCCAGTCGTAATTGTCATATTTTTACATCACAAAACTCAGAAAATACCATGGATTCCTGATGAATTATGAATTAGTCATAATTCATTAAAATCTGAAATTATATTTTTTAGCTAGTATGGATAATCAAATGCTAAATTTAAACTTTGGACGGAATGAGACATTCAATAGAAAATTGAGGCTTTCCTAAAATAGGCGGGGATATAAATTTCATAATTTTACATGACTGCCCATCCCTGGCATTGCAATGATTCGGGGCACCAGTGTCTAGAATTTCTGGGTTGCGAACTCATAGAGATAAACTCAGACCCAGTAGAGTCATTGTTGAACATCACTAGGGGTACGGCAATTTTAGGGCTGGATGAGGGTTGCTTGATATGTGGAAAACTGGTGTGCAAAAGTCCTAGTGGACGCAGCACTTGGAATTCCAAAAGGAAGAGAGCCGCCACAATTATTAATAATAAATACTTCACCAAAACTCCAGAAAACACTACCATGATTCATGAAACTACTAATTAGTCACAGTTTATCAATATCAGTTTAAGACAACTAGAACATTCTTGAATTTTTTTTGGGAATTCATTATTGTTCAGAGATCAAACATTGAAATATGAACGGGAAGAAAGATTTATAATTGACTTGAAAATTGAGGAAGATTTGTAAATAGATTTTATTAGAACAACTTTCCTATATGTATAAAAGTCTGATTACAATATTAATATAAAATAAATAATTATTGTTGTACCCGATATTTCAACGGAAATGGCTTTAAGGTTACCCCCTCAAAAGATGTTAACATTACCGCGGAATTCTATCCATTATCTTGATGGGTTCCATTTTACATTACCCTTAAAAATTTTAGATATCTCTACTAGCTCACCGATATCAACATAGCTCCACGATAGCTACGGCTTGAAACTGATTCCTCTTGTAGATTGTACGAAATAAGAAAAGAAAGGAAAGTTCAACTGGAAGTGATTTTTTTTCCTTTCCCCCAAAATGTAAAGAAAATCTCCAGAAAAAATGACATATTCAATTTGAGAAAAAAAAACGGGGATTTTTTTTCGGAAATAAATTCTACGTACCAGTACCTAATAAGTGCCACCACATTTACTGATTTACCCCAAAATAAATAATATAATATGACCACAAAGAAATAGATATCTCTAAGAGTGAGTGCATTACCAGTGTGATGAAAATAAAAACATAATGTCACAGATGACAAGATGACTCTGTGTGAGAAGAATGCAGTTTTAATTTGTGGGCTATTTGAAGAAGGCAATGGATACGTATAGCAACAATAATATCAATCTATGCCAACTGGCAGAAGCCACATAGATTGAAATATCTTAAGAAGAACTCGCGTAAGTTAAACGTAATTGAACGAAATTTTCAACTAATAATATAGGACGAACGGACGTTACAAGGAGACATAAGGGATATAAATAGAATCCGAACTAAACGTTTCTCTCAACGTTGGCACTTGGCACTGAGATCATCCTCGTGCCTTGGAAGAAACAAATGTTCATTTGTTTAAATTAGATAAATAAAATATTGTATATTCGGAACGGTGTTTCTATCAAATGGACCATGTTAGCAAATGAATAATAGATCCCATATTCTAAGTGTACTTCCTTTATGCGGCAGGTTTCGAAACTTCTTTTAAAAATATATAAGAACGTCGAATACCGAAGAGTCCTGCAAGTAGATTTATCTTAATTCCTCTACTTGAACATACCTACCCTGTAAATGTTGAATTATCAACGGCTAATACTTTGAACGGCTTCACAGAAATAAAAATATATTTCTAAATTTCTTCACCTCTTTCTTATTATATCGTTTCAATAACAGGGCCTTAACTTTTTTTAATAAATAATTGTGGACATATTTCAATCATTGGAAACGAAAAGTAAGTAAATTAGTTAATAAGGTATGGTGTTAGATTTAAACATTATAAATGATTTCGGGAAAATAGAAAATCAATCTTTTTGTCTGTGTCGGTATCTGCTCAAAAAGACTTAGTAGGATCATAGGTAAACAAGCTGAGAGGAACTGATTAATTTATCAAATTTGAATATTGAGTTCTTTTCCCTCTAGGATCATATTCATAGAATCAAAGTAGGATATATCATAATACCTATCTATAAAATAAGTACCTCGGTACATNCCAGCTCTTTCAAATGTGGAAATACTAATTACCACACCCTGTATTCCTGTATTATCAATTTTTTGCGTTAACTCGTTCCAAATTTCACAAAAAGAGGGATATGCCATTGGACGTCTAATGTCTCTAGGCACAAAACTTCCAAATTATAAAGATGGAACTGTGAGAAAATTTTAATCCTATAAAAGCAAAATCTAAAAACTATAGAACTATTGCGAAAACTCCGTCCAAACTGCATAAAAAGAAGGGCATGTACTGAGTTTCAAAATCACATGATTGTAAAAATAAATAAGAGTGGTGGATGTTGGTTAATATCTTCAATGATATAAAACTGAAACGTGGATGTTCTGAAAGCCATTTGCCATAAACTGATATATAATGTGGTGCCCAAATAATGAAATGAAAGACGATGCAGCAACAAAAAATAATTTTATGACTGATCGTAAGTCATTCTACAAGGTCATTTCAAAGATAGTGAAACCGACGGAAAAACTAAAGAATAGCAATCTTCTAATATCAATGACGTTAACATCCAGGCAGGCATGTTTCAGAAGAAAACCTTGATGAACATAATTCGATGGGTGGGATGGTTAGAACCAAACAATATTCTAAATGTATGGAAATTTTCTGAAGATGATAATTGAAAATTGTAAGGAGATGCAATTAAAGAATTTGGTTTAACCAATCCGGGGGAGGAAAATCATCTCTGATCTCTGACATGCACACGAAATTAGTCATCAAACATAGTAGAATCTGAAAAGGAATTAGTGTACTTCGAAAACTTAAGAAAGCTGTGTCGAATGACGGAATGGAACATTGTACATTTTTTTAGTAAGATTAAGTTTTACTAAAAAGGCACATCCACAGAACGAGTATTGATTTATATGTTTACCTCTTAATATATGTTTCTGTTTAATTGAAAAATTATCCTTCCTAAATAATGTTTTTACCGAAACACTTAAATTTTCAATATTAATTACTAAAAAGTAAAAAGGTACCGCAAAACACAAAAGTGCATACAATCATAAGGAATAAATCTGTACTGCAATCTGTTGATCTTTTGATTATGATTCTGAATATTTTTTAAAAACTTTATCAGAAGAGTGTAAAACAAATTTAATGCAGGTTCGTCTCAAATAAGGGTGCTTTTTTAACATCAAGGATAATAAAGATGGTTTACTGAAAAGTGTTTTATAATACGAGTAACTTACCTGAATATCAGAAGAGTTTTGATCTTCTCTCTCCATTCTTATCATTTCTTGTTCTTCAATNTTATCAGAAGAGTGTAAAACAAATTTAATGCAGGTTCGGCTCAAATAAGGGTGCCTTTTTAACATCAAGGATAATAAAGATGGTTTACTGAAAAGTGTTTTATAATACGAGTATCCTACCTGAATATCAGAAGAGTTTTGATCTTCTCTCTCCATTCTTATCATTTCTTGTTCTTCAATATCATGCGTTTCATCCTCATCCTGAAACAAGTCGGATCCTCCAACACGATTCCTGCGTCTCATTGTTCCTTGTCCTGCTGCTGGTATATGATGATTCATTTCATGAACTGTCAAACTCTGTTTAATGTCAGCAGTAAAGTTACATAGAGAACATTTAAAAGCACCCTCTCCTGTATGATTTTTCCAGTGTCTATCTAGATTCCATTTATAGGGTGTTCTAAAATCACATAGTTCACATTTAATCATGGGCATTGAATGATATTTAACATGTTTGGTAAATCTTGCTTTCATGTGTGTAACATAATTACATTTAACACATCGAAACAATTTCTTTTTTAAATGTACTATGCGTTCATGACGACTGACTAGATTGGCATTATGACTACAAAATAAACACATAGAACATCGATATTGTTTCTCGGGATCTTCTCCATGACTGATTGGTGAACTAATTCGAAGATCATCTTCCGTCATTAAATTCTCATCACTATCTGTATTACACATTGTGTTATCTCCAGTTATCATCGGAATAGATGGTGTGGATACGATTTCAACAGGCATTTGCATAACTTTTTTCACTGGAGTTAATAGCTTTCCTTTGTTTTTATTGGGTTGTCTTTTTTTGCCGGCACCCATGACATGTACCATATGAATGTGTCGTTGTAATTTTTGACTATGTTTTGATGCATAAAGACAACTGGAACATTCATAGATTTTAATTTTTTCAAAATGAATATCTCTTAAATGATGGAGATAGGTTCTCGGATTTTGTGTGAAATAGTCACAAGCGTTGCAAGCATAATTTCTTTTGATTTTACATTGTGGAAGGTCAACCTCTTCCACAGTATCTTGGATGACATTTTGTTCTATCAGAGCATTTGAAATTTGTCCTTCATATTTCTTAATCTTATCCATTCCGTAAAGATCTTCACCATCAACAACACTTCGAATGATGAGTTTGTCACCACTTGCGTGAACCATTGAAGGTGCAGACATATTTATGATCTGTAACAAAGGAGAGTAAAGGAAGAATTAATAGAATGTTAAGCGGAAATTCAATTATGGCAATTGCCAATGTAGAATAGAAGAATCATGATGACGATGGATGATGGATGGTAGCCACATACTAAACGAATTGAGAAGATAATGGGAGCAGTTCTAGCAGTATTCAGTAGATAACAACATGGTCAGCTTCGCTTCAATAATGGGTAGGGACTGTGTAGTAGAATCCTATATGAATAATATTAAGTACATATACGAAGTTCCATCAATACGATGTTCGTAATAAAACTCTTGTTCCACATTTGAAACTTTTAGGACAAATAGATAAATGGACATGAAAATTGAGTAATACTTTTGGTCTCCACTGTTTTAGTGTTCAGAATTAGAAATTCCCTTAAATTTCAATGTTATGAATGATTGACCAATGGCGTCCATCTAGCCGAATAAAATAAGTACTTGCGGTCCCTTCAGATTGTGTTCAGTTCAGTGATGACATTATGATAACCAAACTTTAGTAGCTACCTATTCCAATAAAAGATTATTCTTCAATGTTCTTTAATGGAATCATTTATAATATGAATAGTGAAAATGAAAACCAAAAAGGATAGGTATTCGCCCATGAGCCGATTTGGTATGTACTTGCGGTCCCTTCAGATTGTGTTCAGTTCGGTGATGAGATTATGATAACCGAACTTTAGTAGCTACCTATTCCAATAAAAGATTATTGTTCTATGTTCTTTAATGGAATCATTTATAAAATTAAGAGTGAAAATGAAAACCAAAAAAGATAGGTATTCGCCCATGAGCCGATTTGGTATGCTGTTTCAAGCATAGAAACCATTCGATATATTGACAAAATCAAATGGTTTTTTTTTTGTCGTTTTTTAAAAAAATCCGCTTTCTTCACAAAAAATTAAGGAAGTAAATAAGAATAAAATCAAGCTGAACCCAATTCTTTAGTATGAAATAAACACACAAGTATTAATCTTTTACAAATACTTTATCAGTAGTTATTCTTCAATATACTATGCATTAGTACGACCTTATCAGTACATACCAGTCAACAATGCGACCTTTCTTGAATTATATTTGAATCGACCTTTCTCATATTGAAGACATATAAACTGAAGACGCGCGACAATGAATCTGTATTCAGATGAATGATTCAGAAAATGAAAATGAAAGCGTTCATTGTATCTGCGTGAAGTAGATGATCATCATGTTGACACATTGCTTAAGATTACGAACCATGAAAATGACAGAGAGGCAGTTAATAGTATAAGAATAATGGTCGTATTTGTATAAACACAAGAAGTAATACAATAATAATTAAATTAAGAAATCCAATTATTAATGCAAACCAACATATAAACGTAATAAATGCAGGAGCGGTAGAGACAAATTATTTAAAGTTTTTTTTTGCTTAACGTCTCTTTAATATCTATTGGTTATTCGAGACGGGAGTTTTACCCTCCCATTCACTGGAAACTTACAAACCAGTTACCCACATTGACCTCTTTGATCATTTCTATTTTATGAAATAGTGGCCATTTCAGATTTCCAATACTGTGAGTAAGTGGGAAAAAGTTTTTGTACAGAGCTATCAAAAAATGATACCTACTTTATGTTTATCAATAGTTTTATCCTTTGAAAAAGAAAGAAAAACTGTGTTTTATCTCTGTCAGTTCAGCAGCTTCATGATTAGAAAGAAATTTTATGCAAGATGTATGATCATAATGTGATGAATGACTTATTATTATTGTTTTTTGATGTGTTAATGTGAACTCTGATGCAATGAAATTGGCAACGCCAATAGCAGCGAAACTAGATAATTCCTTCTTTAAATAAACTTTGCGAAAATGTAGATTAAACTCACAAAATATTATCATTGAATAAAGGCCAAGTTTCAACCACTCTTTCAGAAAGTTTCGCCCTTGAACGTGGTGATATCTATTATTGGGGCCAAGTTTATTCTTGCTGCTGTTCATCCCACCCTAAATTTACTATTTTACTTTCTTCTGTCTCAATTGTCTTAAAGTAATACCGACTTTTCACTTGCTCAGTTTTTTTGTGAGGAGAACCGTAAAATACTATCTACCTTTTTACAAACTGGCCAAGTGTGTAAAGTCTGTATTACTTTAAAAGAATTGAGACTGAAGAAAGAACAATAATAATTTAAGTGTGGGATGAACAGCAGCATGGATAAACTTGGCCCATTAATAGACAGCAGAACGTTCATGGGCGATTTTTTGGTACATTTGGCATATTTTCAATGATCATTTTTTTTGTGAGATATCAATATTTTTTGTAAAGTATTTCTTCTTCTTCTTTCGGTTACGCTACATATCAGAAACAAGAAATTTTTTATATTAAGCGGACCCAATGTCCAACCGAGATGTAACACGAAATTAGTGTATCTTCTTCCTGAAGTTATAACACTGAGAGCTAGATAGTTTTAATTTTGATATTTTTGCGTTTAATTGAATTTAATTATGTATACCTTCATGCATTAATTTAGCGTCCTGGCAGTTGACACTAGCTTTCGCTCATCTCCTTCCCTAAAGTTGGGCCGTTTTGGAGAACGTATAGTATAAGAGTTAGAAAATCAATAATTTCCCGTTTTACTATATGTAAATAGCTACCATTATGCAAGATTTCAGTGTATTAAAATTACATCAAAATACGTTTTATTGTCTTCCCTAAAGCGGTACCATTTTTGAGTTCAAATTTTCGTACTTTTTTAATTAAAAAGTTCAAATTTTCGGACTTTTCTCTTTATTTGAATGTCAATTGCTAACTTCATGCAAAATTTCAGAGCTGTGCAAATATGAGAATGAATCAGTCAGTCAGAGATAGGTATCTAAAAATGCAAACTTTGAAATTATCTATCTTCTGTCCGGGTTAACATTAACTTTTAAAGTTTATCACTTAGTATTGTACTATATTAAAGAATGTATTTTAAAATTTCAATGACCTATCCTTTGTAGTACCGGATATCTGACGGTGTGCAAAAACTGATGAATTGCTTCGTGTAAAGATACACTGGTGCTTTCTGGAACTTGGTCTGACGCTCTGCCGTGAGAACGTACTATATAAAAATTGACAAGTATTCAAAGTAAATTCAGCTTGAAATGTTTCTTTTGTCATCATCATCACAAATGAAAACTTTAGCCCACAGAAACTTATTTATACTATTTTCACTCTGAGGATGAGTCACTGAAGGCCTCGGGACACTTCCTGACAAATTTGTTTGGTACATTGTTAGATAATAATTATTAGAAAGTAAAAGTTAAATCAGATTAAAATGGCAGCATTGAAAATGCTATAGAGCTCTTGTCTGAGACAACTTTACTGACACCATCGAAAATGATGATGCTATATCTAATTAATGTATAATATAAACTTACCAACAATAAGCATGACGTGAACTTTGTGATCTCACTATTAGATGAACATGTAATATTTTACTTCCATTGTTCATTTCCCTCACACAATTATCAATATTAATCACTTGATCTACTATTAGTCGGCAAAGTTCATTTAACGAAAACAAAATGAATTTCTTTATCTTTTGTTTAAATAAGAAACAGAAGGTGACGTCATGTTGAAATATTTTCCAAGTCAAGCGAAACAAAAAAGAAGACATACCATCTGTAAGTAGCTAACCACACCTGAATTGATGTCACATAGTCAGTGTGACAGTTCTGTGTGCAGTATATATGGAAATTGAAATAGGTAGAAGCACAAACAGACGTTGGTACAAGACAAACATGTGTGCAGAATCCTAACAACTGGCACAGGAAAATGGTACGTACCATATGAAAATGGTACCAATGCAATAGATTTGTAATGAATGTGTGTTGGATCTGTAACTTATGAATAGATGAAGTATGCAACTGAAGTTGAAATATTTTTTCAATATATCTATTTTGAAAATAGTAATTTTCAAAATATTACTCATTATTAGCTACCTATATCCATTTTAAAAATACCGATAACAAACATACCGTGCATAAGTCGAAGTTAATGCAGCACATATGAATGGTTTTCCAAAAAATAAAAAAAAAAAAAAAAAAAAAAAA
>CM022877.1:22883074-22901466 GCA_012654025.1 Pachypsylla venusta
CATAAATATGAATAAAATATATATATATAAATTACCTACATTAGATAAGATGCTATGCATGAAACAAATACCGTTATCAAAATTTAATTGAACATTGGAACATTCCAGAAATCCCAAACTATGAGGACCAACAGCCAGCAGCTGTAACAAATGATCTCAATAGAGGAAGAGGGATCTATTTATAAAGAAAGAAAAGAACCAGAGCCAAGATATTATAATATCACAGCAGCCTTAGAAATATACAAAGCAAGAGGTTGTTTAAATAAATCTCTGAAGACGGTACGGAACCATAGGAAGATCTATTCTGATCACAGGAAGACATCATTGCAGAGTGGAGGGATTGAACTGGGTATAATGCTCAACATCTGTTATTTCCTTGGCACGAGCGACATGTCTACTCGTGGTAATATTCTTTTTATTATAATGGAGGGTGATTGCATGGATAACTACCAGGTGATCTGATAGTGATTTGCTAGACCCAGTGTCTGATTCCATTGTGTTTTGTTGGGGGTATTATTGGCTTGCAAAATAATTCTTTGAGAGTTAAAATACATTTAGGAAAGAAATTGTATGGGTAACACATAATGTGGAAAATAAGAAATTGAAGGAAAGAATATTCTTGGACGATTCCACTCGTGAGATTGATAAGACCACTGTTTTTTATGTAGGACCTACGTAACACATAATGTGGAAAATAAGAAATTGAAGGAAAGAATATTATGGACGATTCCACTCGTGAGATTGATAAGACCACTGTTTTTTATGTAGGACCTACGTTCGCCCAAAACTTTGGGCGAACTTTTTTTTTTATCCATTTTAGGATAGTAATCGTGGAACTGTTTGAGAACATTCAAATATTTTCCAAAGGAAGTGAAGGTCTAGTTTTAAACATGTGGGCTGATAAGTGGGCCACCCGGGGTTTGTGGTGGCCTTACATTCTACAGTTCACAGGACTAGTCATTTGATTTTTATAAAGATCTGATGGGCCATTAAATAGTCCCGTAAAGTTTTCCTAAATAATCATCATTGCCCAAAACCAGAAACTAGGAGAAGTTTTTGAGTGATTAAATGCGTAGATTATTGGTGCAGTGATAAGCTGAAATACAATTTGACTGATTAACTGTAAGGACTGGGTTCAAATCCCAGCCGATTTGAATGCTAGAGTTTACTCAAAGAAAAGAAAAGGGGATTAAAAATGGGATGGATTGACAATGTCATTGATGATCTCCGAATTATGAAAGTCACGGGCTGGTGTTCCAAGTCAAAGGACAGGATGCCATGGAGTTTGGATGTGTTGCCGTTTGGGAAGGCAATAATTTGAGATATTTAATACTCATGACATACTCGTAATAATGTCACCTACAAAACAGACATTATAAAAGGATTCTTTAAACACGATTAAATTAATTCTTTTAACTATATCCTTGTCCAGCGAGTGCAATCAGAGATATATTATTTATTATACTATTCCCGCATCTCCCAATAAACTACAAAAGCATCATAACAAGTAACTCTTCTCAGAAGGCCCCTAACAGAGAGTAAAGTACGTCAAAAAATATATTAACAGATGTTGAAGTCACCTGGTACACAATAGCTGAACAAAAGGCATAGCAGATGAAGAATAACATTTAGTATTGATCGCAAAAGACCTCTTCATCAACGTGTCTGCTGACTGGGAGCCGGGTGTCGTGTAGCTGGGTTTGGCAGGGTATGTCAAGAGTTCTCCGGCTCCACCATTATCTTCTTCATACTCTTTGGTTCCCTTTTGCAAAATGTTTGTTTTATTTTCTCTTTTAGATTTCAACTTTCTGTTTTCAAATAACTTCGTTATCCCTTTTAATCTAAATTGCGTTTGGCGGTTTATGTTTATTTTTTTGTAGAATTTTTTTTATAGTACCTCGGAGCCCAACACAAAAAGGACATTCTCATCTATTAATTTGTCAGATTTTTCTTTCCAAAGGTTACGTGTTTTATGTGTTGGACCCGACCATGGTACTTCAGGTTTTTATCACTTTCGCAAGTTGAATGACAACTAGCAGAACATTATGGATCGAATAAATTCTAATTTTTCATCCAACGAATTCAAGGTCTAGTTTTAACTTCACGTTTTTTCTTCAAACGTTCGTTCCACGATAACTCTGTCCTATTTTGATGAAACTTGGTGTGGACATTTAGTAGTAGTTGTGTGAACTGTAGAATTGACGAATTTTACACTGGTATGATGGTCCCTCTAATAAGTTTAGGTATGATGTCCCTCTAATAAGTTTTGGTATGATAGTCCTCTAATAAGTTTTGGTATGATAGTCCTCTAATAAGTTTTGGTATGATAGTCCTGTAATAAGTTTTGGTATGATGGTCCCTCTAATAAGTTTAGGTATGATAGTCCCTCAATAAGTTTTGGTATGATGGTCCCTCTAATAAGTTTTGGTATGATGGTCCTCTAATAAGTTTTGGTATGATAGTCCTCTAATAAGTTTTGGTATGATGGTCCCTCTAATAAGTTCTGGTATGATGGTCCCTCTACTAAGTTTTGGTATGATGGCCCTCTAATAAGTTTTGGTATGATTGTTCTTCTAATAAGTTTTGGTATGATGGTCCCTCTAATAAGTTTTGGTATGGTGGTCCTCTAATAAGTTTTGGTATGATGGCCCTCTAATAAGTTTTGGTATGTGGTCCCTCCAATAAGTTTTGGTATGATAACATTCAATTCAATCCGTTTATAGAAAGCCAGGATATCCATATACTCCTAACACATTCTGGGAGGATTAGAAATTATTTTAAAAATAAAAGACATGCATCGGTGTACCAAATGACATTGAAATCACACAGAAGTTGTACTACCATAATTCCAAACCCTGAAAATTTCCGCAGAAACCAAACCACTTATCCATCAAAAACTTGCGCACAATTTAGTAAATTTTTCTCTGTAAGAGGTTTGACTTGCAAGTAATTAGTAAGTTTCAAGGTCACTGAAGATACCTCGGATGAGACTTCTGCCTGTCAAGGTAGATTGGTTAGTAAAATTAAATTATGTGTTTTATTAATTTGTGTTCTTTATTGTTAGCTCTGTATATGTGCTCTACTGAAATCAAGGATGACATTCAAAGAGCTATCCCATTAAAGGTAGGTCTGTGCTAGAACTTGGTTCAGTAATATGGCTCCCTCATACTCGGAAAGCAATTAGTTCCATTGAGAGAATGCAAGCTCGGATTAGAAAACTTTCAGGAGAGAGAATTGTACGCCCTCTTTCTAAAATATTGTGAATATACCCTCTAGGCTAAGCAACTGCAGCTGGAGACCTTGGAGAAAAAGAGACGGGCCGAAGCTTCTCCAAAACATCGGGGAAGGGCTTAACAGTTCCTTCATGTTGGAGAAATTAACAATTTAGTGCTTAATATTAGCCTAGGACATACTAGAGGAGTCATGTGGCGTCACATTTATTGTAAAGATATTGTAAACGGGGAAAAAGAAACAATTCACAAATATGAACATAACACAATGAGTCGTTAAAGATTGCCTATTTCTTTTTATTATTGGATATTGGATTCACACATCACATATTAATAAGAAGACGATACTCTCCAGCAGCACACTTACACAGCCACTGAAACCTAGGGTGGCTTAAAATGGCCCCAAAACTAACCAGCCAATGCTATGAACATAAATATCCATGTTATTAAACTAAATGTTATTCGCTTGGATTTGAAATAAAAAAACCTCCTTCCATCCTGAGCAATATACTGAGACTTTTAAAAACACTTTCAAAATAAAATGTTTTCTCACAGGAACTGTTGGACGATAAAGGAAAGAGTGATCTTATAGATTATAGCATTACTATATGGTCAAGTTTGGAGCTGATTTTGAAAGTTAGCCTTTTACCTGTATCTAAGTTTTGTTTACATTTTCTTTGGTATTTAGTATCAGCCCGACGGTTATAAGTTGTGCAATCCNGTAGATTAATTATTATATTTCCTACTATTCGTGAGAGGATCCATGTGGTCCACAAGCACGATGGTTAGTTGGGTACGATCTTTTAGTTCGCCACCACGTAAAATTCTAGTAAAGAGTACTGCTAAAGAACAAACACATCTAATTAGTGACCAGAAATTAACAACATCATTGATCTCTTGACAGCCCTTCGACATCATAAATTTAAATTTATACTAGGCCCTCTATACCACTAATAGTTCTGTGTAGACTAACAGTTGACTTCACTCAATTAAAATGACCATCATAGTATTTTAGTTTTGAATATTATGTTGTTCATAGTACAAGTTAAATAACTTTAACGCTGTGGGCAGGGTAGAAAAAAATGGGGACACGGGTGCCCAAATAGAGACCAGAAATGAATCCACAAATTCTAGGAATTCCAATTATTTATACATACCTACCATGTTTCATCAAAATCGGACAAAGCGTTCGGGAGTTATCGTGGCGGAACAGATATAAAGAAGTTTAAAGGCTAGAATTTACTTCGTTCAGTCAATATATAAATTAAAGTTAGAAAAAAGGTTCCGCTTTCAAACATCGGGTACAAAATACTGAAAAACGAACAATTGCCATTAAATTTTGCTCCCAAAAATTTCATTCGAATCTGACTTCCGAATTTAACTTTCTTCTAAACATCTAATTACCTAAACTCTCCATTTAATTGATGGGCTCTAAAAAATAACTTACCTCTGAACTTCACCAAATAAAAATCTTATTAAGCTTACACATATTCACACCGACCGGACACTTTGAAAAAAACAAAAAAAAAAATGTAGTTATTATCACTTAATTTACACTTGATTGTAAATAATTAATTATTAATTACATGGCCTACAAAGGAAAAAATATTTAAATTAATTTTAAAAAAGAAAACGATAATTTTAGTAGAAAAGTTGAGGTAACTAATGGACAATTTTTTTAAATAAAATTAACCGCTTTTGAGGTATAAAAATTACCCAATAAGGATAAAAATAATTAAATTTTTTATAAAAATAATAATGATAATAATTTTTAAATCACATAACGTACGCAGAATTATCCAAAAACTTTCAGAAAATTTATAAAGATCACAAGAACGTCAGAACTGTTGGTTGTTTACTGATGATAATTGGTACACTGCTGTTCTGACAAAAGAAGACTCTAGGCACAAAAAAAAAATTCTGGACGAATTAGATACACAAGAGGGAACCTTACGAAGTCTAGTAGAGACCCTCAACTGAACGATAAAGTACGATTAAAAATATATTTCTATTCTCCGAGAATATTGTATCGTTCATGTGCATGAGATTTCATCAATGAGACTGTTCATTGTCACACCACGATGTGGATGAGGAAGAGACCTGCCTAGAACTGTTAGGGATATACGGATACCCTCTGATAAGAAAATCTCTTGTGATAAAAAGCAAAAGAGGTGACTAGCTGCTGCCAAAATAATAATAAAATGAATGTAGAGTTACCATGGTGACGACGCCCTTAGTTCAATCTACCACTGGTGCGCTCCGTACAAGAAACGACTTCAAGTTGTTGTGTTTTTACCCCCTCTGGTTTTACATTATTTTCTGCTGACGACATCTCTTGGTGTGCAAGTCTCGTATGACTCATTTCCGATGATTTTGTTTTATATTTTTACCAACAAAATTCTTTTCTCTTTTATTGAAGCTTTTAGTAATTTCCTCCCCCCAGCACATCAGAAGATATGAGAAGGGCTTTCAATCATTATGAAAGGGTGCTGACCTTCTCTGCCTCTTTGATTAGTTCTTTGTTGGGTAAGAGGAAGGGATAATAACGATAGCTGCTGCTCTGAACGTCTGAACCTTCTACAGCACTCACTCACAATTAATGTTTGTAGTCTAATATATTAGATAGTTTGTTTCCTCAACACTGGACCGTAGTCTTGTTTCACTAAAATGTTTATTTATATGCCTATAATATTAAGCATAACGTAGGACTCTCCAGGACGACTAGAAGCATACTAAGGGATTTGGTTTCGGGTTACAAAGAACAGAAAAGTACGGAATCATACGTTCGTCCGAGTGGAACAGGATCACCTGATGAACCGAATTTTAAATAATTAGGACATATCAATAATATACTATGGTGATAAGTCAGTCGGATTCTCGAAAAAATAGGGGAAAACTAACGTTATTTTTTGGGGACAACAAAATTAGTGGTAGATAATTAAGGGCGCCGGATGGAAGTATTTACAGTCTACGACCAATGTCTTTTCAAGAGTATAGAAGAGGAAATCGCTACTTCTACACTACGTCATCCAATTTATGCTCAAACCCGACTTATTTCATTCTCTTAATACTTACAAAGAAAACAGCATCAAGACATTAGTAATAACAACTAGTATTATCGGATATAGGCTACGTTGGTACGCTACAACTTGTAGGGTACCAATAAGTCCTGTGTGGGCGTAGCTTTCAAAAAAGTAGGTACAGGCCCTATTTCATCAATATATTTGCTGATAGCATTTGAGTTTTATGAATACAGGTCCACTGTTTTCTTTATCTTTTAAACCTTTGGAATTCTTTTAAGGTCACTGAAAAATTATTCCAAGATTTATTTCTTATTATCAGTTTTGATACGTCTTTTTGAATAGAATGATTTGATTGAAGGATGATGTTGTGGAAGTGCGTGCGCGCGCATTCATTAGGTTCCTCTGTTGATATACATTCTATGTATTTAATAACAATGAACATTATGACGACATTACAGAATTTCAAGATAAACTTGTTCTCACTACTTTAAAATTCACCTCTATTATATGTGATGGCGAATGATTTAGATAAATATATTTTAGTATGTGCAGTTGTACATGGTAGACGGTAAAGGCAGCCTCACGTTATGACCTTTATGTGTTGTTGTATATTCATATCAATTCGTCAAAAGGATTTCCACAATAAATTGTCATTGACTGGTAATTGGCAATTATACTCCATCGCTGCCTCTCGCGTTTCGACTTCGTGTTTCGAGTTCATGAATTAGATGGGTGCACCCTAAAACATGACCATACACAAAATGCGATCGGCAATTGAGCAGAATTGAGTAAGAACTGAAAATTTGCTGAGCGTCATCGTCGTCATCAAGATTAGCACTCAGATATTGTTCGATAAAATTCCAGATTATTGTACCCAGGAAATTAGCTAATTAGGCAATCGAGACATTTTGTTTTTATACATTTTGTTGTAAATGATTGACATCCATGCATGCAGTAGGAATATGATAACTTACCAAACTCAAAAGAGAAAGTCAATTCGTTGTGATTGTGAGAAGTTACTTTATGGTATTGTCGTCAAGGGTTGAGACCACTTGAGCTGATGTTGTGACACAGAAAGAAAGGAATTATACTTTTGCTGCTGATGAAATTATACTTCAGTTACTTTAGGGCAGTATCGTCAAGGGTTGAGACCACTTGAGCTGATGTTTTAACATAGAAAGAAAGGAATTATACTTGTGCTAGTGGTAAATCATTCAAATTCACATAGGTGCAAAGGTGGTTTGAACCTCGCGCACTACTGTTCNCCATGGGTGGTTTGAACCTCGCGCACTACTGTTCACCAGTCAGAGCGTCTTACCACTACAACACCAACTTAAAACCTTTGCAGTAGCCAAAAACTTTCTTGGGGCTACAGTCTCATACATCTGAATTGGAACGATGATGCCTAATGATGAAAGTTTATAAAACATAGCGCTTGTTATATCGTCTTGTCTGACATCATCAGTATTATTTCTCTCTGAGAGCAAGAGTAAGAGTAGACTCTGCCTTCAGCCTCGTGCTGGCACTGACAGTAGCAGCTGCAGCGCTGAATGGTTAACCTTATCATTTTTGGCAACAATTCAAATCTTTTTCAACATTCTTTGAGATGGTCACAATAAATTCATTTTCCTCTCTCTAGTGAAGAGACGTACACTTTAGAGATTTCATTTTTTTTTATTTTTGGAACCAACGTTCTCTCATCAACGTTGTTAAAATGTATTTTTGGCATCAAGTTACACATTTTTGGTGGAAGATGCTTCTATGAGTTCGCTTCCGGTGGTGTCTTGATGTTGTTCGGATACAGGAAATGCATTTTGTTACACATTTACTATGGGTACCCAGTCATCTTCTTCTTCCTGCGTCTTCCTTTCACTACATGCCCCCCTTATTTCTTTTATACAGTTCAATTGAATATAAAATATTGATTAAGAAAAAGATTATTCGAAGCAAGAACACCTATATTTGAATTTTTTTAATGTGTTTGTTTCTATTTTGCGTTCCCTGGAAGTGCATAGCATTAGGTCAGAAGAACTTTGTTATGACGAAATCGATATTTCGTTATGAATTTTGGTTGTAGCGAGTGATCGTTATACGAAGGTCCTTATTAATAAAATTTGATTATAAAGAGATTTTTAATTCTCATGGGAAGGCAGATGAAAATTTTATCCTAAATTCGAAGTAATTACATCAGCAACGCATGAATATGCGAAGAGACGTACACTTTAGAGAGCGTTGTAGGACAGTTAAATTAGTTTAAACCATTATTAACAAATGTGTACCCAGATGGTTCATCAGGCTGTTATGAACTTTTTATCTTCCCGCAATCCAAGAATGATCAAAATTTTACCCATGATTTCTTGTCCAGTGATGTTTTCTATCTTTGTCTCAATTAAGCATCTTAATTACTAAACTGTTCCAACCCATGGAATTATCAGGTTCACATACAACACTTATTGTGTAGGAACTCAAAGGTTAGATTAAATATAATTTCTTGGAAATTCTTATTAAGCCCAATACCTAACATCTTACATAAGATATACCTCCACACAATCATGAAAATGAAGAAACAACACGTGCCCTCCAATGAACCTTTCTTGAAAAACAACAACAACAATAACATCAG
Source organism: Pachypsylla venusta (assembly GCA_012654025.1). NCBI lineage: Eukaryota > Metazoa > Arthropoda > Insecta > Hemiptera > Aphalaridae > Pachypsylla > Pachypsylla venusta. Next base: position 22,891,951 of record CM022877.1, read on the forward strand.
TAAACAAAACAAAGGATTTCAAAGTCCAAACTTCTATGTTAATCATTCATCCAACTGATGTCAGAATCCTATACCTTTCTAATGAGAGTACTGACTACTGACGGTGTTGTTTATGACCTCAATTCCTCTGTAAAGTACAGAGTACCATCTAACAAGAGTCGAGTTTAAAGAAATTCGTTCTACCGGGGTCTTGTTCTCAGATAAGATAAGGAATGATTTTATTATTACTTTACTCTGGTCTGGCGTTGGAGTTGTTATGCACTAAGTACTCGTACGGTTTGAAGACTATATTTCTAATCTTTATATTAGAGGAGAGACGCCATTCTTATTTCTATCTATAATAATAATAACAAACGTATGTTTTAAACAAATAATAGCATCTTGAAACCCCGATATAATAAAGAGTATATTGCATAAGTGAATTGTTTACTAGTAAATTCCAAGCAGAACTAATATAAATATATGTTTTTGTTCTTATCGGTCGAACCTTAATATGTAGAATTAGTACAATAGATTATGACAATCAGTTCAAAAACAAAATTCGTCCAATGAAAGACATTTTTTAGGGGAGAGAAGAAACGGAATAATTTCACAACATTAGGCATCAGAATTTATTCCTGTTTTTCTACCATTTGAAAATTTTCTGTAAAATTTTGATTGATAAAGATCTTTCATTGCAACTCGAATTTGCGTTGGTTTTTTGTTCGGAAATCAGAGATGTTGATGATATTTGATATAGGTACTCGAATTTGCGTTGGTTTTTTGGTCAGAAATCAGAGATGTTGATGATATTTTGTAAAATTTTGATTGATAAAAATCTTTCATTGCAACTCGAATTTGCGTTGTTTTTTTGGTCGGAAATCAGAGATGTTGATGATATTTTGTAAAATTTTGATTGGTAAAGATCTTTCATTGCAACTCGAAATTGCGTTGGTTTTTTGGTCGGAAATCAGAAATGTTGATGATTTTTTGTAAAATTTTGTAGAATTCAATATCTTGCGGGGAGACATCTTTTACAAGGTGCTGACAGGCTTGCTGGTGAATTAATGTTTTAACAGTAATGGGATGAAATTCGGCACCCATTTAAACCTGCTGCTGAGCATACATCTTTCTTTCCTATACATCTCACCCTGTCTGATAAGAAAGGTCAATTATATTTTCAAATGATTTAAAACCTACTAAAGAACTGATTGACTCTATTCTTCTAATTATTACTGTAATGGTAATCGCTCTCTTGACAAAACATTTAACTATCCCAATAATAATTATACTAGATGTATCCCAAGTAATTAGATATTCCTCTAATATGATTGATCTTAAGTGATGCAATCAGTGAGTCTGACACCCTCAGCCTCGAATCTGTGTCTTACTGATTACAAATTAATTTACCTGCAGTAATTGATGAGTACGTCTGACGAGGTAATGGAAGTAAAAGGGTAGGCTACCGTTCGTTAGATTATTATCCTTGCTGTGGAAAATATTATCGAGGGTACAGTAGTTCTGTGAACTGTAGACTCACTCAATTTAAATGGCAAAAGTAATCAGCTGATTCTATGAATGCCCCTTTCATCAAAATCGGTTTTATAAGTAACCTTTTTAAAGGAAAAACAGAAGACAAGAAACTATTAAGGAGAAGATATCTATACATCTTCTTCCAAGATATCCAGGAAGTCATAGGATAGTGTTGTTGGATCAGTGGAAATAACTATTTTGTTCTCCTTACTCAAAATGATTTTTGTAGGTACTTGGGCCCTTTCATTTTGGACTTATTTGACCGCACGGCAAGTCCCAAAAAACATTCAATTTACACGTTCAATTCTATCATACCCTTTTTACTCTTTTTTTAAGAACCGCTGGTCACAATAGATCTAAATAAAGGTAGCGCAGCGATAATTGCAGTTTCAATAGAGACCTGCAATAAGTTTAATAATAAAACCTGGACGACCATCGTATCGCCTGTTCTCAGTACAGCACACATTCTGAGAAAAGTTTTAGATTATTAGGACAATAAAACATTATTTCTCTCTGATCTCAGGTAGAGGTATGGATTTATTGTTAAACAGCAATGAAATAAATTCATCAATGTGATGACTGTTCATAATAATAAATGAAGTAATAAATGGTACGGAAAACCGTACTAGACTTTCTCTTCCTTAATCATTCCATCAGACTACCACCGAATGCAGATGTTGTTCTTCTAAAGTTTTAAGTCTTTTAGTTATATATTTTAGTTATTGTTATATTTCTATTTTCTGTTGATGTTGACCATTNTATCTTCTAGGAAGAGAAAGTAAAAATGCTATCAGCTGTGACATCATAATTGGGAACCTCTAAATACCTACGTAACATTGTGATGTTCAACAAATTTTGTACCTTGCATTCAAACAAGAAATAGTTCCTAAATGACACAACATAAAACGTGTTGAAATATAAAAGTATTTCTAGAAGGAATGGAAAGTTGGAAAATATTCTTCTTATCTCTTTTATTTATCATTGGAATCTCCCCTGTTCTCCGTATCCCAAATTTCTTAATTTCCTTCTTTCTCTTTGCAATCATCCTGTTTTGAAAATTTAAGAATGCCAAATATGCTTTTCATCGGCTCATTCCATCCCTTATCACTTTAGAATAATAAAATTATCTTTTGATAATGTGTGATATTGGAAATGCCTATCGTATTTCCAAGTTAATACCAATGCAATTTTCTACCGACTCCCCCTTAGAGCGGTCGTCTTTCTAGAAGCAACTGAAAGAACTTTCCTCTACGACTTCAATCACTTTCTTGTAGTCGCGCGCAGTCGCTTCCAAAGGACACCGAGGGTTAGAGCTATATTTTCTTGTAAATAAATACAAATGAAATAACTTTTATAAAAAATAAAAAAATCCTACCTCAACTGAAGATTGAACCCATGCACTCCCATGTAGCCACAATATTGAACATTCAATCATAAATTTTAGGGAATTAGAATTTTTAAAGATTATCCTCGAGACACAGGATTATCATAATTGACCAAACGCAGAGATATCTTGGGTTCCATTCAGTGTTTTTGTGTTCCAACTGCCAAAGGTAGGCAAACTTGGCATGCACTCCTATATTGTGTTATTGAGAAACAAAGGTAGGCAAACTTTGCATGCACTCCTATATTGTGTTATTGAGAAACAAAGGTGGGCAAACTTTGCATGCACTCCTATATTGTGTTATTGAAAAAGAAATTTCAAATTTGACTTCAGGTTTATTCATTTTTTACCTCTGTATTGTGAAATTACTCATAAAATCACAGGGCCTATGAGTTTTTCTAGTCCGTCTTTTATTTTGAGCAGAAAAAGGTGAGTTTGTATTTGGTGTAAAATGGGGTTATCCAAATTTTTCCCTCAAAATGGATTTAGTGGCACTCTCTAAATTAAACTTTTGATTCCGTTTGGGTATAGGAGTGTTCTACACGAAACTCACATAACACCCACGACAGATTTGTGGAGAAAAAAATAGTTATAGACCTACTGTTGACAAATTTTATTTTTAAACAAATAATGTCAAATGTAGCTAACTCCTTTTTGCATCAAAGTCTTCAATTAGTGCAGGACGAAAATAGTTAACTCAAATAAACATCTCTATTAAATTTAGTTCTCTGTAATTAAAATCACCCAATTTGTTGTGTTCAACGAAAACCATTTTCTACATAGTACCATCCATCCCTTAGATTTTACTGATAGGTCCTTAGATATCAAAATCACAGAACTTTCTCTACAAATCTTTTCTACTGACAAAATGACATCCCATGAAATTGAGTGAGTTCTAATATATTCCCGTAAATATGTTCATTGGCATGGGGTAGTAGCTAACAGTTGTTCTATTACAGAGAAAGTGTTATTCGAGATGACAATTCAAGTTTTCCTATCAACTGGTGAGTATTAAGGAAACACTTATTGATATCTTATTTGGTTTGATGATATTTACCAAATTGGTTTCTCAAGGTCAATTTGATTTAGAAGTAGAGCGACCTTTACAAAGTTGATACTCACATCTTCGTCGCGAATGTGACAAGAATATAGAATGACCAATCTAAACAGTATTATGGATCATTTTAAGAGATTGAAAACTGGTGCGAGTTGGTAATGAGAAGGTCTTTTGAGAGAAGCTTCAAGTTTATTAGGGCATAGTCATCCTGAACCAGATTTAACTATTAGTGGCGGACACTAAGAGCTGAATGAAGCTTCAAGTTTATTAGGGAATAGTCATCCTGAACTAGATTTAACTTTTAGTGGCGGACTCTAAGAGCTGAATGAAGCTTCAAGTTTATTAGGGAATAGTCATCCCGAACTAGATTTAACTATTAGTGGCGGACACTAAGGGCTGAATAAAGCTTCAAGTTTATTAGGGAATAGTAATCCTGAACTAGATTTAACTATTAGTGGCGGACACTAAGAGCTGAATGAAGCTTCAAGTTTATTAGGGAATAGTCATCCTGAACCAGATTCATCCTGAAATCATCTCTCGCTTTGTGTTCCAGGCGAAAATCTAATTTGACTGGGCTATAAGGAGCAATGTTTTTGACGTAATTTGCGGGTCTGTAGTATGTATAGTTATTTTGTTTGACGGAATTTTTTAAATATTTTTAATTCTCGTCTCACGAGTTTGAAGAAGTCTAAAAATATTTTTTTTTTTAAAAAAAAAAGTCTTGATATGGTCACCAAAGGCGTTGAATCTAAACGAATCATCTTTCGTGATATGTATATGTGGCAGTGATATTTAAGGGCAAAATCACATTTTGTACAGCAACCAACCAAAGTGTCGTCCTGTTGATAAATTCTACCTCTCTAGTGGCGTGAGGTGAGGTCTACCGATAGGATGGTAAGAGTTACCATCCTATCGGTAGACCTCACCTCACGCCACTAGGTCATCATCACAAGCTTGTCATCTTTAGTGTAACAATCCTAATGCAATGAAGTAATCTCTATGGTACATACTGCGGTCTTTCACGGTCGTGTCAAGTAATAAAAATCAATGCTCAAACATCACATCACAGCACAGTTCCATAGTAAAAAACAACAACTTGTTAACCGAAGCCATGCTGAGGTAACAGGCCTAACTCTTTCCAAGGTTAAGTCAGTTTGAATTTTCAATGTTTTATGCAGAATTAAAAGATTAACGTCAAGATAGAGGAAAACTGAAAAAAAAATGCATTGTCATAGGATGAGAAAATTTAACGCAACCAGATGCACAAATATAAGTTCTTAAAAATTTAAATTTGAAGATAATTTCCTTTTCCATAATATTATTAAAATAAACGTTAGCACCATTGGAAATGACAAATAATAATTTAGGTACAATTAAATTATTTTTTTCATCCCATGAGGAAACACGTTCAATTCTTCCTTATTGACCGAACGAAGTAAGAGTCTATTTTTAACACTTCAATTTTTGTCTGTTTTTTGTACCACGATAATTCTCGAACGCCTTTTTTGGTTTTGATACAATCCGGTAGGGACATTCATTATATTTAGCGAATTATCTGATTAGTTTTTGGGCAGTAATGGGCCACCAGGATACAATGGTGGCAATTTCAAGTAAGTTTTGTGTACATTTCACAGGACTTAGTAGTTAGCTAACATTCGAAGGAGAGTTTCGTCTTGAATGTATACTTCAAACTGGTGTTTTTAGAACTTCTATCTCTAAAATAATTACCTATTCAAAATTATCAATTTACACGCCAAAATAACACATAGAGGAATAATGATATTTTCAAACAGTGCGGCGACAGATTTTGTTTTATGGTCATTCGATGACGTCATCTTATTATATCTGCTTCTATCGGTTTTGCACGAGCATTTTTCTGAAAAATAAAAATAGTTTGTTCGTTGTACTTTTGCAGTTTGCAGTGTTCTATATTACTCGTAATAAAAGTGTGTAGGTTCTAGAGTTGGTGGATTCTCGAAGTTTGCGCAGTGGCTGCCCCGCCCCCAGGAGAGCAAAAAAATAAAACGACTTTGAACCCGGACTTTGAACCATGTAGGTATATTTAACTCAGAGGTATATCTAACTTAATATCTAACTCAGACAGATCCAAAATAAAATATTTTGGGTTGTGTACCTGTATATATCTTTAAAATCCCTCAGGAGCATAAGCTAAGCCCTTGACAGACCTAGATTAAAGAACTCCAAAGGGCCTTTCAGGTCATGGATAGCTTTAATATCCCTTAGGACCATCTGCAAATTCTTGATATCGCCTAATAAGCGTTTCGGCAGTGATATTGGAACAGCCAATCCCTCCCAGATACATTAAAATAGGTACACACAGTTTTCTGATTTATATAAATTTCAAGAATTAACCTTCTTAAAAAATGTGTCCCAGATGTTAAGAAACCAGCTTCATTACGTGACGGTCCTGAGCCCGTGTAAATACAAAAGGTTTAAAGAAAGAAAACCCTTTAGAACACTTGGTAGAACTATCAAATACAAGAAATGAAAATGATTAAAAAACACTTGACTTTATGTTCTACAAAATTTTCATTTCTTGTACAAAAGGTTTGGTGTTTAAGCCGAAGATGAAACTGAAAAACAAAATGCAGTTTCTATGGATATTGTGAGAAGCAAGCGAAAAGTGTACAAGCTTTGTGGCATAGTAGAATTAGGGAGAGCAAGGCCAACCACAAATATAATTGGGAAAAGGTGAAGTTAAAGAAGAAGAAGATTTTTTTAAAAAAATATTCTCCGGTCCATAAATGGTAATGGTATCAAAGAAAGTAAAAATGTTTATTAAAACAATGCTCTGCTTATTTGAAACTATCAACACTACAAGAAACAGCCAGCCTCCAGTTCTAATTTAGGCCATGCACACATTACTCTATCTATGAGATGCATAGGCACACACATACATTCCATGAAGACGCAGATGAGAGAGAAGCGGGATACAGAACTGCTCTGGTTTTGGCAGTAAAACATCATCGGTATTTAGAAAATAAAACATCTGCGTTTCTTTTCTCTTCTCTTTGAATGCTAGAATTGCCAGACCTTCCAAAATATAATTCAGGCAGAAGAGGGAATAATTATTTATCAGTCCGATGCTCCGATGCAATATTTCCACCAAGAGAACTCATGACGAGGTGTGTGGAAGAGGCAATAATTATTTATCAGTCCGATGCTCCGATGCAATATTTCCACCAAGAGAACTCATGACGAGGTGTGTGGAAGAGGTAATAATTATTTATCAGTCCGATGCTCCGATTCAATATTTCCGCCAAGAGAACTCATGACGAGGTGTGTGGAGTACATGGCAAATTAACTTTCAACAATCTCTTTGTTTTTCCTCTTCTTCCCTGGGGAAATAAATATACAGTGTGTTACCAATTTCAATTCACAAGTTTGGGCCGAAGTTTGGTTCATTCCAATTTGCATTCTGTAGCTATTTCAAATTTTCAACCATACTTGAAGTTTGATCGGCATTCAGACGGCTCCTTTTGTTTGTTGAAATTTACCCAATTTCAAAGAAAAACCGCTTCGATGGACACTTCTATTAATCGTGAGAAATATATTGAACACTCGAACTTTATGAAACAGATTAAAAATTCTTTGTCAATTATTTTCAAGAAACATGGATTATTTCTATTGAACGTCTAAACAATGCCCATCCCCAGAGAGACAAATCCTACTTCCGAATACCTTTTTAATTTTTGTTCTTTCCAAGAAAACTCTCGAACGCCTTGTCAAATTTTGGTGAACTTGGTATGGCTAATCATCGTGTTATGGATTTGCTGAATACTTTGATTATTTTTTATGCTATAGTGGGTTACCCGAAGCCTTGGCAGCTCACTATTCGAGTAAGTTCAAATATTGTTCGCAGAGCCCTTCTGGTGTTTTTTTTTTTTTTTTTTTTTTTTTTTGAAATTGTGAGGATAGAACAATTTCTATGTTGAAACTCGTCCCAACTGATAGAGGTAAATTAGTCAGAAAACAATTCTGCATTGTCATTTCTCATCTTGTAGATAAGTAAATAATTTTCTTCTTCTTGATGTAATTATACAAATGTTATTAGCCTCCAAGGAGGGATACATGATAACAATTGAAAAAAATGCAGCAGATACAATTCTAATGATGATTAAAGTTGTAAATTGGATTTCTTAAAATTACAATTTTAGTTTTAAAAATCACTGATACCATTTTACCCCAAGTTACTCTACTCCAATAAGTTCACAGTTATATCCTTACCTTTTCCTCTAGCCATTACATAATGGAAACCCTAGAGGAACTTTTCAAAGAGATATAAGAAGGGTGGAACAAATAACGTGATTCTAAACAACACGAACAAGAAATAAAGGAGAGTTGGAGAGGTTTTCCTAGTGACTAATGGAAGATACAGAAAACAAGGAAACAGGGGATGAGGACGGATGTTCAAGTCTCTTCTAATAGGTCAACGACATGCCAACATCAGGGAACGCTAACTGACGTTCAATATAATCAATCGGATGGGTACATCTTCTCTTTGCAAAGGCTATTACTTCATATGCAACATGGGCGTTAGGAGTAATAGTGTAACTGATGGCAGAAGCATGTTTACGTTGACACGTGTTTTGTTGTTGCAGTTAGTTCATGTTGATTGTTGCGGTTAGTTCTATAAATGGATAGGTGTGTGGCTCATAATAATAAAACCAAATAAATATTTCAATAATAATGATAATTAAAATCAAGGTAAGTCTTTGGTGACTTTAGGTTTTTTTTGTTTAAGGAAAGATTTTAAATATTTTTTAATTTTCGTCGAATCGACTTTTACAAATTTAGATAGAAATGATATTATCATCTCTATCCTATCATTTCTATCTAAATTTGAAAAAATCTTTCCTTAAAAAAAAAAAAAAAAAAATATTGGATAATTCATGTTTTCTATTTATAAAAATAAATCCAGAATCCTATATCATTTTTACGATTGTAATGAAACTTTACAAAGAACGGCAAAGAAAACAGATCATAATGTTTGGGATTCGAAAAAATATGGGCGAAAAGCGAAAAACACCATTTACGTGAATCACCCAACGTCGGCGCGTAGAATTTTCCATAAATATCAAACCTGTCAAACTCGGACATACTTCAACAGCTCAAGAGATTATTTATCATCGCACAAGTGCACCAATGGGAAATTTTTGAAAATTGAATAATGTCCCGAAATATCGATTTTCCATGGCCTCCATGCTCACCTGAGATATCACCAACAGATTTTTTTTTTCTCTGGTCATATCTAAAGGAAAGGATTTACTTAAACAAGCTTGGGACTATTGAACTAAAGAATGCATCGGTCAAGAAATGCAAGCGTTAGGAGCAAACGTTCTGCGATCAGTAATGGGAAATGCCCTGGAAACAGCCCGAATTTGCGAAGCTGAAAATAGCCTACACTTAGTGACTTGATTTTCCATGAGTAGTAGGTATGGAACGAATTCGCAAACACTGTAGAATAGATTAATAAAACTTGTTTTTCAATAAAAAAAAAAAAAAAAAAAAAAAAAAAAAAAAAAAAAAAAAAAAAAAAAAA
>CM022877.1:22906154-22934346 GCA_012654025.1 Pachypsylla venusta
CCACTAGTTAGGACTTTTGCACACCAGTTTTTCCATGTCTAGTATCTCTCACCCAGCCCTGAAATTGCCGCACCCCTAATGAAGTTCAGTAACGACTCTACTTGTTCAGAGTGTATTTCCGTAAGTTCACAACCCGGGAACCTTAGCGTCCTGAAGCGTTGTAACGTATACGATGTGCGAAGCCGTCACCTCCACACATCCTGCACATTGCTGATCTCCTGTTTACTCCTTATGGTTTTAAGGTGTTTCCTTAGAGCACAGTGACCCGTCAGCAGCCTAATCACCAGTCTGATGTCAAGTTTGCTGAGATTCACAATTCTCTTAGCTTTTTTCTCCGAAGGAACAGTAATCATCCTTTTAGAGAAGGGAAGTCCTGTGACCCCCTTCCAGGTTTCCTTGTGTTTATCAAAGACCCAGCTTCTATAATTGCCTTGGCCGAGCATTTCGCTATGCCAACTGACGGCTCCGGACCAGTGAATGGTGTTGAGGAACCTACCCTGGGTAGCTCATCAGCTATTTCATTTCCCTCAATACCCTCGTGTCCAGGTACCCAATTGATCCTGTTCCTCCCAGACACCTTATTAAGGAGCTGTTGAGCCTTTAGGGCTGCCTGACTTTCTGTGTAGACCGAAATTGTCCTATTGTTTCGATCCATTTTTCTACACAGTTGCAGAGATCTGAGTATGGCATATACCTCAGACTGGAACACCGTAGTGTATGTCCCCAGTCCTACGGATAGTTGTATCCTGGGGCCGACTCCGTAGATGCCGGCCCCCGTGCCATCCCCAGTTTAGGAGCCATCTGTATAGAATACAATATCTCCTTTTGTTACATTGTCCTTTTTCTTCTTCCAATAGTCCCGCGTCTGGATGCACGTTCTTACCGATGGAGTAGGACAAATTTTTGTAGTCATGTGACCTGGTAACATGATTAGTCTTTCATCGTTGATGATAGTTTTGATTCTTGAATGTCCAATTCATGACTCCTTGGGCATCCATTGATTGTTGACTCCAGCCTGTAAGACCCCATCCTTGTCATTCCCTTGATATAGATATCAAGTGGTGGAATGTTTAATAGAACCTCCAGCGCAAGAGTAGGCGATGTTCTATCACTCCCGTAATGCCTAGACAGGCTTGTCTTTGATATTCAGTTGCTTGTTCTACCTTTGGCCACCAAACAAGTGCCTCATAGGTTATCATATCTCAGAAAACTTTTGGGGTCGCCAGTCCTGATCGCAGTGATCTTCCTGTGCTCCACAAAGTTTTCAGATCCAATAGAATGTGCCTGCTCCATAGGAGCATCATCATTCCTCTTTTCTGATAATTTTGAGTTAGCCTTCTCCTTTGGAGATACTGCCTCTGAGATGTGTGTTTTTGGAGACCTTCTCTTTTGGCAGATTTCCCTCTCACAACAACATCTTTAGACATGTTTGGTTTTTCTGTTAGGGTCTCCTTCCCTTAGTCTTTGAGGATCCCTCCCCATAAGACTACAAGGCAGCAGCTGGTTTTCTGTCAGGGTGTCCTTCCCTTAACAAGTTATCTTACTTTAGCCTCTTCATCAGTTCCATCCCTACTTAAGAAGAGTTTCCAGTCTGCACTACGGGGAAGTATAAGATAACTCTGAGCAATTCCTTCACTTTGGTGCCACTAGGTAGGTAGTTTAGCAACCGCCGCTACTGAGTAGNCTGGTTTTCTGTCAGGGTGTCCTTCCCTTAACAAGTTATCTTACTTTAGCCTCTTCATCAGTTCCATCCCTACTTAAGAAGAGTTTCCAGTCTGCACTACGGGGAAGTATAAGATAACTCTGAGCAATTCCTTCACTTTGGTGCCACTAGGTAGGTAGTTTAGCAACCGCCGCTACTGAGTAAAGAAGGGGTCTCTACCAGGTATTGCTCATGGCAGACCAAAAAACTCCAGTAAAGATAACGAGCATTCATTGGCACAATGTTTCGTAATGAACTTTTTAATATGACAACGATTTTTACCCCCCCCCCCCCCCCCCCCCNNCCCCCCCCCCCCCCCCTAACACTTTTTTGTAATCCTTAGCTCTAACTTATCTCCAAAGAACATTTTTCAAATTTCAAAACTATATTGAGTAATTTACTATTTTACTATTGAGTAATAGTAAAATTAAAAAAATGTTCAGAATGCAAAAAAACTTTTGTGATTATATTTAATAATTTGCCCCCCATCCACGCAATTTTGATATTTTCATTTTCAAGGTACTAGGTGTTCGTCCGCCGTTAGCGGAACTTTTGCCACTTAAACGGTGGCCACCTTTACTAAAATTTGATTATGGAACCCTATGTGACTTAAAATGACGAAAATTTTCGTGACGCAATTATGGGACCCAAATACCAAATTTCATCAATATCAATTATGGGACCTAAATACCAAATTTCATCAATATCAATTATGGAACCTAAATACCAAATTTCATCAATATCAATTATGGAACCTAAGTAACAAATTTCAATAATATCAATTATGGGACCTAAATACCAAATTTCATCAATATCGGTCAACGTTTAACGTCAAATGTACCGCCTTCGGCATACGCCGGACAAATTTTATTAGATTTTTGGATTCTACATATCTGCCTTTAAACGTAAGTATCAAATTTGATACTTATGTTTCAAGGTAGAATCCAAAAATCGAATAAAAATTGTCCGACGGCATACTTTTGGTGACACAACTGTTGGTAAATGCCGAAGGCGGCACATTTGACATGAAGCGTTGACCGATATTGATGAAATTTGGTGGGTCCCATCTGGGCTCTAATTATGCACCTTTTGGGCGCTATCGAATACACCCTTGGCGGTTTTGCCGCTTTTTAGCTGTTTTCAGAAAAGCTAAAAAGAGAATGGTAATGGTATATAAGTCACATTTGGGGTCTAATTATGCCCCACATTTTTTTTTGGGGGGGGGTATTTTTTCAGCCAGTAAAATAATAAACCCATGTGTCACATGGGTAGAGGTTTTTCAATAGATATCAAATTGAAAAACCTCTTGTATCTCTATCAAAGATAGAGATACAAGAAGATAAGACAAATAAGTACTATTTGATTTTAATGCGGGAATTATGCCATCACTCTGGCCGAACAAGGAAGAGCTGGATGAATCAACCCTTTTCACTATTTCATCCCAAAATTTGTAAACTGTAGATATTAGACTCCTTCCCTGGTATCCTCCTTGTAACGATCTGCAAACACTCATAAGTAGAATATGAACTAGTTTGAAAGATCTCAAGAACTTTGCCTGGATAAATTTAATACTCTCAAGCTCCAGTTGTTCCGTCCAAAGATCTCTTTGACTGTGAGACACTATATAGAACCAGAATTATGAAACTGGACACTTGACATAATGTACAGGGTACCTACATTATATCAACTTTGTCTATATCATCCTAGCTTAATGAATCTGGTGTGATCATCACACGACTTTTCTTATCTATATAAAAATAAGAAAGAATCGACTGATCAACTGAAATTTTCGATGAAGACTTTTCAATGGCAAAAAACTACCAACGCTAGATTAGATTTCAACGAAAAGTGCCTTTTCGCATTTAGGCAGGATTTGTGAAAAAGCTGCTGCAACCAAACTTCAAATCTTTGGTACTTACGCTTCTCAAGATATGTTTATTAGACAGTCGGATAGACCCACACCCGGACCAAAACCTAAATCTCAAGATTTAGATTCTGGGGACCTTCAATCTTGTTTGGCACTGAAATTCGAGATCAAACGGATTTTTATTCCATTTTTATATTTTTTTTTTTTTATTATTTTGGCTTAACGTCTCTTTAACATCTATTGGTCATTCAAGACGGGGGTTTTACCCTCCATTCGCTGGAAACTTGCAAACTGGCTACCCACATTGACCTCACCCAGCCTGGGTTGGGAAAAAGCCAGCATCACGAGGGCGTGAACCCACACGGACACACACATGGTACAACCTCGCTGGACGTTGCTTAACATCAGTGATCTAACGGAAATTGGTGTAATCAACGTGCCATAGACGCTGACTGTTCGGCAATTTAATTTGTTTCTTAACATTGGCTAGGAAGTCTTTCTGAACAGATCTACTCCAACCATTTTGTTGATGACCTACCGTCCAGTTATGAGCTTCGTAGATTATTTCATTTGTTACATCCTGTATGTTTCTGCAAGAACAATTAACCCAAGTGGAAGGATTAGAGTTCTAGAAATATTAAATTACATTTAGCACACTTCTAACAAAACCATCTAACCGTTCAAACAAAGGACCTTCACTATAAAAGGAACCGAAGATCAGAAAACAATGAAAAGTAGTTTCCCTGATATGTTGGTATTGCAGATAAGGGTGTAGCAATTATTGTAGCATGTCTGTTTTTTATAATAATTTGAGGATTATTTAACAATAGCCATGCGATGTTAAATTAATATTAACTCTGTTAAATATTACTTCCTAAATCTCCTTTGCACATGCATCTCGAGAGGCAGTCGTTCAATGCCGACATCAGTTGGAAGACCAGGTCGGAAATCGTATCCTACTCATTAGGTTCCAAGCAAAAGGCAACAAAACAACAATGTTTATTTCTCAAGACGATTTTGGTGAAAAAGAAGAAGAAATCTGTGAAATGAAAATTTAGATATTTTTCTTTATATTTTTTATTACCGTTTTGACTAAACAATTAGTGATGCGTCCATCATAATACACCCGTTTCATTAAATACGATTGATTTTAGAGCATCTGTGGAAGGCAGGAGGCACCTCTTTTACTACTTAGTTTAACTGAGTGTACTCCGATATGGTCTGGTGGTATGACACTCTGAGCCATAAACAGTGGGGTGTGGGTTCAAACCGAGCCGACTCATGGAAATTTAATACCTCATGAATTTGAGATATTTACGCATAATAATAGCATTAAAAAAACTGACTCTTTAGTCTTATATTTGGGCAGAAAAAAAAAACTGGGACCAAAATAATTAGTAGTTCTGTGAATTGTATACTTTTGCACCATGGGTCCTTATGATGACAAAAAATATGTGGGACCTAATAACTCGCAGAAACTAATCCTTTGATTCTATGAACATAATGATAGTTACTATGGAATGAACAATCAGGAGGTTGCACACAGGTCTTGGCGATCAAACTATTCACTTAATTTTTCACTATGGAATATAGTAATAACTTTGGATGGGATAAAAATGGACTTCAGATTTTTTTATTTTAACAAAAACCGCCTGTTTTGAATGACTCTGTCAAAAACAATGAAAAAGTCACGTGACGTTTCTTGTACCATATCCAATATAATAATTATAATGCATACGGTAGACTTTACTTGTAATTATTACAAGTGTTCAACTCTTGTAGGTACTTTGCCATCAATAATACTAGTAGCGAGTAGCATTGCAAAGAAACCTCATAAAAGGAATAGCAATCTACTCTGTTTGCCATGGAATCCATAGAAATATTTACCACAGATGGGGAAATGGTACCCGCCAGACTTTAGCGTTTCTGTTTTTCAAATAATGACCATTGATTTTCTGCAAGATTGGAATGTTGAATAAATTTACAGGGTGTAACAAAGAGCATTGTAAATTGTTATTCAATATTATTCGTGCAAAGAACATTGATTACACATTTTATCATCATCGTCATGTCCGATGTATGAGATTGCAGCTCCAAATAAGATGTACCTATATCTATCCTTGGAGGCTCATAATTGTCATGGGCCCCTCAGAATCATGTCAATCACTGCAATATAATTGCATCAGCAATACAATAAAACGAGTTACAAAACATATTTCTGTTTAGGCATTGGTTTCTAATGTGTTATTTTACACCATCAGCTGAGATCAGATGGACTCGGCCCTCAAGTAACTTCTCGTAATCTCAAATATGATTTACTTTTCCTAGTAAGTTATAAATGGATTGGAAGAAATTACGTCTTCGCATTTTTAGAATCCTAGTTAGTTATTTTGAAATCTTTTTTTTATACATACCTAGGCTAGGGCATCACTAAAAATAATCAAGACGTATGGTAGTGCTTGAGATTGGGTACTTTTTGTATTCGAGGAGGGTAAACGTTTGTTTGTTCCACGATAAATCTCGAATGGACAAATGGAAATGGACATTTAATATGTTCATGGGGTCGCCCGGGTTCTCATGGTAGCCAATTAAACTGAGTGAGATCAACAATTCACAGAGCTACTAGTTATGACTATTTTTCCATTAACCGCATAACCTGATATAAAATAGATAATTATTATTTAGGAATGTAATTGATGAAACAAGAAAATTCAGGTGCCATCAAATGAATTCAATTGTAAATGAGTTGCTATCAACTTAGACAGAAAGTCACACGCATTTCAATTATTGCTTAGGATTGTTGAGAATTTCCGAACCAACGCAACGTTTTGTTTTCAAGAATTCATTAAGATTTTCTAGTCATCATACATACGAGTACATAATTATTCAACTAATTTAAAACTCTCCGATCTGGTCTCTGAATTATAATTATCCATAATATTCAATGTGAAGATGACCGTGAGAATATCATTGAGGACTTGGAGAAGTCTTGTTCAGCACTGAAAGATATTAATAATATTCAATTGGAAGATGAGCTTGAGAATATCATTGAGGACTTGGAGAAGTCTTGTTCAGCACTGAAAGATATTAATAATATTCAATTGGAAGATGAGCTTGAGAATATCATTGAGGACTTGGAGAAGTCTTGTTCAGCACTGAAAGATATTAATAATATTCAATTGGAAGATGAGCTTGAGAATATCATTGAGGACTTGGAGAAGTCTTGTTCAGCACTGAAAGATATTAATAATATTCAATTGGAAGATGAGCTTGAGAATATCATTGAGGACTTGGAGAAGTCTTGTTCAGCACTGAAAGATATTAATAATATTCAATTGGAAGATGAGCTTGAGAATATCATTGAGGACTTGGAGAAGTCTTGTTCAGCACTGAAAGATATTAATAATATTCAATTGGAAGATGAGCTTGAGAATATCATTGAGGACTTGGAGAAGTCTTGTTCAGCACTGAAAGATATTAATAATATTCAATTGGAAGATGAGCTTGAGAATATCATTGAGGACTTGGAGAAGTCTTGTTCAGCACTGAAAGATATTAATAATATTCAATTGGAAGATGAGCTTGAGAATATCATTGAGGACTTGGAGAAGTCTTGTTCAGCACTGAAAGATATTAATAATATTCAATTGGAAGATGAGCTTGAGAATATCATTGAGGACTTGGAGAAGTCTTGTTCAGCACTGAAAGATATTAATAATATTCAATTGGAAGATGAGCTTGAGAATATCATTGAGGACTTGGAGAAGTCTTGTTCAGCACTGAAAGATATTAATAATATTCAATTGGAAGATGAGCTTGAGAATATCATTGAGGACTTGGAGAAGTCTTGTTCAGCACTGAAAGATATTAATAATATTCAATTGGAAGATGAGCTTGAGAATATCATTGAGGACTTGGAGAAGTCTTGTTCAGCACTGAAAGATATTAATAATATTCAATTGGAAGATGAGCTTGAGAATATCATTGAGGACTTGGAGAAGTCTTGTTCAGCACTGAAAGATATTAATAATATTCAATTGGAAGATGAGCTTGAGAATATCATTGAGGACTTGGAGAAGTCTTGTTCAGCACTGAAAGATATTAATAATATTCAATTGGAAGATGAGCTTGAGAATATCATTGAGGACTTGGAGAAGTCTTGTTCAGCACTGAAAGATATTAATAATATTCAATTGGAAGATGAGCTTGAGAATATCATTGAGGACTTGGAGAAGTCTTGTTCAGCACTGAAAGATATTAATAATATTCAATTGGAAGATGAGCTTGAGAATATCATTGAGGACTTGGAGAAGTCTTGTTCAGCACTGAAAGATATTAATAATATTCAATTGGAAGATGAGCTTGAGAATATCATTGAGGACTTGGAGAAGTCTTGTTCAGCACTGAAAGATATTAATAATATTCAATTGGAAGATGAGCTTGAGAATATCATTGAGGACTTGGAGAAGTCTTGTTCAGCACTGAAAGATATTAATAATATTCAATTGGAAGATGAGCTTGAGAATATCATTGAGGACTTGGAGAAGTCTTGTTCAGCACTGAAAGATATTAATAATATTCAATTGGAAGATGAGCTTGAGAATATCATTGAGGACTTGGAGAAGTCTTGTTCAGCACTGAAAGATATTAATAATATTCAATTGGAAGATGAGCTTGAGAATATCATTGAGGACTTGGAGAAGTCTTGTTCAGCACTGAAAGATATTAATAATATNTGATTCGAAACTAGTTTCTTTATAAATAATTATAAATAGTGTTTTTGGTAAGTGTTTTGTTTTTATTTATTTAAAAGTTAATAAAGATAACCTGACTTTAGCTAACCATAGGTTAGCTTTGATTTGACTTGAATTTGTTGAAACCCTCGTAACCATCTATATGGTACCGATAGAGTTATAGAGGAGCCACCGGTATCTGGACCCTACGCGACTGAACTGTCCATATCTCTAAAACTATACTCCAGCTCAGTTATTAAGAATGGTTTTGTTCTGTTATCAGCGTTATCATATTTGACATTAGTTTGACCTTCATTCTCTTCACATAATGTCCTCTGTCGACTGTAACTGTCATATGATATATGCCCCGATATGTTATGAAGATATTGACGAATTGGTAAAGCAATGAACTCCCCAACAAAGTCAATTGGTTGGTTTGGTACCCTTTCTCTTTTTCTGTCAATTCTATGTGACTGATTCTTTTACAACATTTGAATCTCGTTGAAAACCCAATATGAGATCAATATAATTAACTGCCAAAGTTTTTAATCTTTAAAAGATTATGTTTGAACTAGTGTTGTTTACCCATTGAAAAATCAACAAAAATGGTTGTGAATGACCTCAAAATACATTCCTACCCCTTAACTCTATGGGCTCTATTACCCTACAAAATTTCACATTTCTATATTCAGTAGATCCGAACTTTTTATTGGTGTTACAGAACTAAACGTTTGCTTACTATTAAGATTAATTTTCATAAGTATGGATTAAATAAACGAATTTACTTGTGATAAGCCCATATGATTTTCATAATGTAGTTCTCCGTTTTATTGATTAGGTATACCATTATTAGAATCGAACCAACAATCTCCTGGTTACGAATCTACCGCCTCAATCAACTGGGCTAATGAGGCTGCAGTATGTATTGAATTTCTCACTTTAGCTTTACAAGTTGTACAAAATCACCAATATTAGAGCATACATACGTAAGTAACATAACGAACAGACCTAAAAATTCACCATTTTTTGGTCCTTAATTTATTTTTATTGATGCCGAATCTGAACCATACAGGATTTTGTTCTTCAAAATCTTAGATTTGGAATATATATTTCGTAAGTGTCTAATACAAAACACACATCTGCTAAAGGTGTAGGTTTTGTCACAATACAGGATTTTGTTCTTCATAATCTTAGATTTGGAATACATATTTCGAAAGAAGTCGCAGTGTCCAATACAAAACACAGCTGCTAAAGGTGTAGGTTTTGTCGGACCAGCTGATTTATATGTTTATATTTAATAAGCAATATTATGAACATAGATATCGACGGTAGATGTTTCCATCTGTCATTAAGAAAATTGATTAGGATGCAATGACTTCTGAAGGAGTTATGTATGATGGTTCAGTGTTGTGCGTTTCAGAGCACTTCATTATGCAAAGCAATGATATTTTTTGAAAGCTCTTTACTTTTTCAAAAATAAACATATGCCATTGGAGCTCTCCTGTATATTTCACTTGTGACTTGGCAGGACTGAACACTACTTCGTTCTTCAAAACTTCATAAAAAGGTTTGAATTTCAAATGATTTTGTATCTACAAACAGTCTTGAGTTCACAAAGGTCAAATAGGGGACATTGTAAAATGTCTGTGTGATACACACATTCAATGTGAGAGACCTTTTTATTTGATCAATTTATTATCCCTTCAAGTTGGGCTTCTGACATGTTAGGTTTGAATAGACCAGCGCAGGATTCAGAAGCAAAACGGACGATGATACAACTAACATTCGTTGTCTTTACAGGAAATGTTATATGTCCAAATAAAAGATCCATTCTTTGTTTTGTTTGAATATTTGGATTTAAAAGCTCTCCATCTTCCATATAATGTTTTGCCAACATAAACTTGCCATTAAAATTGGCTTTTGGAGGTTACCAAAGAGATTTATGCGTTAACAGTCAAAGGATACCAAAAACGTTGTACAGAATACAGATTACACAAATTCCAGATAAAATTTATCAGGAAATATTTAGCTCTGATTCCAGTTTTTTTTTAAAAATTTGGCTTAACTTCTCTTCAACATCTATTGGTCATTCAAGATGTGGGTTTCACCCTCCATTCGCTGGAAACTTGCAAACCAGCTACCCACATTGACCACACCCAGCCGGAAAAATAGCCAGGTTCACGAGGGCGCGAACCCACGTGGACACCCACATGACACAACCTCGCTGGACGTTGCTTAAATTCAGTGATCTATCGGGAACTGGTGTATTCAACGTGCCATAGACGCTGGCTTCTGATTGCAGTTTGAATAATCAATTAATTACCCAATAGTGGCATCACCGTTTACAATTTGGTGTTTGCTGTTTTTTTTTATTTGTCATCATACATCTAATATTGGAGGATTTATAATGACATATGCATATGCACTCTATAATGTTCATCGTATTTTTTTGATTATATTATTGAGTCTTTTACAGAAGTTAAAGAAAAGGTAAGTCATTGTGCCTCTATGACTTACGATAAGTTATAAGAGATAAAGAGATCAATTTCAACCAAATCAAAATGAAATGTTGAGTACCAATATTTCATGCTAGGTATCTATTTTCAATAATCAGTGACAGACATGCCTCTCGTCCAAAACTTTATCACATAAAAAAAGAACAATGAAACTGAAAACAAATCCAAAAGCTTTTATTCAATTCATATCTAACATTAGAACAGTTCAATTTGGAAAGCTCGGAAAGTTTGTAAGAGAGCAATGTTGGCAGCTGTACAGCTTCATGCCCCTCCACTAATCAATACTCTGAGGAACCTCTAAGGCCAGGTCAAAGAGAATATTATCTGAAAGTAGGGTTACACAGTGTTTTCAGCTCGGCAGCGTATCCTATTTTATTTCTTGATTATACGCTATGATGAAGGGGGAAGGGAGCGACGGATGTCGAAAAAGCTGATGTTTTTATATATTGTAGGGAGTTCTATCAGACATTTTAAACTCACCAGAATTGTTTCTTTTGTGTAACTCCTATTCTCTCTAAACAAGAAAATAATCAAAGGGGGGAAGTGGTGGATTGATAAGTGCCAGGACAGATGGGTGCGGATGGGAGCTCTTATGGTGAGTCAGTGTTCAATTGTTCATAGCTGATGAAATCACACTATTTTTTTTTAAATTTGGCTTAAGTTCTCTTTAACATCTATTGGTTATTCAAGACGGGGGTTTCACCCTCCATTCGCTGGAAACTTTCAAACCAGCTACCCACATTGACTTTACCCAGCCTGGGTTTGGCCAGAAAAATAGCCAGCATGGTCCAACCTCGCTGGATGTTGCTTAACTTCAGTGATCTATTAGAGCTGGTGTATTCAACGCGACATGGACGCTGGCTACACTATTTGTATATGAGATACAAACTCTTCTATTAGAACTCAATGAGAAGTCTGATATTAGGCACCTAGTACTTGTTGCTGATGAAAAATTCTTAAAGTAGGTATCTTCACCCATATACAAATAAAATCAAAATGTTACCTTGCTGGATTCTAGATGATCAATGATTAGTGTTCTTGCATATAATGAGACGAAATCAGAAATGACTTCTGCCTGCCTGTTAGTAGGTAAACTCTTCTCTAGACGTACATCCTACTAATATAATAAGTGCAAAAGAGTGTTTGTTGGTTGTCTTGTCATTCTATCTTGCATCAAGGATTCGACGTCATCTTGTAGGGACGAATATAGTGAATAAATTCAATAATATTAATACGGGCAAATCTTATTATACAGGAAAATTTCATGAAAATCGGAGAGATGGTAATAATTTTTATTAACAAAATATTTCTGATGGATCGTCAAAGAAGCATCAGCAGAATGCGAATTAATTGTCAATTGGTGCAGCACATCAAGTACGAGTAAAGCTAAACAATCTCCAAGTAGTATAAAACGCATAATTATATTTTGAACCCTGTTGGCGTGTTTGCATTAGTCATGAGATTAAAATGCACTTTTAAGAGATCTTAGAGTTTTATACTTTTTCTTTTTGTCAGACAAAAAGTTAAAAGAATAGGTGTACGTTAATGTGACCTACAATTATGTTACGGATTTCAATTATTTTTCTTGTACAATGATACACTTGGTGTAATTCAAAGGAATAATAGTATCCTTCTTTGAACGAAGATACGGAAAAAAACTGATGATAAATTACTAGAACCATGTCATTGCTGTATGTACAGCTATTATCCATGCTGGCAAAATGGTGCAATCAAACAAGACTTACTATGTGAGTCAATCATACTTGAACCAAACCGTTATCTCTTTCCTCTTATGGAACTCCGGAGATAGGTACAAGTGTGTTCCTAAGATTAGGTATGGCCTATCTTATCAAGGTGCCTGATGTCATTTTTATTTATTGTTTTTTGCCTGTTTGCCTGCTCTACTTTAAGGTATTATTTTGTAAACTGAACTGTATTTCTGTTCTTTTTATTACCTCCTTATAGTGCATCTGCTTTAGAACCATCACTCGAGTGCTGAAGATATCCATCGAATATTAAGTAAGTGCTAAAAAGCATTATATTACCTAGCCATATAATTATCTTTTAATATTTGATTGAAGTACAAGATTTCAGAAGAATACTCCCATCAGAATGTTCGCCATTGCAAGGTCTGTCATATTTTGACATATAATTTAAAAGTAAAAAGAAGCAAGGTACATTTCTACGGTTAATTATTTAATTTTTCCCTCTCATATCAAGCTGCGACATTTCAATATATATTCATACTAAGAAAGCAAATCTGGAGCCTGAATTTATGCTCTACCTATTTCCAATTTCAGATGTTTTCCAAGTGATGTCTCCCTCAGGATAATAATGAGTTAGGACTCACAAAATATACGAACATTTTTGAGTGTGATTGAGTATACTTGTGCGGTATATTTTGTTTGATTTTTTTTTTTTTTAAATTTGTTTCCTTTTTTCGGGTAGTGTGGTTTTTTTGTGCCCCCCCCCCAATTTTGTGTGATTCTTACCCCCTCCCCCGTTTCCTCACCACTGTGTTCTGTGGTGGTGATGGGTTATTGAAGATGTTGTTATAAATATGATGGTTTTTATTGTATTGTATTGAAAAGAAAGAGGACCTCCTCAATATTTTAGTGATGGATTGTGCTAATGAAGACTCTGAAGCAGTGGCGTAGCGAGCTTAACTCGCGCTCGGGCCATATTACCTTTTTAGCGCCCCCCCCCCTTTCGAATAATATTATATGTAAAATATACTCGGAAATTAATATATAAATAAAGTCATATACTCAAGCTAGGCTTTAAATTTGGGACAAAAAATGTAGTTGGGGAAAAAAGACTAGATTTTGAAATGTATATAATATATGATCATCCAGAATTAGTTCAAAAGATACCTATTATTTATTTTACATAATATTTATAAAGAAATATTTTAAAAACACGCAGTTTTAAAACATTAAATGATATATATTATAGCATCAATCTGAGATGTACATAACTCATGTTGATACTCATACCTATTCAAAAATCCAAATACTGTTCAGTGTTGATTCGATTGATGATCCTGAAGAAACTTTTTATTTTTGACTCTGCCAAACATTCAGAAGCAAAAAAAATCACCCAATATCAAGAATCAAACAACAACTTACACCTAGTATTTTTTGCCGTTCAAACTCTGCCGTTCAAACTTTGACAGAACGGAACAAGTTGCAGGTATCAGGTGAAACACAAAACCTAAAGAAAAAGATTGTGATGTTTAAATTATATTCAGATTGGTATTTGTTTAATAAAAAGTCTGAAGATGTATAGTAAAAGAGTATCGTTTTCTTTCTTCTGCCATCGATATGACGATCGTGTCAGGATTGAAAAGACCATGGCAGAGGTTCTAGAGAAAGATTTGAAAAGAACCCAAAATACGCTTCAACTTAACCTAAGAGGATTAGAAGAAGCTTCTAATATGTTCAAACGTTTGCTCTTTCTCCTTTTGCTGACACAAGTAAAAATTCGTTCAAAAGAAAAATATAAAAGACAGCAAAAGCTGAATGTCTGTCTTATAATGAAGATTTAACAAAAGATAATGAACGACACAAAAGAGTTATCCAGAATGAGAAGATCCGAGCAGTTAAAATATCAGCAGAAAATCCAAAAGCTTAATTTCACCAGGGGATGGTTTCTGCATGTGCGCAACTTTTGGCTCTCCAAATCGATAGAAAGAAATTTTTTGATAATACACTG
This sequence comes from Pachypsylla venusta, assembly GCA_012654025.1. Classification (NCBI taxonomy): domain Eukaryota; kingdom Metazoa; phylum Arthropoda; class Insecta; order Hemiptera; family Aphalaridae; genus Pachypsylla; species Pachypsylla venusta. The sequence goes on from CM022877.1 coordinate 22,920,687, forward strand.
AAGGCTCTTCCAGCAATCCTTCTTTTCCTCTCTGCCTCTTCGTTCCTTCATTCTCTTATTCCCCCAACTGTTGTACAAAAAGGTTCCCTCTCTCCAAGAGCGTTTACCTCTTCTTTCTATTTACTGTCATTCTAGACGCCACATGACTCTGCACAGCACCAGCTTAGCTTTCAATAAAACTTTATCTTTCTCCCAGTTTATTTCATTTCAAACTCTTTGGAAAGCTTTCTATTTTCGATATGTATCTGAGCTTTTGTTTTTTCACATAACGTCTTTCTCAAACAAACATTCTTTTTAATGGCTGCCAAATAAATTGAAAAATGAATCAATACAGTTGAGAACAGAACATGTACCTGGGGTACATAGTTAGTTCGCATCCACATTGGATACCCTGGGTAATGCCGAAGAACTAACACATCAGGCGATGTTCAAACACAGGCACAAAGAGTAAATAAAGCATGTAAGCGCAGAACAATCCAGCGGAGGACTATCTTGCGTGTTCTGAACAATGACAATAAAGAATTGTCTTTATATTTTAACCTTTTTAATGTATAGTGGAAATACACAATTCAAAATCAATGTACCTATGTATTATTAAAGATGCGCGAATTATTGAAGGCCAAAGGCTAAATATTGCTGCTGACTAAATATAGATTTTTCGCATCATATAAACCTCTATGTCCTGCTCATCTACAAATCTGGCCCGCTAATTCTTTTTAAAATCATAGCTAATAACAACGTTGTAAAGTTTGCACAAGTAATTCTGACATATTATCTTCTAATCCACAAATGAATCGAACGGTCCATGTTTGATTTGTAACACACAGTATGTATCATGAAAAAACTTTTCTTTCGACAACTTTAGATGATAAGTAATAAAAGTTCTCCATAATGTTGAAATTGAAATCTTCAAGCACAAGAGATCACTATTATAACACTAAACCTTTTCATAGGTAAATCTAACAAACACAATGATTTAAACAAACATGAATGCTCAAAGTTGTATAAGAGGTTCATAATTGTAAGAAAGATATTACATGTGATGGTTGGTTCTTGTAGGAAGCAGGAAGACATTTGGTAATCTGATCTTCTATTTTTCGGAAGCACCCACGATCCATCGTGGGTGGATGTTAAAAGAAGATTCAGATGAGACATATTAATTAGACACATTCAGTTTTCAATCTAATCCTGAGGAATGTCATAAACTAATAAGAGGAAAGAAGATTCAGATGAGACGTATAATAATTAATTAGACACATCCAGTTTTCCATCTAATCCTGAGGAATGTCATAAACTAATAAGAGGAAAGAAGATTCTGATGAGACGTATAATAATTAATTAGACACATTCAGTTTTCAATCTAATCCTGAGGAATGTCATGAACTAATCAGAGGAAAGAAGATTCAGATCAGACGTATAATACCTAATTAGACACATCCAGTTTTCAATCTAATCCTGAGGAATGTCATGAACTAATAAGAGGAAAGAAGATTCAGATGAGACGGGGTACCATAAACTAACACTTTATACTCTTATCATCATCGTATTCAATGGTAATCAGACAAAGCAACTTACAGCGAGCAACATACAAAATGTCGTTCATTTACCTTCTCTCTGTTTTGGTTTAGTATTTTCAATAATGAACTTTTGGAATGGTCACGAAAAAAAAAAAAAAAAAAAAAATTGCCCCCTCAAAATTTGTTCAAGGTACTTAGAATGCAAAAATCGAATAAAAAAAACCGTTTGTCCACCTTCCGCCGTGGTGGGCACTTAAAGATCAAGTATGATTTTGATGTTTTTTTTTCTTCAAACATGTTCAAAGACTAATAAAAAAGATGAAGTAAAATTTTGATGTTCTTCTTCAAAAATGTTCAAATAGTAATGCTAATTTTTTCCAATTCATCTAATAGATATCTATAGTGAAATATTAGGCGTACAGCGACTGATGAGCTCTCAATTTGAAGGTCCATCGACATTGTCCAGTGATGACGGTCTCTCCTGATCAACCAACAATGGAGATCCTAATTGTCTGCAAGATTTAAATCATTAAAGCTATTCTTTATAAAAAGACGAGTCCACATAATGTATGTGTCCAACTATCTACGGACTACACATTCAGATACAGCACAGTCGGCCTAACTTGAACTTGAAATTCGAGCAGCTTTGGTGCACCTTATTTTTATAACTAGGTTAACTAAGTTACCTTTCTTGCAATCAACAAAATCCCGAAACAACTAATAACATGTGTTGTTCCCGTACAAAATTGAATCAAGTTAAATATAACATGTTGTACAATAATAGGCGTGGTGTGTTTTAAAATTACTAGGCCTGTACCTATACATATAAGAGTTTATTGGGTGTTAGCTGTTTTCCCGTGGTTCACTACGGGTACAGAAAATTTTTGATTTATGCCTACGCTTTTATAGACTTCCTGTAGGGTAGAGAATCAATTCTAAAGTTTCTCTTGTAGCAATGGTTTCCCTGTGAAATATTTCTCGTGAAATTTTTAAGTTCGTATCAGTGTGCTATTTAATATGCATTGAGTTTATTTTTCTATGTATTATAACCCGAGGAGCCGCCTGAGAACGATGATTTAGTTACGTACATCAGATTATCAGCATTTAATCATAAACAATGATTGTATATAAGGTTTTTTTCTTTGAAGGATTATTATTTTATTTTAGTCTCAAGACGAAAATTAAAATTATTTAAAATAATAATCCTTCAAAGAAAAAAACCTTATAAAGTCATCAAAGACATAAAAACAAAAATTATTATCTAATGATTGTATATATTAAGGGATGATGATCGTTGAAACTTCAGTGTAAGTCTAGGATAGAAATAGAAAAGCAAAAGATCTCCTGGTAAGTCCCACCCATATTACCTTTTTCAATAAGTCGAACATCGAACATATAAAATCTATTATAATAAAATAATATAATATTTAAATATATGTTCTTCGTCTTTTCTTTTGATTAAATCTTCTCCTAGGGCTTGCATACATCTGAAGAAAAGTCTGACTCTACACCTTTTCCTTGGATGTAAAACTAATTCAGTTAACCATTCAGTTGAACTGTATCCAATGTTTGGACTCGGCCTACATTCCTCTTCATTTGGTGTCAAAATAATTAACTATGCAGAAAGAGGTCTTGTGTCATTTAAGATACTTATTCAGTTGTTTTGTTTTTGTTCTGGAATCAACAATGTGAGATGAACCAAACCTTCAAATTTTGTAAAAGAATGCAGAAATCAATACGTTTCTAGAATATTTTTTTTTTTACCAGAAAGATATTTATTCTTTTCTGGTTATAACTGCTGTCGAGCACGTACTTATATTAAATAGTAAAAAAATAAACTTTTCTTTAAATACCTCAAATTCATGAGGATAAAATTTAAATAAATACCCCTCAGAGCGTCGTACTACTAGGGATGTTGCGATATTATCGATATCGATAAATATCAATATTTTCTTTCGATATTTGCTATATTTATATCGATATCAGGGATTCGATAATTTCGCATATCGGAAGAAAAATGTCAATAGCAATATCGAATCAGTCGTAGGAAGGTTCCTAGAGCATATCAGATCCTTTATGTTGTATAAAGTGGATTGACATTTCCTTCTCTATTTTATTCTTTTCTTTTATTGAAATTCTTCTTATCAGAGGATTGTGGAAATTATTCTATTAGCTTCTCTTTTAGCTGCAGAGATTATATTCAATTATTCATATTTATTTTAATAATAGGTTCAGGTTTTTATTTTATTATTATTTTGCATTCTATTTGCTGGTTTTAAAGTAATCATAATCCGTAGAGTAAAGTAAGTCAAAGTTTAAATTAAGCTTCAATTCTCACATCATAACTTTTTAAACTGGAATCCGAACTGATATCTTTCGATATTGCCGATATCGATATTTCCTTTTCGATAATATCGCGATATCGATATCGGATATCGCATAAAGAGCAATATCGCAATAACCCTACGTAGGTACTACTACTCCACTTATTACAATATAGGTGCCTCCAACTATGAGAAGATCTCTGACCAGTCGTATCATCGGGGGATACGACATCAACTTAACCAAATCCCGTCGCGTTGATCAAGTAAATCAAATAATATTTTAACTAGCACAATCAGGGATTCGAAAATGTTGATACCGAAACCCCAAAATACTAATTTCACATCATGAATTTATATTTTGGGCAATGCGTCAAAATCTGAGTATTGAGGGTGGTTGAAAGAACCCCTTCCTTCTTGATGGATATAAGATAGTATTATTCAAGAGCAGATATAGCAACAGAATGACGTTCTGAAATTTCAGCCCTTGAGGCTTTTACTATACTATACTGGGTTACCCTTTTCCAATTGTTTATACTTCCTCTTAAGAGGAGAGTTGTGTTAGGATGATTTGCAGGAAGACAAGTAGAGTATCTCTATACTCGTAGATTCCATTCAGCAGAATTTTCCGTGGCCGAGTTGTTAAGACCATTGACACTCTTCCACTGGTTGTTGGTTCGAATCCCGCCCGGAGTGAAAATTTTCTGATAGAAATTTCTTGTTACCGGAATGGTAGGCTGTAAAAAGTGTAAAAATGTTTTTTTAATTAATTAATGAAAAAAAAGAAAAAAAAAAAAANCCCCAACCAAAACCAAACCACATTCAATTGTCATCGAAGATCTACCACTGTGCCAAATTTCAGCTCAATCGGACAATAGGAAGTGGGTTAAATTTAATTTCTAAGATTTAACCACAAACATACATACATATTAAGTTAAATAAAAGCCTTTAAACATTTTCAAAAAACACAATATTGGGCCCCCTGGGGGGGGCCGAGCGCCCCCAAAAACTATACAGCAAATTTGCTTCATGTCCTAAATATGTATACCAAATTTCGTCAAAATCGGATGAAAATTGTGGCTTGTATCGCGTAACAAACAAAAATACATATACAAGTGCATTTCGGGATGTATACCGGGGTCAAAAGTGGAGTTAACGTTCACAAAAAGGGGTGCCTTCCACAGGTGCTCCAAAAATCAAATTTTATATTTTAGAACAATAATTAATGTTTATCAACTCCAGTGTGTCCACTAAAGTTGAATGTTGTACTTTTCTAAGGAAACTCTAAGATAAACTCTAAGATAAACAAATAAGATAAACTTTGTTTCTCATTTCTTCAACAAACTTTAAATAGCCATGGAAAATCAAGATAGAAAACAAAATAAATATAATTATAACGAAAGAAGAGTGAAGGGGAGCGCGGTACAACAATGACTTGACTTAAATATTCATGTTTTTCTTAAGCTTTAGTCAGTATTTAACATCAAGTTTTGATTTTGGTTTTTCATAAAATGCAGGATTCCTCATGAGAGGCATCAAAATAAAATAATATGTTTAGCTGTATCTTGTAATATGGGCCGTAAAATACAGCTGAAGAAGAATCCATTCCTACACATTAATAATACAACCTATGGTTAAATGCTAGGAGTAGTTATACTTGCCTTTAACCTGGAGGATATGAATTATATGTATTTCCCGCTTACGCTGATTTTTACCGAAAAGGAAAATCCGCTCCCCTGTCACTTTCCCTCCTCGGAGCAAGTTATGATAAAATGCCAAGTACAGGGTGGCTGTCACTTTCCCTTCTCGGAGCAAGTTATGATAAAATGCCAAGTACAGGGTGGCTGTCACTTTCCTTTCTCAAAGCAAGTTATGATAAAATGCCAAGTACTGGGTGGCTGTCCCTTTCTCTTCTCGGAGCAAGTTATGATAAAATGCCAAGTACAGGGTGGCGCAAAAGTAAGCATCCTATTTCTTTTCAAATTATGAATAATTTTATTTGAACTTTGAACACTCATAAAAATGGTATATATAGACAATTATTGAATACTACACGTCTCAGGAATGGGGGAAAAATAGTGATAATGTTTCGGCATTTATAATTTAGAGAAATTCATCTTCACGGGGTTAAAACATAATTAAGTTTAACAGGGATTTTTCATCGAAAACATCAATTACTGAATGCATATTGTCAATCTTGTGTTAATGTAATCCCAGACGTTCCTGAACAATGTAGTGTTCCATGATTTGTTTATACAAAATCTACAAGTGTTTGGATCACAATTATAAAATTTAGAACGGAATTAATCCTTGTTAAAAGGAGTGACAAATAGAGTCGTGTTCAATGAAAAACATGCACGTTTGCTTTGGCGATATGCCATAAACCGTGAGATCCTTGCTTAAGTGATAATAAGAGAAGATAACTTTTTAAGGATCCTTTAGTAGCTACTTTGGTAAGAAGCCAGAAATATGTTACCAGCATCAAAACATATTTCTGACTTCAGGAAACTGTAAACATATATCGTGGAAATAATGTAAATAATATTTACATTCCGTTTTTCCTGTCCCTCCTTTTTTATTAATTCAAATTTGAAACAAATTATAAACGGGAAAAACACATTGAGTGGTAACAGCTCGAAACTTTAGTTTAATGGGAGAGTCAATAAAGCAAACGTTCAACAGATTTGAAGTTCTTGCCCTATTAAAGCTGTGAAATTTTTTACTTCCTCTATTCACCAAATAAACTCTGCGATATGCAGTATTACCGGCTATGAGGAAACAGCTCGAAACCTTAGTTTAATGGGAGAGTCAATAAAGCAAACGTTCAACAGATTCACCACCAGGATTTGAAGTTCTTGTCCTATTAAAACTGTGAGATTTTTTACTTCTTCTATTCACCCAATAAACTCTTCGATATGCAGTATCACCGGCTATGGTGATACATTAATTTGACTTTTATTATTATAATTTGAACAACATATAAAATTATTTTGGGTTTTCTCTTTTAACATGGATATCGTAAAGAAATAAAAATTATCATTTTTGAACGTGAAATAGTGAGTAATAATGGCAGAATATAAGTTAAAAGCAATTGGTATAAATTTTCAGGTAATTTTTTGTTGAAAATAATGGAACTTTATTACTAACGAGATACAAACAAACTGATTGACATTTATTGTCCTCCCTCCTCCATCACATCAAGGTGATTTCCACCATGGCGGGCGTCCCTCTCTCCCTCACTAACATATAATTTCCTTTATCTTTTCAAAGAAAAGGCTTTTTCACGGAAAAAGTTTATTTAAGATTAATGACAGGAAGAATTTTTTCTCTTGTCATTTTTTAGGTTCTGAGGGAGGCAACAAAATAACAACAAGTAAAAAATTGATGACGTCAAGGCCGGAAAATAATTTTCCATCAAAAATAATGGTGGAACGTTCGCTCTTATTCATCATTGTCATTCTACAAAAATTGCCTTTCAATTTCTTTTTGTTTATAATTTTTTGTCAAATTAGCTTATTCATAGGTATTCGAAAAACAGGGCGCCGGGCGTCATTGACACGTTGAATACAACGTGTTCCCATAGAATAACTGAAGTTGGGCAACGTCCAGAGACGTCTGATTTGGTGTGTAACCACCTCGTGATGCTCACTATTCCCTGCCCAAAGTAGGCTGGGTGAGGTCAATGTGGGAAGCTGGTTTGTAAGTTTCCAACAAAACAGAGATTACCCTCTATTTTTTCGAATGACCTTTAGATGGATGTTAAAGAGCCGTTGAGCAAGAAAAGGAAGAAAAAATCGTTTTGCCATAAAGAAAATCAATAATATGCGTATGTCAGTTGAAAATGATAAAAAAATAATATCTGCTCAATTTTTGATAGGTTGTACAAGTGTCCGAAAGTGTGGAAACATAAATCGCTAGTCTTTTCAAAGAGGAGTATGGTTGGTTGGTTCCGAAAATACCGAAACCGATTCAATAAAATTGGTATGGAAATATTTGTGTGCCGCACTTATTCACAAAATAACTGACAATCAGGTGAACGAAAATATCTGAAAACATCAATCACGCATAATGCGCTTGTACAATGCCGCTATATTTATTAATCGTTTTTTCCAGACAAAATTAATTTTCAAAATAAAAATATAGATATTTCAAGCCTTGAGTTTCAAATAGACTACTACAATGAATATACCTACTACATTCATACCCAAATTATAGCTCAGTCTCTTCAAAATCCAAAAAGAGTTCTTTCATAAGGTTTCTTTTTTTAGCGGCTCTTAAGTAAAAGGCTATAAGCCCCTCTATTTGTGTGGGGTACTCCCCCAATGATTCCACCAAATTTAAAAAACTGTAAAGGCTGAAAAAAAAACCTGCCTAAAAGCCGGAGCCTTAGGACAATAGCAGAAAAAGTGCCAACTGGTATCCGCTGTATTAGTATTGCAGATGTCACAGGGCTCCTTAGATCGGTATATTGATCTGACATTACCAAAGGAGACAACCGCAAAATTTTCACCCGCCAACCTAATCTGACTAAGAAAATGTAATTTTACCAAAGGATGGTCATTAAAAAAATATTTGGCCTGAGCTGTGGTGGGATCTAGCGTGCATATGAACAACGTACTGATGTATAGCGAGTTTTCAACTCTAACAATATCCTGCTCTCTGAGTTCCTTACGAAGGGCGTCCAAATTTTTCTTAAATTTTTCCTCAGCTAAAATCAGGCTCTGACTCCCCCAAACATGCTCAAAGCCTAGGTCACACAGAATTTCGCGTAACTGAGAGCACCAGTTATATCTGATGTCGTGATTTTACCATGCTCTCAATTTGAGAAGCTGCCTGAAACAGACCCTGGGGTAACGCTCATCCCCCATTTTCAGCAGGCGACACCAAAGCATCCTTCTCAATACTGTTAGCTTGAGATGAGATATTCCCAGCTCCAATCTAAGGAAATATCCTGGGGTGGTTTTGAGAAGAAATAGAATGGACTTATAAAATTGCATTTGCACGTTTTCTATCTCATCGGCATACAGCCACGCTCATATTTCCGTATGGTTCGGAAGTGTGTTCGCCGCAACGACTGCCTCAAACAGCCTATGGCAAGAATGGAAATTTGAAATTTTTGATCTTTTAATAATTTCTTTGATTTTTGTAATGGCGAGTTTTCCTTTAAAACACGACCGGGAAGCAGCAGCCGGAAATAAACCTGAACAGGAGAAATCGACACCCAGGTATGAAAAAGTGTTCACAATCTTGAGGTCATTATTATTATAAGAAAATTTATATTTTTTGGAGATGTTGCTCGCTTTTCTAAAAATTACCACTTAGTCTTAGACTCATTTACAGACAAATCAAACTGGTCACAGTACAACTATAGGATATTGAGTTTTCTTTGTAAGTCAACCTGGAGTTGCCAAAACTGCCATATCATTAGCATATAGCAGGACAAAGACATCTGTTTTGTTGTCAAAATTGAGACCGGTGGCTCCTTTATTTCTCATGAAACTCTCTAAATCCGAGATAAACAAGTTAAATAACAGAGGAGAAAGCGTATCTCCACAGCTAGTATTATTATAAAATGAATAATGTTTGGTTTTCATCCTTAGATATACACGGTGGTAGAAAAAGAAAAACGAACAACTCAAACTTTACAGAAAGCGAATTGGATGATGGGAATTACGAAAAACGCTGATGTAAATGTATACTAATTTAGAAGAAGAAACTTTTTCTTGCAGTCAAAATATTACAGATCACCCCTTAAAATTAAAAGTATTTTAAGATTCATTTGAAATCTGTAATTAAAAAAGAGCCGGTCTGAGTTTCAATTCGTTATGGTATAGATCTCGAATGTTGCCATTTTATTAAATTAATGTGTACTACTATACGAAAGTCAAAATCTATCTATATACAGTATGTCCCAAAATGAACGATCACCCCCCCCCCCAACTTTTGAACGGATTTGAATTTTGAAAAGCTTTGGAGATCGGAACAGGGCCATGGCCAATCTAATGGTTATGATAAGATCCAGGTTCGATCAACGGAAAAGACTTTTATTGACAAAATGTGTCGATTTCTCGAGAAATTTAAATGGAATGGTACATTTTATTTTTAAATTAAATAAAAGTTCAAATAGATGAGGACTAACTTTCATTACAGTTTTTCAAAAAAATCATCAGGAGCGGAACCAGAGGGGTCTAAAGTGTGATCAATCTTGGGGCATGTTTCGGCACTCTTGGTGTAGACCACCAAGCTGTCCTAGGCGGACAATTATTTTGAAGAGCGGACTGTAAGTTTGGGGTGGTTCGGGATGTCGAAAACTGAGCGAAGGGTAATATTGTTCTTGGCTTACCTGCAGTTGATGCTTGAGGTTTTTAAATATATTTACAAATGACGACCCTTACTGATGAGGAGAGGAGAAGATATAGGAATAGGATCAGTAAGAATCAATTAATTAATAATAATATACACAATAAATCACAATAATTAAATGAAGAAATGTTGTCACTAGTTGTGACTTATTTGCCACTAGTTGTGGGTAAATAATAAAAGTTCAATATTATATTACTCGACGTAATTTATTTAAAGAGCTCACAATTATTATTACTAGTTGTAATAATAATTTATTAAAGAATTATTCACTAATTTGATAGTTTCAAATTGAGACACTTTTATCACTAGACGTAATAAAATAATTTGATTGTTTCAAATTGAGAGCTACAGAACAACTGAACCCAAACCAAAACGCATCATTTCAAAGGCAAGATAAATAACAATTTTAACATGTTTGGTTTGGATACCAGTTCTCTCAATATAAATTTAATATATTAAGGGTGGATCATTATATGGCCTTAACAGGGCATACTGCATATATGTTGTGTGTGTATGTTTGTTTGTGTGAAATTGTTTGGGCAGAAGGATATCTCCATACCAAAAAATTGATAGAATGGACCTCTTCAAAATTATGGGCTACAACCCCAGAAAAATCATCAGAATTCAATAAAGTCGAACCGTTTTTGAGTTACGGCCGATTTTCCGATTTTTGAAAAAATCAGTCCAAAAAGTCAAAATTTTGTCGCGACACAACAAATTAACTCAAAGCGAGAAAGTTTTAGGTGTCCTTTTACTCCTAAATGTAAGACATAGTCAGCAAAATTATAACTGGATGTTTCCGTTTCAGAGTTACAATGAGGGACTGGGCAAAATAAAATTTCGGAAATACTAATTGTTTACCCAAAACGACATGAGATATCGAGAAATTGAAAGGAGTGGAGCCGGTGGGCTAGGCTAAAACCATAGGCTGAGAGCCTAGAACAATTATTTATCACAATTCAAACCCTCCAACCATTTTCGAGTTACGGCCGATTTTCCGAATGTTGTGTGAGTATCACTAATTCTTTAGCCAAAATGGTAAGAGACATATAAAAATAGATGGGAACAGAACCCCCCCAAAACCCTAGGCTGAGACCTCAAAAATATTATTAAAATTCAAAGATATCGAATCGTTTTCGAGTTACGGCCGATTTTCGATTTTTGGGTATCACTAATTGTTTAGCCTCCGCTTTCCAAAAAAAACATAGACCGAGTGGCTCTGTTTAATCCTTTTTTTTGAGTGGCTCTGTTTAATCAAGCAACAAATAACATTGACTACAGACAGACACAAACCCAAAAAATTCCAAGATATTTAAAATGTAAAAGAAATTCAATTTCTGAGGACAATTTTTTCAAGCTCATGAATACAAAGCCTTCAACGTTCGGTATTTCGCATATAATAGACGAAGTGTCTATTACTTGCGATATAGAGGAGGCAATGGAGGCATAATACTGGTAGGTTGTTGAAAGTTACCCGTACAGTGAACTTTGCGTTGCTCCCCGTTGCCTCGGATTTCAACAGTATAACAAAAGGTATACCATCAGCAATTTTGTTTTATATAAAGTTGCTAACTTGACTAAATTCTAGTATAGTGACCTTATATTATTTTAATGATTTCAATTTTAGGTGCAAGGTTTTTGGAAATCTAAATACTTGAACATTGAAATGTGAACATTTGGATGAACACCTACTCATATCTTGTCTGCTGACAATTTGCAAACGTGAACAAATTCGGAATGTGGTAAATTTTAGGTTAGGTAACTAAAGCCTATGTCTGGAGAGGGAGGATAGTATAAACGTCCAAGTAGGTACGCTAATTATGCTAAAGACGCATAATTGGAAGTTTCCTTATTAATAATCAATACACATGATGCCTTTTTATCCAAATGGGGAACAAAAACATCGTAATTAGGGATAATTCTTCCTTCTCGTTCTGTGATTTGTGTGAGCTAATTCTATGCTTATCAACAATGGTGTCCATGGCTTATTGAAAAAAATAAGCTTATTACAAACGACGTCGGCTTTTTACAAAGAGCCTGGCTAATTGTAATATTATTTTACAGTAAGCTTTATTCTTTTGAGGCAGATAATATAAGCCTATGAATACTTTGGACTAACAATCAACTGGGCTGTTTGTTGTTGTTGTATTGATAAACTAGTTTATCCTGGGAAAAATTAGTCCTAGTTTGTCCTAGTGATTCCATAGTGAATTTCTTGACGCATAATTAGAAGTTTCCTTATTACATTTTTTAGGCGAGTCAAGGCCGTAAATATTTCTTAACCTGTCTATTTGGATTTAGTGCAATCGTAAGAAGAAGTATAAAATAACATAATACGTGCCACATAGTGATTTAGCGTACTTACTTAGACGTTTGTACTAATCCTCTACAGCCAGAGTGGTTAGAAAACGTTTTTATGACCTCGCGTAAAAACCTTATAATGCGCCAAGAAATTGCGCAACCAGTTTATCACAGAATAGTTTCTCCTAAAATAAAAAAAAATATTACAATTAGCCAGGCTCTTCGTAAAAAGGCGGCGTCGTTTGTAATACAAAGGACATTTACTCTGTCTCTAGTATACGAGAGATAAGAATTCGTAATGTGGGATAGCTCTGGTCAGGTAGCACAAAAGATGAATTAAATGCAGTTCCATGATGTACTCGTAGTCATGTAAGAAGGGAAGAATTTGTAATTTACTTTGCAAAACATGAACAAGCAACTAGAAGTAATCATTTACTTTAAAACAATTCAAGTTTTATTTTCCATCATTACTACCTTACATTTTTTCATCGCTTTTAATAAAAATCCAAAGAATTTTTTACGTTTTTCATTTACAACCCCATTTGGATTAGTCTTCCCTTTTTTCTTACATCTCAAAAATAAACCATCTTTTAAATTAATTAAATGTGTGAAGGTTCCTCCTCGCTGGGTTGTTAAACCGATTACGAAAATTATCACGGTAATTTGAGAACTGCCTTTCTGTAATGAGGTAGAGTACATACAGGGTGCCTAGAAGCGGAGATCTTCAGAACGGTTTCACTTTTTATTTATTCTAAAGAGGGAAACTATTCCGCATAATGGTATACATGTGGAATCTTGAAATCCGCACACTAGTTCCCCTAAAGTTAACTGAAGTTAACCAGCGTACATTGAAGATTTATGGGATGTTCACCCAGGCTCAAGTCCTCGTGATGCTATCTATTCCCGACCAGGGTGCTGAGTATACCTTGCCCAAGTTACTCAATGCAAAATGAGAATAATAGAGATGTTCTCTTCTAACTTCCCGCACCTGTATATGATCATCATTTATGTATATGATCATCTGTATCATTTACTCAATGCAAAATGAGAAAATAGAGATGTCCTCTTCTAACTTCCCGTACCTGTATATGATAAACGTCAGTACTCAATGCAAAATGAGAATAATAGAGATGTCCTCTTTTAACTTCCCGCACCTGT
>CM022877.1:22934823-22956257 GCA_012654025.1 Pachypsylla venusta
GGCCGGGGGGGGGAATTTACGGGCCCCTATATTATTCTTTCATCCAAAATCATCGTATGGGCAGTAATAAAAGTAAAAGTAGGCAATTCACTTAGTTGATGTGAAAAGTCGTGTACGCTTCTTCTTGGCAACAAATAATTCGATTATGAGATTTTAATAGATATTTACGAGATATACCAATATTTATGACTGCTGTACGAGCTGAAAGGTCGCACTATATTTTAAAATCAGTGTCCTGCAATAGCAATTGTCCCTTATTAGCCCACTATAGCTAAACTTTAGATTTTGTATGTTTGAAAATGTTTCATAACTTTTAAGTTGATTTATTTAATATTCAGAAAAAAACATGAACAATTTCAATATGATAATTTTCTCACCGGGCCTCTCAGAAAATCCCGGGCCTCGGGGGATTCTCCACATCCTCCCCCCCCCCACATATATAATCAAATATAAAATGATTCATATATAATATGTTGAGATGTACCTATGAGAGACCGCTATTCTAAAACAGTGTTTGCTGATAACGTTTTCAATTGTTGTCATCTACTATAAAGGCAATTTTGATAATGGGATTTCAGTTTCATGAGTTTAAGATTTTTATCCTTATTGGAAGACGCGGAAAGGGCCGGGATTATCAACATGTTGTACAGCGTCCTCAGAGAAACATAATATGCTACTCAAACCTTCCACCAACATCACTTCCGCAATAAACATTGAAAGTAAAAGTAAGTACCGAGCACTAAACTTGAGAAAATCATCATAATAGAGGAAGCAATGCGCTAGTAGGTTTGTATATCTCAAATGTACATTGAGTCCATATTTCTCCCCTTCTTTTTGTACCCTCAAAGTTCTATCTGACAGATTGAAAGTTGAGGTTGGAAGGCGTCAGGATACAAACTAGATAGAGTAGGGTGAGCTGGAAAGCGAAGGTTTTCCCTGGAAGCATTTGAATGGAGAGAGCAGGTCGATATAAAATTTCTGCCTGGAAAATTTGAGAATTGCTTAGAGATGTACTTTTCCACCTACTCCTTTCTGTGTGTAGGATATTTTAAGCGATTCTAAGTTTTCTTTGACGTTAATAAATTTCGTTAGGGGAACATTTGGTAAACGGTAGCCGATCTCCGTGGTCGAGTTATTAAGATCAATGACTCTTGGTTCGGAGATTGTCGGGTCGAATCCGGCTCGTTGCGAACATTTTCTGAGCAAGTTTTCTCGTTTCATAAATGGGATAGCTGTAAAATGGAGTGTCTTAAAGTAATGTGAAAGTGGTTCCTGGCCAAACATTTTAAAAAAGTTTTAGACGGTTACCTAAATTTTTAAACAAAATTCTTGCTCAAGCAGATTTGCAACCACTACTGGCCAAATATACTGATTTATCATCATTTGGCAGCTCTGTCTATTCAGCAACATGTCTATGGTTCGTTCTATCGGTAGGCGTGACCTTCATCCTTTAGATAGATTCGTTATCTTTTAGAAGACGGCAGTTGATGAGTACCAACTATAGACCGTAGAAGTATAAGGGAGCTTTTCGGGGAAATTTACTTGTATTTCACATTAAAAATTACAATTGGTGAAGAGGAATAAATGATACTGTGAGTCAATCATGTTAATTAGAAAAAAGTTTTCTATTAAGGAATATGGTTGTTTACGTTTATACGACTTTGTCCTATTCGAAGAGCGCTTGTTAAAGGAAGGAGGGGACAATTACAGTAGGCCTTTAACGCCATATGTAGATAGATATTGAGACAAAATCAGGGGGTTTCTCGGTTGGGGGGAATCTTTATCTAAAGCTAAACATAGTTAATAGTAAATAATTTACTGCTCGATATGTTGATGGGAATTACAAAAAAATCTAAGGAAACCACATTAATGTGTCCCCACACAAATTGAACAATTTATTTATTTATCTGACTTCCCAGCATTAGATCAATGTCCAAAACACCAAACAACAAACCCAACCTCTGTATCTCTGATACCAGACCTTATCAGTTCTAGTCTTCAGTATAATGAGCGCTGTCAGACCAGAGGAACAAAACTGATAACACTTGTGAGCAGAATCTCGACAGTGGCGCAAAATGCAATCATATGAAATACTCTGCCCTAGTAGGACAAGTTCATTATATATTATTTACAATATGACATCATCAATTTGTGGCTCATTCCAGGGGTCTCCAAGCATTTTCACTTATTATAACAATTAATGCATCGCAAAATGTTCAAAATCAAAAAGCCCTTAACACCAGCCATCACATATCAAAATTTACGTTTCTATAACAAACCACTAAAAAGAGAAAAATAATTTTCAAAAAACAAATTATTGGGGGCCTTCTCCCCCAAGGGGGGGAGAGCCATCTCAATGTTCAAAATCAAAAAGCCCTTAACACCAGCCATCGCAATACATATCAAAATTACGTTTCTGCAACAAACTTCTAAAAAATTAAAAATCATTTTCAAAAAAACACAATATTGGGCCCTTTGGGGCCCCGGGGGGGTCCAGGTCCCCAAAAAACTATTCAGAAAATGTGCTTCATACCCTAAACATGTATACCAAATTTCGTCAAAATAGGATGAAAATTGAGGCTTTTGTATCGCGTAACATACATTACACATATACATACACATATACAAGTGCATTTCGGGATGTAAATGGGAGTCAAAAATGGAGTTCACTAACGTTCACAAAAAGATGCTATTTATTTATATTGCAGGAAAAATTGATTCTAGGCCAAACTAGTTTATCCTAACGGTCTCTGGATGAACGTAAAATTAAGAAATAGTCTTTCTTAATTTTACGTTGCATTAATTATTTCAGCCCAAGCTGCTTATCCCAGGACAAACTAAATGGGCCTACACAATTTTTTTGAGTACCGCCATGTCTCGTAATCCATGAAATCTCACGGTGTTAAAACTAAGCGTACTAGACTGGACGAAAAACTAGTTAAAAAAGTTTGACTGCAATTTTTATACTGCTCGGTTAGGACTAAATGTGTACATTTACAAGAGCAGTGTGGATACCAAAGTGGTAAATATTTGAAATACATGAAGATAAAATTTCTGAAATCCTACAGTCCTACACCCCTGCCGCTACACCATCAATCCACGAGAGTAGCTGAATCTTCACCATATTTAATGGATCTCTAAAAAAAAAAAAAAAAATCCACTGAAATTTTCCACCAGCTTTCCATTTAGACCAGGTTTGTGTTAACGTGCTGTTGTAATCCCCTATTTTTATAACTAAGATATTCATTAAGGTATACCCTCCGCAGAAGTTCCGCTACATTTAACAATCTACTCATTTCTGGGTGTGAGGACACCTAATAAGCCAAAAATTACATGATGCCAGAAGGGGCCTGCACTCCGAGTACTTAACAAGTAATAGAAGCGACCTTACGTTAGTCTATTAACTGTAGTGATTTGGAGAGAGGTAATTCACTTGATAGTGATAAAGTCGTTCATTTTTATTTTATTTTTTTGGAAAATTTGGACTTATAGCTTTAGTTATCGGGTCTCGAATGCCACTTGAATTTTTCTATCCTCCACCACTGTTGCTATCAACATGAGACTGCATGCATGAAGTCAAAGAGAACAAATTAAATTTCTGAACCGTCAACATGTTAAGTGACCTTTCATCGCAGTCCTGTGAGAGAACTCAGTAAATCAGAATGGTCAATTTTATTGTCATCGAGTTCTTGTCTATTTAAATAAGAAATTGCCATCTTCCTGTGTGTGAGAAAAGACCTTCAGATCCATTCATTAAAATTTATTTAGCATGCTTAATTTGTACGACCTCCTTGGATATTTGGAAGGTTCGGTCCAAGCCACCATAAAAAGGACCAAAAATTGTGACACAAACATATATTCGATCTGTTGCAATCAATGCCTGAGCTTTCTCTGGACAACTGTTTGCTTGCCTATTTATTCCAAACTAACTCTCTGTAATAGCTATAGATTGTCTGATTTTGGTGTAACTTGTACTGGACATTCATAGAATTTTGCGGAGTACCTTTTTTTTAAAGATAATAATTATTGTGATAACTATTTGGCATAAGGCTTTGAATGAGTCATTTCCCACCCTAATATCTTCGAATCTGTAGATTAAATTCTATGCCTCGACTGTGGAGCTCATTGAGGTCTTGATTACTAGCATGCGGTCATTGGATGAGTGGGTCCGTACAATTGTCCTGGGTACTCATCTGTTACAAGGCCCAGGACATGTTGGAGGGTGAATCACGGCCTACAAAGGAGTAAAAATGAATGTTTTCAGTGAAACTCATTTCAGATTTGTATGAATTCCCTGCCAAAAAAGTTGGAATACTGGCAGACTCACTCATTATTAATGTAGCTCTCCAGTAACTTGAGACTTCTCTCACCATATCAATAGGTACAAACAAGAAAGTAAAAATTTAAGCCGAAGCGAGTTATCGCAAATAAATAACGATTTTGAGTGATGCAATTACACTGTCAAAAAGGTAGGAGATAAAAACATTAGAATGAGAATGAAAAAATAAACGTGAATATTAAATGTAGGAAACTATTATTATGGATATCGTGTAGGCAGATAGGGCATTGTTGGGAACCAATGGGTTAATGCCTCTCAAAATGTAACAGTGTTTTTCGACTATCCTGTTTAAAAATAAACGTGTATATTAAATGTAGGAAACTATTATTATGGATATCGTGTGGGCAGATAGGGCATTGTTGGGAACCAATGCGTTAATGCCTCTCAAAATGTAACAGTGTTTTTCCGACTATCCTGTTTAAAAATAAACGTGTATATTAAATGTAGGAAACTATTATTATGGATATCGTGTAGGCAGATAGGGCATTGTTGGGAACCAATGCGTTAATGCCTCTCAAAATGTAACAGTGTGTTTTTCCGACTATCCTGAGATTTTAATGTTAGATAGCCTTAATATCCTAGCAGAAGTTTGCTTCACTAAACATTTTAGTGGGACAGTGAAATGGTTTGCCTTAAGCATCATCGTGTCCGATGGAAGCCAGATGTATGAGACTGTATAGCTCTTGATAAGTGTTTGTCTAATTATGAAATTTTTATTGTCATCATTCCCCTATTCTTGGAGGCTTATAATTTACAAAGCTTCCCAAAACCAGAACCATCACTAACACAATTCAGCAAACACAAGAAAAGGAGTTAGAAAAGATTTAGATAGTTGCTTTCTGGGTTATTTTATGTGATCAGCTCAGATGGGCCCGGCCCGTGAAGATGTAACATCTATGATCAACTTCTCCTCATAGAAAGTTATAAATGGATTTGCGGAAATTTTGCCTTCGCAATTTTACCTACTAAGAGAGTACCTAAAGTGATTTACGAGTAATATATTACCAATATTGTTAACATTGATAATTTAAGTTTGGTGATTTTCAAGGAACTTGCAATAATTTATCATCAAATAAAATATTTATTAATTGTTCATAACCAGATTTATTTTGTTTTGAAGGTAGGCTTCTCCAAGTGCTATCTATCTGTGGGTTTGATAGGAACTTCAAATCAGTGACGGATACATGAATATAAAATTATAAAAAAAATTTAATAGGAACTTCAAATTTAAAATTGTATATTTACCAAAAAATGGTTTATTTGTAATCAGTATCATCTGAACTTATTATTGCCATTCAATTTATTTCTCATTTTATTAAAATCAAATACGTGAAACATAAAATCTATTACTTTTTCAACAAGAAATCCCATTTGTCCTTGATGGACATCGTTTTGGGCAATGTGGGATGATCGAGTTCATTTTCGCTGTTTCTTCCTGGGGCCTGACAATTTCCTCTACTTTGGACCCCGAATTTTTCGCAAGGGCCAGGAGTATGCATATATTGCATATCTAAATGGGTAGATATACTCGTACTTACAATATATACAATGGTTTTAGCTGTAGGACTAATAAGAAAGGTCGGCCATATATTATTTCCTTGAGCACGGACTAGGTACAGAAAAATATCTACTAAGAAAAACAAAAAACTAGGTGCCTTTTCATAAAACTTGACTGACTCGTATAACTGACAACAACACTTCAAAAATGTTGAAATTTACTTCCCATACATGCATTTAACATGTAATACAGGACTTCTGTGTTCTATGAATAAAGGTCCCAGTATTAACACAAAACCTCAATAATAATGATAAAAAAATCGTAACATCAATTCCGTAATTGAAGTGAATAAATTTCTATCGTTGCCTTGTTACTACCATCATATAAACTAAAAAAAAAACAAGAAAAAAAGCTAATATTGTTTAAACCTAATATTGTTCTCCCCTCTAAAACCGACGAAGTGACGGCACTGCAATATTTATTTAGTATCTAATCAGGTTCCAAGCATGTTGATGATTAATGACTATAAAAGAAATATGCCACACTTGATACTGCTAGTTGCTACCAATGAATACACAGACAGACAACAACATCAAAATCATACTCGTGCCTCTACACATAACAGTCATTCATTACACGGTAAATTTAACATTCAAAGGCGGAGAGATGTGCTATTTGTGTTCTGTCATCACGCTGGCCAGTTTTACGCATCGGCATGATTATTATTATTTATTGTGTTTCAGAGGTGTCTAACCTCTGACACATCACAATGAAAATTACATTATTTTATCCTGATCAAAATTAGAGAAAAACCCGATAAAAACCAAAAAAAAAAAAAAAAAAAAAAAAAAAAAAAAAAAAAAGATAAAAACATAGTATTTATAAAAACATAATCATTCGATCAAAATCCTTTCGGACCTCATATATCAATTTCCACATTTTCTTCAAACCTGAATAAAAAATGAGGCAACAGCCCCCCTCCACCCTCCATAGGCCAATTTTTTTTTTCATTGAAAAAAAAAATTGGTGTTATCATTTTCCTAATAATTTGTGTATAAAATTGTACGAAAATGCATATTATTAATTAATAAGAATTTAAAGCCAACGATCATACCACGTGGAATACACCAGTTCCCGTCAGATCACTGAAGTTAAGCACCGTCAGGCGTGGTCAGTACTTGGATGGGTGACCGCTTGGGAACACCACGTATCGTTGGCTCTTTTTTCCGGCCCAACCCAGGCTGGGTCAGGTCAATGTGGGTAGCTGGTTTGCAAGTTTCCAGCGAATGGAGGATAAAACCCCCGTCTTGAATGACCGATAGATGTTAAAGAGACGTTAAGCCAAATTAAAAAAAAAAAATTAATAAGAATAAACTTTAGAATTAGAATATAATATATATGCATATACAAATACATTCACTAATAGAGTATATTGTGATTGCATTTCTTGGGACTTTCTTGGGAGCATAAATCTGGTTTACAAATCAGAGGCGACGTGTCCATGTGTATGGGTCCTACGCTGAGAACGCTGAGTTCTTTACGAGCTGTTGACGGCATGTTAATCGGAACCTTACTTTACTCCGGAGTGTTTATCGTCTGCTCATATTTTCCGAGCACATGTCTCTGTCGCTATCGACGCACAGTGCACATTACGTACGCTTTGGTTATTCGATCTCGCCACGAAGTTTATTAGCTGAATCGCGGCCGACCGTAATCGCCCCCCCCCCATCGATTGCTCTGTACCCGCACCTGGTGTCACTGAGCGTTGACCTATTTGTAGATCCTATTTGAGGTGTTATTGTGCTTAAAAACATTTCTTCACTCATATCATAGCAATTTTAGTATCCAGATCAAGCAACGTCATGTGGTACCAAAAGTATCCTTTGTGGTTTAAAGGGTACGAGAGTACGGGGGGACGGCGCGGCCGACGAAAGGATTTCATTGTTGTATTTTTGGATTCTTCGTAGGCACGTTGAATCTTAAAATGTCAATATTTTTTGTTTAGATTTCACATTGGCAGAGTTTTTTTAAATAATTTTTCTTGTTAGCGTATGTCATAGCGCTCATGTTCAGATACTGTCTTATTGTTCCTTTAGTCCGCCGGTAGTAGTTCTGCGGTTTGCCATGAGTTTTATTGCTCTTGTTCATTGCTTTGTTAGGTCTTTTATTACCTACTTTATCCAGCACATTAAAACATAATTAACAACAATAATAATAATAATTATTGTTAAGACATATTTAATCATTGGAGAACCCAACATTACCCGGATCTGAAACCAGACAACTAATCCACAAAAAAAAATTATATCAAATATATTGGCAAAGTCTGAGTTTAGTGCCATAATGTCTACCTAAATGATTCCGTTCATCAAACCTTAATAAGTTTGCGATTTCTCTATGATTCATTTGTTAAGGAGTATGATGAAATCCTTTAAATCAAGATCTCCCTCCGTTCCATCAATTAGCGTGAATGCATCTGTATCTAAAATGCCCGAAGAATTACTCGAAGTAGCTGAAAACAACAGATTCGAATTAGGGTTGAGTTACTTATTGTCTTGCGGCACCCCTCTAATAGTAATCACCGCTCCTCAGCATAACAATGACAAGTAAAAGCTATCATAAAATATTAATATAAAATAAATATTATAATCTAATAAGGGAAGACGAGTTTCTTGTTACTATAGGTCAGTAACAAGAAAGGGAAAAATGTTTACCCACATTATACCTCACCTCATAACCTGCATTCCACCCCTCCATTCGACCACCCAAACCCTCACCCTCATGCAGTTTTCTCAATGAAGAGAATTTTATTATTAAATATTTATGTAAACAATCATCCGTACACACCCATTATTTGTAGAAGGAAGGTCACGGGGGTGAAGTCTCATATTATTACCATCTTCACTTTATACTGACAAAGTTGAGGATTTGTGCATGGGGTTGGGTTAAGAATTCGAACGATTTTTTCGATTTTTTTGTACATCATTTTCTGAATGTGTTAGGGCCTGTCAAACATGATGGGCCAAGATCCTAGCCCTAAAACATCGGGTCATTTGACCCGAATTTCTCTCATTGCAATGAATGATACACACTTAGGTGAGTCAGGAATTGCGAGTCTGGCTATGGCGGAGAGTTTAAAGATTGAAGTGGCCAAACTTCTGACTCATTTGTTTACCGGTTTTTCTTGTTCTATGTTCTAACAGTAATTCTGCGTAAAGACCGTCTACACTTTTGCTTTTATCTCGGTTGTCAAAGTTTAAAAGGTAGGTGCATTATATGCCTAGGCCAAAAGTAGACTCATTAGACCATAATTGACAGAATTACTGTGTTTATATGCGAATGTTCGTGCACTCAAGCTCGAGGAACTTGAGTGCACGTTATTAAATGCAATGCAACCCCTTTTCTTTGGGAATGTGAAAAAAGTGCAATTCAGCAATGAATGCATGGAAAAGTAAAAAAATGGATTTGGAAGAAATGGTTATAAAAATCGAAGGTACGAGAGATAATACAGTATGCTTTGTCTAATGCCGAAGGCAAAAAAGAAATTCAAGAAAACAAAAAAAGGTCTGAAGAAACAATACAGAAGAGGACAGAAATAACAGAACAGAAGAGATATTGAAAAAAGAGGAAAGAGGATCGATTACCGCAGGCATACCAGGTCCAATCAGTCAATATTATATTAGTGGGACAATAGTTAGGTACCCCCTTTTTTTTAACCTACCTAAGCCCTCGTGGGCGGTTGAGAGGGGGCACCTACCGCTTTCGCCTGAATCCCCCTGAATCCAGGTAGGTACCCTGTTATATCACTTCTATCGTTACAAGAAGGCAATCTACATCTCGAAACCGAACGCCACCAAGTTCACAGATACAAGGAAAACCAAAGTCATAATATCTTTCACCTCGCATCTCCCTCTTCAAAACCCGATCGTCAACATCCCAAAACCAGCCTTGTTAACTAAGCAAAGATAATTCCAACATACCAAATATCTTACCGGTGGAAAGAAAAATTAAAATTTCCGGTTTATCAGCAAAGACTTGATTTTTAAAACAATACCGTCCTTGTACTGTCGAAGTTAGCAATAAAAATTTACATGGCATATCTGATAATGACACTTCCAGTACCCAAGTACTCAGATAGTTTGACTGCCAGTAGTAAATGAGGAGCATCAAGAATGACAAAATTTGATGTTTGAGATGGCGTATCTG
This sequence comes from Pachypsylla venusta, assembly GCA_012654025.1. Taxonomy (NCBI): domain Eukaryota; kingdom Metazoa; phylum Arthropoda; class Insecta; order Hemiptera; family Aphalaridae; genus Pachypsylla; species Pachypsylla venusta. The sequence goes on from CM022877.1 coordinate 22,944,867, forward strand.
ATAATGACACTTCCAGTCCCCAAGTACTCAGATAGTTTGACTGCCAGTAGTAAATGAGGAGCATTCAAGGATGACGAAATTTGATGTTTGAGAATCCCGCATTTATTAATTTAACAATTGAGGCGTTCAGTTCCAAAAATTGCTAAGAGCATTTTCCTCAAGCTTACATGGGAAGCGCAAAATTGCTAAAATGTCTGACTTTGATTTTTTCGAAGAAATTTCTAATGGATTTTAATTGAAATGGTGTGAAAGGAAATTCGCAAATTTTCGTCGCTTGATTTCCCGGAAAATTTCATGTCGATTTTGTAAATAGCAAGTTTTGGAACAATCGCAAGGAAAATGGCGGAACAAAAGAAAAAGAAATCCAAGCAAATTATACATATAAAAAAGGCAAGTTTTGGAACAAATTATTTCAAATGAAATGGAAGTGTTTGGAACTAAGTGTAGGTGTAGTTGACAAGTTTTGGAACCGAACCTGATTCATTACCCCTATTAAAGCAGAAATAAATAGTTTTGGGAAGAAATACAAATAGCGTGAGGAATATTACAAATGGCGCTTGAAAAAATCAGATACCGCGAAAACCTCATTTTCGAAAAAAGTGCAATTAGCAAGTTTTGGAACTAAACGCCTCAATTCTTCCAGAATATTACCCTTTGAACGGGACAGCATAGAGTCTTAAAAATGAGAGATATTATTGATTATTATTTTTCTAACACTTTCCTAGCTGTCACTTTGAGGACAAACTATAACCCAAATGGGACTCATCTATACTTATAAAACGCAAAGCCCAGTTGGTATAGTGACTGACTGATTGACTGACTGATAATCAACGTAGCTCCACAATGGCTAAACGCAGAGACTTGAAACTTGGCACACAGGTTCCTTTTAGTATGACGGTGCGTAATAAGAAAAGAAAAGTTTAAAGTTCAAGTGGGAGCAAGTTACCGCCAAAAATGACGCTATTTAGCGGGTTTTTTTGCAATTTTTTTCTGGGCAAACTAAAAGAGATAACGAAAAATGACCGAGAATAGACCCCCCCAAAATAGTATATAAGGACCCCATAAAAAATATAAAATTTGAAAATTTCCGGTTTCTATCCGATTTATGGACGGTTTTCACCACCAAAAAATCGGAATTGAGAAGTACCACTTCGGGATGAGCGAGAAAGCTGAAATTTTATACGAAGGTGTTCCGCAGTGTAAAAAGTAATATCTTTGAGTAAAATATTGAATTATCTAAATAGGAGCCGTGTTCACTTACTGATTGACTGACGGTTCCACCGAAAATCTAAAATTGAGTCGTTGAAACTTGTAACCGTAGCGAAGCGCCGGAAAACAGCTAATATATATACAAAATTTCATTTAAATCTGGTTGCAATTTTTAACTTCTTAGGTTGTTTAACTTCCATGCAATAAGTATGCAATAAGATGATTGCATAGTGCACATATGATTTTTAGGATAAACTAGTTTGTCCTAGGATAAATTGAATCCATAATGAATTTCTTGACGTAGACATAGAAGTTTCTTATTACAAGGTTTTTTAAGGCCTAAAAAATGTGTCCTAACCTCGGGGGGGGGGNGGGGGGGGGGGTAGTACAAAAGTGTGAGTAGGTACATCTTAATGTGTTTTTGTGCTATTTTTAATATTCCTTACGATTGTTCTACCTGTCTCCCAAACAGATGGGTTGGGAAACTTTTTAACGGCCATGCCTCGTCTTAAGAAGTTATAGGAATGAATCATTTTCGCGGTCTAACCTCACCTAATAACAAACATTATTGGGGAGAGCGAAGAAAAAAATTATCATTGAAAAAAGGCCAAGTTCCATCCACTTTCCCAAAAAAATTCCGCCTATTAAAGTAGTGATATCTATTATTGGGGCCAAGTTTATTGTTGCTGCTGTATATCCCGCACTTAAATTTATTATTACACGTTCTTCTGTCTCAATTCTCTTAAAGTAATACCGACTTTACACTTGGTCAGTTTTTCTTAGGGGATTCGTAAAATACTACCTTTTTAAGTGTAAAGTCGATAACTGGCCAAGTGTAAAGTCGATATTACTTTAAGAGAATCGAGACAGTAATAATTATTTTAAGTGCGGGATATACAGCAGCAACAATAAACTTGGTCCCAATAATAGATATCACTACTTTAATAGCCGGAATTTTTTGGGAAAGTGGATGGAACTTGGCCTTTTTTCAATGATAATTTTTTTGTGAGATATCAATACTTTTTGTAAAGATTACTATATATAACTGATTATTTGGCCGTTTTTTCTTTATTTCTTCTTCTTCTTTTCTATTACACAACAAATCGGAAAACAGGAAATTTCTGTGTAAACCGGACCCAAATGTCCAATAAAATCTAACACCAAAGTATTGATAAAGTAATATACTCTACAACGCAAATAAAAACAGCAATATTTAAAGTGTATCTTCTTCCCTGAAGTCAAAGCACTGAGCATTGACGCGTTTCAATTTTGACATTTGCAGGTTTAATTGAATTTAAGTCCCTCTAACTTCATGCAAGATTTCAGAGTCTTAGCAGTTGAAACTAGATTTCGTGCATTTTCTTCCCTGAAGCGGAACCGTTTTGGAGCACTGGTAGTAAATGAGTGAATATATTTTTTTCCATTTAATTGTATGGGAATATCTTCCTACATGCAAGATTTCAGCGTCCTTCAAGTATAAACTAGTTTTCGACCATATCCTTCCCTAAAGTGGAACCGTTTTGGAGCACTTGGAGTGGAAAGTTCAAATATAAAACATTTCCTGCTATATTGCATGTAAATATCTAACTTTATGCAAGATTTCAGTTTTTTATCAGTTAAAACTACATTAAAATACGTTGTACTGTCTTCCGTAAAGCGACACCGTTTTGGAGCACTTACAGTTAAAAAGTTCAATTTTTCGGATTTTTCCCTTTACGAGAATGTCAATTGCTAACTTCATGCAAAATTTCAGCGCTCTAGGTTTACGGGAAGTGCCTGAAACTTTTGATGATGAGTGAGTCAATCAGTCAGTCAGTGAGTATCCAAAAGTGCTTACTTTGAAATTACCTATCTCCTACCCGGGTTAACATTAAATTTTGAAGTTTATCCTGTAGTATTGTACTATACTACGGAATGTATGTTCAAAATTTCAATCACCTATCCCTTGTAGAACCGGATATCTGACGGTGTGAAAAACCTGACGAATTGCTTCGTGTAAAGATGCACACTGGTTCTTTCCGGAACTTGGCCTGGCGCACTGCCGTGCGCTCAAATATATTTTTGAACGCAATGCCATCATTAGATAAGCATGTGGAAATATTCAGTATTATCGTCCCCTACAATACACATACGCAATTCGAAAAAAATTGATCGTTCAGTGTAGATCTAGGTAATTATCTTGTGACTACTAAACTTGTTCCATCCAGTATAAATTGAAGAGTACCCAGCTAATAGGGTCTCATTCAGCAACCATTAGCTTCAGTTAAAGAGAGAACGGAATTGCTTAATTGAATGATGAACTGAGAGTCTGCCGCAGAACAGAAGCATGGCAGGAACATGGAGGAGTTGGCACGATGCGTTACATTGATTAGTTCATCCGATCATGAGACGATGGTCCTGTGTGAGCAGATGTCAGGGGCGTTCTAGTTTAGGATTTGAGGGTGAGCAATGAGGATTAATTAGTAATGTTTTGTGGGGATTCACTGGAGCCCAGCATCAGACGATGGTCCTCTGTGAAGAGATGTCACGGGCGTTGTAGTTCAGGATTTGAGGGTAATGAATGAGGATTAATTAGGAATGTGTTATAGGCATCCACTAGAGCCCATCATGAGACGATGATCCTCTGTGAAGAGATGTCACGAGCGTTGTAGTTCAGGATTTCAGGGTGAGCAATGAGTATTAATTAGTAATGTTTTGTGGGAATTCACTGGAGCCCATCATCAGACGATGGTCCTCTGTGAAGAGATGTCGCGGGCGTTGTAGTTCAGGATTTGAGGGTAATGAATGAGGATTAATTAGGAATGTGTTGTAGGCATCCACTAGAGCCCATCATGAGACGATGATCCTCTGTGAAGAGATGTCACGAGCGTTGTAGTTCAGGATTTCAGGGTGAGCAATGAGGATTAATTGGGAATGTGTTTTAGGCATCCACTAGAGCCCATTATGAGGCATTGGTTGTTTGTAAATAGTGATGTCAGGGACTTTTTAGCTCGGGACGGGTAGTCAATGATGATTAATTAGGAACATGTTTGGGGATCCATTATACCTGATCATGTGACGTGCTGTGTAAAGAATGATGTCAGGGACGATGTAGTTCAGGAGATTGGCTTAGACTCACTTCTGCAATAACGAGGAGGCCAGCTTTGAATAGCTCTACTGATATCCAAAATAATAAGGTATTTTTTAGTTATATTTATCTTGAATTATTAAGTTGCACAAAAATTAGGTGCCTAGAGTCCTTATCTCAATTTTTATCTGTGGAACAAACCACAAAACTTTTGGTTACAGTCGAAACTACTTTTGATGGTTCTTACCGCTTTTTACAAGTGAATCATGTTTTCCTTGAGATTATTTGCTCACAGATATACACAGATACGCGGGGACGTAAAAAGGAGGGGCAACCGGGCAGGCTGCCCTGACGCAGGTTTGTGGGGCGCCAAAAGGGGCGAAGACCATGTTTTGGGGGGTGCCAAATTGGGTGGTTGCCCATTTTGCCTAGTTACGTTCCTGTATATACGGAGTACAGACCAATAATGTCTGAAACTCGACACTGACAATTTTAGCCCATTAGAATTATTAGGCACCTCTTTTTTTAAGAAACGTAGAACAGATATTTTAACTTTTCCAGTAGGTAGCGATTGAGTAATTAATGAATGGTTATAAAACGCCTGTTATTTAATTTAAATTAAAATAAATGAAGGCGTTTCATAATATATTTATAAGTTTCATTATTACCTTACCGGTTCATTACCTTTGAAAAGGGTTGCCAAACAACGCTACCTTACCGACCTCTTACCATATCAGTTTTTCAGTAAACCCATTCAAATGATTTATAAGAAAATACGTTAATAACCAGGTCTAATTTTCCAAAAAGAAAGTATTTCGTTTTGGTTTTTAATGTTGATGAAACAGTAAGTATATGCTGTTATCGTCTCCTATATGTCAAATTTTAATGGTCAGTGGGCAACTAGAATTGGACCCGAGAACTTCTGCTTGGTAATCGAACTTCGAGCGAAAAATAAAACCTCCATTATTTCTGCTATAGGTAAAGGTTCGTGGCCTAGCTAACCTATATGCAGATTGAAAATAAAAACCTACTGAAAAAAAGAAATATCCTTTACATCTTTTGGGCAACATCTCTAATTCTCTACGCTAGTAGAATAGAAGTTAGCGCCCTTACTGTCCAAATAGCATAAAACAGTTGACTTGATTTCTTCACCACTCCCAATTTTTTCCCTCAATCACAGACATCAATGTTTCCAATGACGGCGTTATAGACAGGGGCGATCTCATAGAGGAGCCAAACACAATACATCTTAAAACTTTTGAGGGGAGGGGGGGTTATTATTATTATTTATTTTTTTTCGTGACGATTCCAAAGCTTCATTATTGAAAATGATCAACCAAAATGGACTCAGAACCTGCACTAAGATTACCGGCCAAACTCAAGCTAATCAAAATATTTCGACAATTTTACTTCGCATTATCATTAGACAGCATAAGACATGTACTTGAAAATATTGTCACAACTACAATACATTAAACTTTTGTTGGTTGGGCCACGAACTTTTGGAACCACCCTCGTAAATTCGTAAATATAAATACCTATTGGAAAACTTTTTGAAGGCCATTACGTGATATGAAGTCTATTTATAAGAGAGCCAAGATGTGGGTACTCCTGTCAATAAATATGTCGATATAATTAATAGATAGGAAATTAAAACAAACTCACATTACAAAGAATAATAACTGTGGGTGTAATTATTTATTAATTTAATTATAATTACAATGGGCATACAAGTATATTTGGAGAATAATAATGGACATATTAAATTGTGATAAATATTTTAGCTATTTTAAACAGTTAATATAAATGTAAAATATAAAATAATGCAAAGGAAATTTAAGAATTTAATTTTGATGAGAATCCTTAAAAGATTCAAATTAATTTAACATAATAAAGATATGTATTATGTAGGTATGTAGTAGGTCTGATTATATTATAAAGATATGTATTATGTAAGCAGGTCTGATTTATATTATAAAGATATATATTATGTATGTAGGTCTGATTATATTATAAATATATGTATTATGTAAGCAGGTCTGATTTATAGTATAAAGATATGTATTATGTATGTAGTTCTGATTTATATTATAAAGATATGTATTATGTATGTAGGTCTGATTTATATTATAAAGATGTGTATTATATATGTAGGTCTGATTATATTATAAAGATATGTATTATGTATGTAGGTCCGAATTATATTATAAAGATATGTATTATGTATGCAGGTCTGATTTTTTTATGAAAAAAATATCATTCTGGTGGATTAAGTCATACCAAACATCTAATCATTAATATTAAATTTTTTTATAGATAATAAATTACCCCTGCTGTAAATTATTATCTGTACCCCCTCATCCTCCCTCCAAAAGGACTTTCATAGCATAAAAATAAAACTCATTACAATATTGCTTAATACTGATACTTACTTACTCAAATACTGATCCTTCAAACTTAAAACTAAATAACAAATAATTATAATTTGGTAATGTAAACCATCTTTTACAATCGCCCTTTTTTGGCCTTTTAAAATACTTATATTACGAGTGCCATATCAAGAATACTTTTACCATTCTTTTGATTCGGAAGTTTTGGAACCCCTTGTATATGTCTAACGGTAACGCCAAGCTTCGAGGACCAACTTGCACCCAAATACCAAACCAAAATTAATATAAAAATTCTCATTATCTATTAAAAAAATCTATTTGTCTGACGTCCATCGTAGATAAGTGACACATTCCCATCAATTGTTGATCGATTTTAATTAAATTTTGATGATTGCAGTTACATAAAGGCGATAACGTACATTTTTTAAAAAAAAATCCCTGTGCTTGATTGGTATTTTTTAATGTCGTGTCCAATGAATTAATATCCTTGAACGAAAATAATTTTAAGCAAGATTTCCACAAATTTTGAGAAGTGACTATTTTTTGGTCTTTGTGGCCATGAATTGTTAGGACTAACTAAGATCTTAGACTTCTTAAGGGTAACAACCGATGTTTAGTCCCATTAAAAGTTTCGACATGTAACTTTTGGTTTATTATTTTTCAATAATGAAACATTGGAATATTGTTACTTTCTTCTGCAGTACAAAGAAGACATCGTTTTATATCGAAATCGCAAATTAAGTCTTTGCTGATAATCCGAAAAATTTACGTATTATACCTACGCAATACATATATTTACAAAAACCGAAAAAGGACAAACCCTAGTTTGTTACCTATATGGGTTGGCAGACTTTTGAATCCTTAAAGAAGCTCTGCTGATTTGTAGGTCTGATGTTGTCATTGGTTCATACCTATCTATCTATATCTAATCTAGGAATAAAGTAGATAGCTACCTCCTTACGGAATTCATTTGATAGACTTCTGTAGCGGGCATATCCTCTAAATAATGTGACATAATAATTTTGCAGACACTGTTGTTATAGAAAGGTGTTCTTGCGAAATTCGTATTAACATAATTATAGATATCTACCAATTGACGGGTATACTCTCCGAACATAATTATGTACATGAATAATAAAATTATAATTACCTATTCCTTTGTTTTTATACAGTGAATGTAAATATTAGATTATACAATGTTGTTCGTCGTATGAGAAATGACCTGGTTTTACAATCTACGAGTAGTTGTTATTTTTTCACCAAAATGAGTAGTTCCTTATTCAAATCAAGAGTTACCTATTGTGAAGATATCAGATGGTCATGATTAACATTACAGGATGGTTCAAACAAGAAATCGCGCAGTTTTCAGCATATATTAGTATACTGATCATGATTTTCTGCCCCCCCCCCCAAAAAAAAAGAAAGAATTTATCTTCACTTGTGCTTTGCATGGACTATATTCTAACATTATATGATTATATGTACTGGCGTAGACATGTACAGACACAATCCGGTTCCCTTCCGAAATTTGAGAAAACCCTTGATGTTTTATTAGTATAATTATATATAATGGCGTAGCCATGGGTTGTGTACAGACACAAACCGGTTCCCTTCCAAAATTTGGGAAAACCCGTGATGTTTTATTAGTATTATTATAATCATATATACTGGCGTAGACATGGGCTGTGTACACTGTACAGACACAAACCGGTTCCCTTCCGAAATTTTGGAAAACCCGTCAAGTTTTATTAGTAATAGAATAATAAAGGTAATAGCAGTCCTCACCTGACTGGCCAAATGTGTCCGTCATATTCTGCGTGGTTTATATTTTCACACATCTTTTCATGTTGTATGTTCATCACAGAGATTTTAAAACAGCCAAAACTTTCCTCCCGTTTAAGTTGGGAATTTTTTATTTTTCATTTCATACCTAGTTAATTTGGAAAACATCTGTATCCAAATTGCAAGTTTCTATATTTATACATTGTGGATTACCTAATATGACGTTCATTGTGATAGTAATAAATACATACGAAAACTCAAAATCAAATGGGTTCGTGGAATTTTTACTCAGTGTTCTAATAACTGCTTAAATTACGTCGGAATTTGATAACCAACCACAATTCTGCTGTTTTCACAGTATCTTAATGACATCAGAAGATGCTGGACAGAGCCAGTGAACAATTACAATTGTTTAAAATTATGATTGATTCACTCTGTATTAAATTTAATTTTTATCAAGAAATGATTAAAATCCATTTTTATATTTAATCCAATAATCACATTAATTCCATATGCCCACAAGTTACATGTATAAGTATTATTCTGCTCCAACACATAACTAAACCGGATTCTCCTGAAGCAGTCCGATTATAACAAGCTCTGTCAACACCCACAATCATTATGGAGAAAGGAGTAAGGACCATCCTGAGCATGATGTTATACATGGAACATTGTTGTAAAGGGGATGCCGAACAAACACTAAACTTATCTTCGTATCGCCTTTTTACAATTGAGTACCTATGACTAAACATACTTCTTTAGAAGCTACAATTTGTTTCCAACGCCTATCTAGCGTTTGGAATATAACTTGGAACTAACTTTCAAAGCCGTTTGTCACTCTTACGAATGAATGGCATGACCATCGTCCAAGTATTTGGTTGGAACAGGAACAGTAGGGTAATGTTTAACAAGCGAGGATTCGTCAACGTGTTGTGCATGTTCATATTTGGTTGGTGCCGGATAATGTTTGGCAACTCCTTCATATTTTACTTTGGCATGGAACCCTGACTCATCCGACCAATAATTTACAGTCTGATGTCTCCCATCTGGTAATAATACATGATAGCTTCCTTTTGTAACTTCACCATCGCGATGTTCTGATTGTCCAAAATCACTTCCTGTATGTGAATCATGAACTCTGTAGCCAAATTCATACTTTGGGGCATAATGAGGATAATCATGGTGACTGTCATGGTGGGCATCAATGAGAGCTTCATATTTGGTTGGAACAAACTTTTGAGTTTCATATTTGTAAGACGTGGCTGGTGTGTAGGCTTTGTATGATTCTTTGGTTGGAGTTGCATATTGTGGGGAAGAGTCTGCTTCATATTTAAGTCTGTAATTGGACAGTTCGTCGCCTTTTACTTCTTTTCCATGCTCGTCAACGTATATAGGAACGTATTTGATTTCATATTCCACGTTCTGAAACAGAGAGCACATAGCATTTGAATGTAGTTACCAAACAGATAATAACGAAACCATAAACTCTGGCACGATAATTTTTAAGTTAAAAAACATTGCCGGGACAATAGTACTCTTTTACGGATCTTATTATAGAGTCTCTAGTACTCTTTTACGGATCTTATTATAGAGTCTCCAAACGTTGGCAACTATTCAATCTCTGACCAATTTCGTGTACCCTTCCAGGAAGAGGTTGTTTGTTTTTTCCTTATGTAATGCCTCATGATTCCATATGATCTCTAAATAAGTAATCTGCTACGAAAGTTTGTTTATTTGTCATCATACTCATAAATCTTAGAGCCCAATTTAATAAGTTTAAGTACCTAATCCATTCAAATTATAAATCGGAGGATTCAATCATCCATTAGATCAAAACAAATAGCATAACCTAATTCCGATTGCTGTGTTAAGACCATTGACACTTGATCCGGAGGTTTTGGTTTCGAGGATCTTACTAATGCTGGATACCGAAAGGAATTGTGAAGAGGCTATTGGGTCTTACCAAGCAGAAACTCTACATTTACATACATAAATATAATTGGTAAGGTTCAAGGAATCCTTAATCCTTTAGAATTTCAAATCTGATGCGTCAATTTTTAAATAAGATCAACACATCATAACCTAATTCCAGTTTGTGGTGTGGATATATTGGCCGGCAAATTGTAGTGCGGATATATTGTGCGCCAGTTTGTGGTGTGGATATACTATGCGGCAAATTGTAGTGTGGATATATTGTGCGGCAAATTGTAGTGCGGATATATTGTGCGCCAGTTTGTGGTGTGGATATATTGTGCGGCAAATTGTAGTGCGGATATATTGTGCGCCCGTTTGTGGTGTGGATATATTGTGCGCCAGTTTGTGGTGTGGATATATTTTGCGCCAGTTTGTGGTGTGGATATATTGTGCGGCAAATTGTAGTGCGGATATATTGTGCGCCAGTTTGTGGTGTGGATATATTGGGCGGCAAATTGTAGTGCGGATATACTATGCGGCAAATTGTAGTGTGGATATATTGTGCGGCAAATTGTAGTGCGGATATATTGTGCGCCATTTTGTGGTGTGGATATATTGGGCGGCAAATTGTAGTGCGGATATATTGTGCGCCACTTTGTGATGCGGATATATTGTACGTTTAATTATGCATGCATGATTACATTAGAAGAAAACGAGACGCCATGATGATAATATCAACGGGAATAAACATATATCATCTAGTTTATGGTCCCATATATGTACCAGTTAAGTGATTGGTAGCTAGAAACTTTCCAATCGATGTACCAGCAGCTCTGTACATCAATTGCACGTGACAGGGTGACACAAAGGTTTTGAGACATAGATATGGATATTTATTTAGGTGTGGTAACTTTCCAATCGATGTACCAGCAGCTCTGTACACCACTTGCACGTGACAGAGTGACACAAAAGTTTTGAGACATAGATATGGATATTTATTTAGGTGTGGTAACTTTCCAATCGATGTAC
>CM022877.1:22960442-22976405 GCA_012654025.1 Pachypsylla venusta
GAACTCACTGGATATACGGATGCTGATTGGGGAGGAGATTTGAACGATAGGAAATCAACAAGTGGTTACATGTTTTCACTTGGTGGATCTTGTGTCAGCTGGATGAGCAAGAAACAAACCACAGTAGCCTTGTCTTCTACGGAGGCAGAATACATATCTCTATGTAATTGTTCTGAAGAAGCCATGTGGCTGTCTCAATTGTTAAGGGATTTTAAAATATTTGATGAAAAACCAATTACAATATTTGAAGATAATCAAAGTTGTATTGCAATGCTAGTGTCGGATAAAGTAAATCAGAGATCGAAACACATCGACATTAAATACCATTACATCAAACATTTATTGAAGGAAAACAAGATCGACGTTGTGTACTGTAGAAGTGAGGACATGACGGCCGACATGTTCACAAAACCCCTGGCTGCGACAAAGTTCAAACTTAATTGTTCCAAGTTAAATCTCATTGGTGGCTCATTTGAGGGGGGATGTTAGCGTATGGCGCTGTCATACAAATGAGCTGCTGGCCGCTTCTTAGCAAACCAGTTTATTATTATAACTTTTTCGACCGACATTATTTTTTCAGTTCACAAATTTATTCTGAATTATTAAAATATTTTTTCTGCACAAATTGCAATTTATTGTTACCATTCTAATGGGCAGACTAAAGAAAATTATCTTGTTCGGCAGACTAAAGGAAATTATCTTGTTTGGTAGACTAAAGAAAATTATCTTGTTGGCAGACTAAAGAAAATTATCTTGTTGGCATACTAAAGAAAATTATCTTGTTGGCAGACTAAAAAAAATTATCTTGTTGGGAGACTAAAGAAAATTATCTTGTTTGGCAGATTAAAGAAAATTATCTTGTTGGCAGACTAAAGAAAATTATCTTGTTTGCAGACTAAAGAATATTATCTTGTTTGGCTTTAGTCTGCCATTATTTTGTTTGGCAGACTAAAGAAAATTATCTTGTTGGCAAACTTTTATTGTAGGTGAAATTTTAATGAAATCGATATGGGATTATCGAGAAAGTTACCTTAAAAATACCAGAAAAGTTCATAAATGTAGGATGTATGGTACCCACTAGATGTTAACGAGAAAAATAAATTGACTGCAGGCGTGTTTTTTGATGTGTGCGAAATACGCAAGTAGAAATAACAATACCTAATTCCGAAATCATCTATTTCTTTCAAACTCAATATAAGTCCGTAAGTTTAAAAAATATTATGAACATACAGTGTGTGTTCTAAAGAAGGTATTGCAAAAACAATGCCACAATGATTCAACGAATCAAAAGAAATTTCGTTAACCTAGAATCGTCCCCTTATCCTGTATGTCAATAGAGCTGATTTGTTCCTCTCTATGGTACAAAAATAATTATATTTTTTGTCTACCGTCGAAATGAACGTAGATATATATTCAATTTAATCACAAATCTAGGAAAGAAGCCAGTAATTACCAACAGTACACTAGACTGAATCAATTATTATCAATTACCTAATAATTTTAATTAACTAATTATTTATGGCACAACATAAAGTGGCGGCATGGGTCGGAGGTGAATAATTTGTTCGTAATAAAAATATATCAATAATTAGAATCCTTGCAGATTTCTCAAAACAGGAAATGCAAAATATATTTGCAAAGTGTTGCACAATTTACATAATAATAGAATGAATAGTGTTTTACCTATGATCAGGAATAACAGTGAAAGAATGGAATGGAATAACTTTAAAATATTTGATTTACCTACCGTCGAAATTGTCAAATTGTAAACATTACTAGGTAGCTCCATTGCGTCCGCTGTTAACCAAGGTGGTATTATTGAGCCCAATGGTACCCAGTTTGGCATCATTGTGTGCTATGGTAAACAAGGTGGGATCATTGTGCCCACTTAATAAGTTGTTATTTGGTGCTCATGGTTGACATGTACCCCAGGGTAATATTAATTAATGCAATTCCATTGCAATGTATTTTTGTCACCCTCACACCTCAAACATCCCTCCAATATAATATTTGTATATTCCATATAGAAGTAAAAATTAAAAAGGATAAACGCCTTGTTAGTGAACAGTTATAAATATGAGAATTCCTTTTGACACGACACAAAACACTCGAATATTGTGTCTGGTAACATAGTCGTAGATAAATAATTATTTTTGAATATCATGACAATGAGTGCTAACTAAAAATTAAGAAGCCAAGAAGTTTTGCTTGCATAAACATCAGCAAGATAACCTGTGTACACAATCATTAATTTTAAGAAAACATTACTTTTATTTTATGTTTAGCCATCAGACAAGCTAGATAAACTACTTTAAATCAAGATCGTATTTTTTTAAGAAAAAAAAGCAAAAAAAGATTTACAACTTTGAAAGACTGGTTTACGAAATTGCCAAGTTAAGAAAACATAATATACTTAACTTTAAACTTTCACTCTTTACACATAACGTTTGCAGATGACACCTTATTAAAATATCTCTTTCAGCTATTAAGAGACGAACTAGGAATATTTAAACCGGATCCGAACTGGATGACTAGTCTGGATACAAGAGCAATTTTATTTTGATTATACAGTGGAGGATGTTTCAACTAAGCTATGGATAAATAAAATGCTGTAAGGATATGGTATATGGAAATTTCCAAATAACTAGCTACGGCTGACACCGTATTCGTTTTTGCCTCCTTGGTATTCGACCCAGGAGGCAAAAACGAATACGGTTTCCACAAAATGTTTGTCAGAATTGTGGATCTTTTTTACGATCAGTTGATAAAGGTGAAAAAAATTAATAAACCGTACCTATATATAGAAATGAATGTTTGTGTGTGTTCTTTATGCATTCCTAAACCACACATCCGATTACTATGAAACGTTCGTGCTTTTTTTTATTTTTTTACTTTATTTATTTATTATGCTCGAATAATATAAAAGCTTTTTGTAAATGGTGTGAACACAACCGAATTTTATATGAAAAATCTTCTTGATAATATGGATCTTACAGCATAGATTTATTGAATGATAAGTGCTTCCCTCCACGTCTGATTCAGAGATGATATGGACCTTATAGCATAGATTTATTGAATGATAACTGCTTCTCTCCACGTCTGATTCAGAGATGATATGGATCCTTACAGCATAGATTTATTGAATGATAGCTGCCTCCCCCTACGTCTGATTCAGAGATGATATGGATTTTGTAGCATAGATTTATTGAATGATAAGTGCTTCCCTCCACGTCTGATTCAGAGATGATATGGACCTTATAGCATAGATTTATTGAATGATAACTGCTTCTCTCCACGTCTGATTCAGAGATGATATGGATCCTTACAGCATAGATTTATTGAATGATAGCTGCCTCCCCCTACGTCTGATTCAGAGATGATATGGATTTTGTAGCATAGATTTATTGAATGATAAGTGCTTCCCTCCACGTCTGATTCAGAGATGATATGGACCTTATAGCATAGATTTATTGAATGATAACTGCTTCTCTCCACGTCTGATTCAGAGATGATATGGATCCTTACAGCATAGATTTATTGAATGATAGCTGCCTCCCCCTACGTCTGATTCAGAGATGATATGGATTTTGTAGCATAGATTTATTGAATGATAAGTGCTTCCCTCCACGTCTGATTCAGAGATGATATGGACCTTATAGCATAGATTTATTGAATGATAACTGCTTCTCTCCACGTCTGATTCAGAGATGATATGGATCCTTACAGCATAGATTTATTGAATGATAGCTGCCTCCCCCTACGTCTGATTCAGAGATGATATGGATTTTGTAGCATAGATTTATTGAATGATAAGTGCTTCCCTCCACGTCTGATTCAGAGATGATATGGACCTTATAGCATAGATTTATTGAATGATAACTGCTTCTCTCCACGTCTGATTCAGAGATGATATGGATCCTTACAGCATAGATTTATTGAATGATAGCTGCCTCCCCCTACGTCTGATTCAGAGATGATATGGATTTTGTAGCATAGATTTATTGAATGATAAGTGCTTCCCTCCACGTCTGATTCAGAGATGATATGGACCTTATAGCATAGATTTATTGAATGATAACTGCTTCTCTCCACGTCTGATTCAGAGATGATATGGATCCTTACAGCATAGATTTATTGAATGATAGCTGCCTCCCCCTACGTCTGATTCAGAGATGATATGGATTTTGTAGCATAGATTTATTGAATGATAAGTGCTTCCCTCCACGTCTGATTCAGAGATGATATGGACCTTATAGCATAGATTTATTGAATGATAACTGCTTCTCTCCACGTCTGATTCAGAGATGATATGGATCCTTACAGCATAGATTTATTGAATGATAGCTGCCTCCCCCTACGTCTGATTCAGAGATGATATGGATTTTGTAGCATAGATTTATTGAATGATAAGTGCTTCCCTCCACGTCTGATTCAGAGATGATATGGACCTTATAGCATAGATTTATTGAATGATAACTGCTTCTCTCCACGTCTGATTCAGAGATGATATGGATCCTTACAGCATAGATTTATTGAATGATAGCTGCCTCCCCCTACGTCTGATTCAGAGATGATATGGATTTTGTAGCATAGATTTATTGAATGATAAGTGCTTCCCTCCACGTCTGATTCAGAGATGATATGGACCTTATAGCATAGATTTATTGAATGATAACTGCTTCTCTCCACGTCTGATTCAGAGATGATATGGATCCTTACAGCATAGATTTATTGAATGATAGCTGCCTCCCCCTACGTCTGATTCAGAGATGATATGGATTTTGTAGCATAGATTTATTGAATGATAAGTGCTTCCCTCCACGTCTGATTCAGAGATGATATGGACCTTATAGCATAGATTTATTGAATGATAACTGCTTCTCTCCACGTCTGATTCAGAGATGATATGGATCCTTACAGCATAGATTTATTGAATGATAGCTGCCTCCCCCTACGTCTGATTCAGAGATGATATGGATTTTGTAGCATAGATTTATTGAATGATAAGTGCTTCCCTCCACGTCTGATTCAGAGATGATATGGACCTTATAGCATAGATTTATTGAATGATAACTGCTTCTCTCCACGTCTGATTCAGAGATGATATGGATCCTTACAGCATAGATTTATTGAATGATAGCTGCCTCCCCCTACGTCTGATTCAGAGATGATATGGATTTTGTAGCATAGATTTATTGAATGATAAGTGCTTCCCTCCACGTCTGATTCAGAGATGATATGGACCTTATAGCATAGATTTATTGAATGATAACTGCTTCTCTCCACGTCTGATTCAGAGATGATATGGATCCTTACAGCATAGATTTATTGAATGATAGCTGCCTCCCCCTACGTCTGATTCAGAGATGATATGGATTTTGTAGCATAGATTTATTGAATGATAAGTGCTTCCCTCCACGTCTGATTCAGAGATGATATGGACCTTATAGCATAGATTTATTGAATGATAACTGCTTCTCTCCACGTCTGATTCAGAGATGATATGGATCCTTACAGCATAGATTTATTGAATGATAGCTGCCTCCCCCTACGTCTGATTCAGAGATGATATGGATTTTGTAGCATAGATTTATTGAATGATAAGTGCTTCCCTCCACGTCTGATTCAGAGATGATATGGACCTTATAGCATAGATTTATTGAATGATAACTGCTTCTCTCCACGTCTGATTCAGAGATGATATGGATCCTTACAGCATAGATTTATTGAATGATAGCTGCCTCCCCCTACGTCTGATTCAGAGATGATATGGATTTTGTAGCATAGATTTATTGAATGATAAGTGCTTCCCTCCACGTCTGATTCAGAGATGATATGGACCTTATAGCATAGATTTATTGAATGATAACTGCTTCTCTCCACGTCTGATTCAGAGATGATATGGATCCTTACAGCATAGATTTATTGAATGATAGCTGCCTCCCCCTACGTCTGATTCAGAGATGATATGGATTTTGTAGCATAGATTTATTGAATGATAAGTGCTTCCCTCCACGTCTGATTCAGAGATGATATGGACCTTATAGCATAGATTTATTGAATGATAACTGCTTCTCTCCACGTCTGATTCAGAGATGATATGGATCCTTACAGCATAGATTTATTGAATGATAGCTGCCTCCCCCTACGTCTGATTCAGAGATGATATGGATTTTGTAGCATAGATTTATTGAATGATAAGTGCTTCCCTCCACGTCTGATTCAGAGATGATATGGACCTTATAGCATAGATTTATTGAATGATAACTGCTTCTCTCCACGTCTGATTCAGAGATGATATGGATCCTTACAGCATAGATTTATTGAATGATAGNAATAACATCGGCTTTACCAATGATGTAGAGATGGCTTTGTATATTGTAAGATCCCCGGAATAACATCGGCTTTACCAATGATGTAAAGATAGATGGCTTTGTATATAGTAAGATCCCCGGAATAACATCGGCTTTACAAGTAATGTAGAGATGGCCTTGGATATTGTAAGATCCCCGGAATAACATCGGCTTTACCAATGATGTGGAGATGGCTTTGTATATTGTAAGATCCCCGGAATAACATCGGCTTTATAAATGATGTAGAGATGGCTTTGGATATTGTAATATCACCGGAATAACATCGGCTTTACCCATGATGAAGAGCTTTCAATATTTGCTCCTAAATCGTTATTGTCAATCAATTATTAGCGTTAGGCTCTATAGTAAGTTATTTTGTCCCTTTATTGCACGATTCTTTCCAAATGTTTAATCTGTACTAAATTAAATGTGACTCCAAGGACCTCTCCCTAATTACATTACAAGTACTCCTTAAATCGGAAAACATATCAATTTAAATACAAACTCATTTAAATTAAAGGTTAAGAAATGTTATTTAGTATTGATACCCTGATATGTAATATGAAATTTATTGTAGATAGTACAGTTCATTTAACTCAACGGATGCATTCTTTTGGGGCGAAATCAAAGGCGACTTAGATACAATGTAATTGCTTAATTTTTTCAAGCAACTTAAATATTAAAAATATTTGTTCCACCCTATAAAATGGTTACTGATAATATTTATTTATTATCTCATTAGGTTGGACTTGTTTTATTAGAACCTAAAAATAATAATCCGATATGTATTACTTGTTTACTTTCCGAATTTAGCAGTTATTTTATATCTACCAAAGTAGTTGTTGCTAGGGCATTAGGAAGAAAATTGATTTTATCATTAAGAAATATCCTGCGATCATAAAAAAATGACATGTGCATACAAGGTGATTCTGAATTTGTGAACCAATCGTGTATCTCAGGTAAGGTTCTTCGTGATTTTAGCAAAAAATCAAAGGTAGGAATTTTCAAAGGAAAGTTTGGCAATAAATGTGCGAATTTTCAAATTCTGAACTTAAAAAAAAAAAAAAAAAAAAAATGGTGAAATTCAATCCCGTAATAATTACTGGGTGTCATCAGAATCGAGGAAATCTTTCAATAAAATTTAGACACTGAATTCAATTTGTGTTACCTGTTCAGCTGCTACCAATGGCTTCTCAGTTGTAATGACAGATCCTGTGCTAAACATATGTGAGTGTAATACTGCAGCTTTTGTTAGTTCGGATACAGGCGTTGGAGTAATTGGCACTTCTTGTAAAGGTTCTTCAATTGGTTTTTCGGTTTGAGCTTCAGGATATTGAATGGGTCCATATTTATTACCTGCACCGTAAGATCCGGTTGCGTAATAATTTCCTAAAGAATTCAAAGGCAGATGTCCAATTGCGGGAGTGAACTTATAAGCTGAGAATAAGTTGCCGTGTTGGAAACCTGCAAAAAAAATATTATTTGTATAAATGTAAAAAAATATTGTACTTAATTTGGGGGGGGGGGGNGGGTACATAATCATCAAATTACTACAAATGTTACCAGGAAGTTTTGGGCAAGTCCATATTTTACAACTGACAGTTTTGAATTTTTTTCAGAAGTCACAGAGTACTGGAGGAAATTTTTGGGAAATAGAATTGATTGCGGTAATACTGTTGTTATTATGAAGAACTTGCCAGAAGGTTTAATGATGCTTTGAAATCCATGGGGTAGATTTAAATATCCAGCACTATGAAGAACTTACCAGAAGGTTTAATGGGACTTTGAAATCCATGGGGTAGATTTAAATATCCAGCACTATGAAGAACTTACCAGAAGGTTTAATGGGGCTTCGAAATCCACGGAGTTAAATATCCAGCACTATGAAGAACTTACCAGAAGGTTTAATGGGACTTTGAAATCCATGGGGTAGATTTAAATATCCAGCACTGACGTCATCAGAAGTAAATTATGAAGAACTTACCAGAAGGTTTAATGGGACTTTGAAATCCATGCGGTAGATTTAAATATCCAGCACTGGCGTCATCAAGAGTAAACTTTGAGTATTTTGGAGCAGGAGCTCTCTGAATTCTTTTAGATTGAAAACTCGCTGATGGCTGTTGATCAATCCTTTTGGGTTGCTGATTGGTTGATGATGACTGCATATCATTTTTCATAGCGTGCTGACTGACGGATATTGTCGCTTCTTTGGTTATCGTATTGGTGGGTGCTGATCTCACAGGTCTATTGTATTGAGGAAGTGAGCTCGACACGTATGGAAAGTACTTGTACGGTGCATATGAATTGTAGTACGGCAGTAAACCATCAGAATGGATAAAATTTCTTCTGTTTGGAGATGGAATACGATTCGTTCCATATAATAGGGCTGGGGTAAATATACTCAGTAAAACAAGTGAAACCTGAGAACAAATGAAAGAGGGGAAAATATTGACATTCAATCTGGGGAACCAACAACTAATTGACTCAATTGTGATTGAAACTCGCCAACAACAATTGAAGAGAAGATAAATAATAATTTATTTTTAAGAATGGTGTCCCTAATATAAAGTTAAGAGCCTTCACCTCTCTGTAACACGTCCAAGTTCTCTGGACCACCCTTATCATACATTTATTTAAATAGGGCATGATTTATGAACTCATAAAAGAACTTTTGGCTTCTTTTTAGAAGAACCAAAAAAATATCAATCTTTTGTTAGGGATACTTGATTTTTTCTTCAAATTTTGACGAAAATTTTCTTTTGCAAATCTGAAAGTACAGACCGAAAAACATCCAGCACCCTTAAAAAAATGACCGGTTGGAGCACCGGACGTTGTCTGGGGGTATAGTTTGAAGATAGATAATAATTCAGATATGATACTTATATGAGATTTATTTTCTTGGTACAAAAAGCTCTGAGATCCTCTCAAAAATACCCCTGCGTGCTATAAAAATTCCTGGCATCACCCCAATATTTTTTATCCTGAGGGGTCTTAGGCGTTAGTTTTTCTTCGGGAAGTATTTCAAATCGGCAATGTAAGCTGTGGCAATGTGGCATATAATATACTCTTGGTAGATATCATTTTTTATGACATGGCGGGGCGGAGCGGTATCTTAAAATGAAAATATTAACCGATTAGGATATATAAAAAAAAAATTCTTCTCAAACTGCACAATTTCTGTTGGAAATTTCAACAGGTTTACTTATAATTACTTATACAGAGAAAACTATTTTCTGCCACATGACATTTCCTAATAACTTTGTCACAGTTAGCATGGGCCGGTGGAAAGTAAATTTTAGATTAACCTCATCATCTTTTTAACATATCTTTTTGCGCCGGTTATTCGAGCCGCGGTTTTACTCTCTATACGCCGGAAACTTAAAAACCGGATACACACATTAGCGTCACCCAGCTTGCGTCGGGCTGGGAATAATTAACCAGCAATACGATAGCTTGAACTAAGTGGTTAACTTAAGTGGTCTAACTGCTAAATAATATTTTAATGCTCCTATACACGTAGGTGCAAACCCTTCATTTAACCTGTTATTGGGTTATTTCAAAAAGACCTACAAAAAACGTCATTTATGGCGGCAACTTGCTCCCACTTAAACTTTAGATTTTTTACTTTCTTTCAATTTTTTACTTTACTGCGCACGTACATACCAAAAGATATCTATGTGCCAAATTTCAGGTCTCTAGGTTTAGCCATCGTGGAGCTACATTGATTATCAGTCAGTCAGTGAGCATACCATAGTTTTATAAGTATAGATCATGATTTAGGTTGAGATTTAGCAGATTTAGTAATTTATTTTGTAAACAAGTGAACATAAGCACAGATCAATATCTGTGTTTCTGTTACTGAGATGCCTATCATCACCATCATGGCACTACATTCATTACAGTCATCTTGACTTTGTGGGAAATGTTTAATTGGAGTGATGTACCTACTTATTTTTCTCTCACAATTGTCTTTAAAGATGGAACTTTACAATAAGGATATCAGTCGAATAAATTTAACTACCTACTTAAATTTTTTCAGAAAAAACTATGCATCATTAAAGTACCATCATGGTAGGTATTAAGGGGAAACTAATGACGGCTTCGTAGCTGTTGTCAAACGGCAAGAGAATGAGCAATGAGAATTCAGAGGTTCCGTATTGAAATTATATTTGGCAGGGCCTAACTGGCCTGGTGATAAACGATTTATTTAAAAT
The DNA here is from genome assembly GCA_012654025.1 of Pachypsylla venusta. NCBI lineage: Eukaryota > Metazoa > Arthropoda > Insecta > Hemiptera > Aphalaridae > Pachypsylla > Pachypsylla venusta. The sequence goes on from CM022877.1 coordinate 22,971,010, forward strand.
TAATAAGGATATACAAGTCATAAAATAATCAAAAGCGCAAAGTTACAGCTGGCGTGTTCCAAAAGTCCGGGACCACCTGAATATCTTTTAAATGGGTTTATGTGGAGTTTTGAAACTTTGCATGGTATTATATCAGAAATTAAGTCACCTGATGGTGTGACAAATTTTTCAGGGGCGGTCCCATGTTTCCCCCAGGGGTCCAACTTTTGTTTTTTAAATACGAATCCTCATCTTGAAAGTACTTTGCAAAAAATTTCACACGTATAACGTGTTTGGTTTCAAAGTGGCGGTCATTTGAAATTTCCAAGACATGACTTCCAAGAGTTTCTAAAACTAGGCGAATTATTTGCAATGGAATATTGAATAATTGCATAGGACACCAATGTGGGGGAACCTTTGTTTAGACATAATTCGCCTAGTTTTAGACACTTTGCCTAGTTTTAGAAGTCATGTCTTTGAAATTTCAAATGACCGCCATTTTGAAACCAAACACGCTAGACGTGTAAATTTCTTTTGCACAGTATTTCCAATTTTATTGTGTTTCTGAAAATGTAACACAAGATGGAAAATGTAACACAAGGTTCGTATTTAAAAAACAAAAGTTGGACCCCCTTGGGGCCACGTGGGACCCGCCCCTGAAAAATTAGTCACACCATCAGGTGATTTAATTTTGGATATAATACAATGCAAAATTTCAAAACTCCACATAAAGCAGTTCAAAAGATATTCTGGTGGTCTCGGATTTTTGGGACACACAAAACAAATATGCCTACAAAAACAATGTTAGGAAAAATCAGAAAAATGCGATCTCAACAGTATGAAAGTTGTAACTCCAAAAATAAATAATTGCGAGTAGTTAGAATATGATCGCTGCCCTGGGTATATCGGACTGAATCTCAGAATGCTTAAAGATAATGTTCATATGATAACACAAAAAAATGAGTTTTAAAAGAGTAGCACATTACAAAGTTGCTCTGTCGTTTTAAGCCGTTTTAAGGAAAATATAAGGGTGTCCACCTTATATTTTCCTTCCATTGTCAAAACCTACTCCGTTTGTCCATTATATCAGAACAAGGGCTGGCCATTGACTCGTATACATTTTAGTAACCATATCTTTTTTTTTTTTAATTTGGCTTAACGTCTCTTTAACTCTGCTGGTCATTCAAGCCGGGGGTTTCGCCCTCCATTTGTTGGAAACTTGCAAACCAGCTACCCTCATTGACCTCATCCAGTCTGGGTTGGACCGGAAAAATAGCCATCATCACGAGGGTGCAAACCCACGTGAACACCCACATGGTACAACCTCGCTGGTCGTGCTTAACTTCAGTGATCTAACGGGAACTGGTGTATTCAATGTGCCACAGACGCTGGCTAAATCTTCATTTTTAAGCTCACAATTTTGCTGTCAAGCTCACAATTAGAATAAATTCATTTTTCCAGGAATGTGTCATTGCTATAAAAAACGCCAAATAACCTTCGCATTTAAATTTTAGGACCATGGGTCATGCAGAATTAAGCCATTTTGGTGACTGGTTGTGCCTGGCAGCATTTTTCTGTATCTTTTTTTGCGTGGTTATAGATTTTCAAAATTTAAAATCATACTCGTACAAGAAAAATTGAGCACATTATATTAATCATGTCTCAGAAAGGGTATGAAGTATTGAGGCAAACGCCAACATGTGCCCCCTTTCAATCGCATACCATCAGGGGTGGATGAAAGGATTACTAAAAAAAGTAGGTATATTCATCAATATTGAAAGCCACAAAATGCTGCTCCACGTAACCTTGCCCGAAAATCAAGGGCGCGTGTGATGATATGTTAATTAAACACCCTTTAAACTAACAAAAAAAATATCTACATTTAATTGCATGATAAATCAATATATAATAAATGCACAACATATTGACGTACCTTCAAATTCAGCATTTTGCGTATGCAAATCGGAATCAGGAGAAACTAACAATTTTGTAAAATAAATCACAATATAATTTTCTTTAAAAAAAACTTTATTTTTAAAATAATTTGTACTTAACGATCTTTTTATTCGTTCAAAATATATTTTAAATAAAATTTTAGACCACCTCACTGGAATGAGATCCGAATAGTAACTGACTTAAACTTTGCACTTCTTCCAGCATAAAAACTAAACTTGATGACTTAAAGTCCAGGCATAGAGTCCGGATATCACCCCTTCTTCGCACTTTGATCTGGACGGGTTTCGTTAGTAGATACTGGTATAACTCCACTGGAAGTGTACTTTGTGGAATCTCTGATTTGATACAAGAACACTATGAATTCAAGAAATTTTATTTCAGCACAATAATAAATGATTGTTTAAAATCTCATTAATTCAATCTTAAGGTGTCGATGGCCACATACTTATGCAAGGTCCCATTAAGAGCATTCTTTGTATGTATATTACCTACTTGTTTTTCTTTGTATTTATGCAAAGATTGCTGTGAGTATACGGCTTTATAACGAGCACCCTCAGACCAATTTTCCGTAAATCTCTCCCCCTCACAACTCTCATGGTCCAACACCGAAATTAGATCATATTATTAAAGAGACGTTAAGCAAAAAAAATATGTATGACACGGCAGATTTATACAGAGTGATCCAGCTTTTATTTTAAGCCCAGTTCTTTTCTGAACCTGTTGGAATCTTTGAAAATGTCCCTTATTTTTAATGTGACAATTATTCATATTCTTTCTATTTTCTAATTTCACATACAAAATTGTAATTTGTTTACTTATTTCAAAACCTCAACTCACTTAAAAGTAAATTCTATGTGATTATAATAAATGGCTATGCCAAGTGTTTACGCCACTGTGCACTCGTTCCTAATAGATATCGGTCCGATTGCTTTGGCTCATCCTTTGTTTCCACTCCTATCATTTCCTCATCTCTCATCTCTAATCTGAGCGCACGGCAGTGCGCCAGGTTTTGGGGCACCTGCTACAAATTTTGGTTTTGGGGCCCCTGCCGGGTCCCAAATGTGAAAAAAACATAAATTTTGTGCTGTATATCCCGCACAGATAGCACCAGTGTATCTTTACACGAAGCAATTCACCAGGTTTTTCACACCGTCCGATATCCCGGTTCTGCAGGGTCATTGAAATTTTGAACATACACTTCGTAGTATAGTCAATACTACAGAATAAATTTAAAAAGTTAATGCTAACCCGTGTAGGAGATAGTTAATTTCAAAGTTTGCACTTTTGGATACTCACTCATTGACTGACTGACATATTGACTGATTCACTCATCATAATAAGTTTCGTACTCTTAGAGCACTGAAGTTAGCAATTGACATCCAAGTAAAAGGAAAAATCCGAAAATTTGAACTTTTTAACTCTAAGTGCTCCAAAACGGTGTCTCTTTAGGGAAGACAATACAACGTATTGTAATGCAGTTTTAACTGATAAAACATTGAACTCTTGCATAAAGTTAGATATATACATGCAAGTAAGTAGGAATTAATTTATATTGTAACTCTTTCACTCCCGGTGCTCCAAAACGGTTCCACTTTGGGGAAGGAGATACACGAAAACTAGTTTAAACTGGTAGGTCGCTGAAATCTTGAATGAAGGAAGATATTTTCATGCAATTAATTGGAAAATATATATATTCATTCTTTGACTTCCAGTGCAACAAAATGGTTCCGCTTCAGGGAAAAGAATGCACGAAACCTAGTTTCAACTGATAAAACGCTGAAATCTTGCATGAGGGTAGAGAGACTTAAATTCAAATGAATCCGCAAATATCAAAATTAAAACTCGTTAACACTCAGTGTTATAACATCAGGGAAGAAGATACCTACATGATAAATATTTCTGTTTTTATTTGCTTTGTGGTGCATATTTACCTACTTTATTATCACTTTGTCTTCTTTTTAATGACATTTCTATTCCTTTTGCAAAAACGGCTAAAAATCTTGGTTTAATATTTGATTCGACTCTCTCCTGTGGTTGCCACACGTCAATAATGTCAATAAAAAATGTTTCTCTGCTTTTCGCAAACTCAATATTCTCAAGAGGGTTCTGCCGTTGGGTGTTCGAAAAATGTGGTTACGGCTCTAATTATTCCTATCGCTGAAAAACCAGTACTGTGCTCACAAATATGAATTTCATACTAAAGTCAAATTTAATACTAAAGTCCAAACTTCAATGGATTCAGATTGGTTGTGTCAGATTTGTATTTAGTCTTCGTAAATTTGATCATGTTTCGATACACAGAACATCTTTGGTTGGTGACAGGCGTAGCCATTTTTAGGAGATTCCTAATAAAATATCTTCAACAGGACAGTGTTCTGACCCACTAAGTTACTAGGTCATAAATTGGGATTGTGTTCCCCGCTTTTTTGCTTCTTCTTTTTTGTCTATTTTCTACTTCTTTTTCCCCTTTCCCTGATTTCTTTTATACGCTCTCCCTTTGCTGAATGGTAAAGTGGTTGTCGAATGGGTTTGATGGTAGAGATCCCTTTAAAATTTTCTTTCAAAGGGATCTCTAACATCATAATAATATAAAAAGTTATATTATTATTACTTTGGTGTTAGATCTTATTGGCCATTTGGGTCCGGTTTACACAGAAATTTCCTGGATTCCGATATGTTGCGTAATCGAAAAGAAATAGAAATGAAGAAAATACGCCTAAATAATCAGTTACATATAGTAATCTTTACAAAAAGTATTGATATCTCAAAAAAAAAAAAAAAAAATAGCATTGAAAAAGGCCAAGTTCCACTCACTGAACCAAAAAATTCCGCCTATGAAATTAGTGATATCTTTTATTGGGGCCAAGTTTATTCTTGCTGCTATATATGCCGCACTTAAATTTATTATTGCACGTTCTTCTATCTCAATTCTCTTAAAGTAATACCGACTTTACACTTGGTCAGTTTGTAAAAAAGTAGTCTTTTACGAATCCCCTTAGAAAAAAACCGACCAAGTGTAAAGACGGTATTACTTTAAGAGAATCGAGACAGTAATAATTATTTTAAGTGCGGCATATACAGCAGCAAGAATAAACTAGGCCCCAATAAAAGATATCACTAATTTCATAGGCAGAATTTTTTGGTTGAGTGAGTGGAACTTGGCCTTTTTCAATGATAATTTTTTGTGAGATTTAAGTAATTCCGAAATACTTTCCGTTTAGTAAGTACTAATTGATTAATTATTGCAAGTGCATCAAGAATTCCAGAAGCTGGCCAGACATCAAAGAAGCTATCACAAAAGCTGCAGGTAAAATTATTCCCTTTTTTCCTATTTTTTGTTCCATGCTCCAACACCAAGTATCATCAAAATCGGAAATGATGGTCGAGAGATGTCGTGGAATAAACTGACAAATTAGACCAGCGATGTCCAACATTTTGTGTGCGTGACCATTGGGGGGGGG